>CAMXCT020006529.1:305378-411091 GCA_947184155.2 Cladocopium goreaui
GATGATCTCTGTAGCATGCATGTATCAGATCTTCCAAAGTTTATCCAGGACAAACATCTGGAAACTGCAATCCTTACAGTGTCGAAGCGGAACATCCAACATCATGGGTCTCTCGAAGTGGAACATGTAACAGTCCCAAATATGGCCTGCAGGACCAAGAGCTCCGCTTTGGGTTGGGCCAAGTGGAGGCAACTGCCATGAAAACTGCATGGTCTGCTGAGTTTACTGGGGAGCATTGGCTGCTAAGCTCCTGTTGGTTGATGATTAGTTCGGGTGTTCCAGTACCCTTCTATATTGAGGGTTTATCATGATCCACGAACTGTGATTCCGTTCTTTCCCAGTATATAATGGAAGGACATTTCGGATAAAGCTGTAAATCTCACTGTAATATGTGTCTATATATATATATACATATGCAATAATATATTTAAAAATTTATATCACCATTTTGTCGTTATATTCTTGGTGATATTTCCATTGGCACTTACCCCTAACAGTTCCTAACACGTGCATCCCAACGAAAAATCGGAAAGTCCAGGCCTCCTTTGCGGGCGGTTTCTTCCCCTTCCTTCCTGCGGTGAACTATCACTCCCAGATGAGTTCTGGGGAGGCCACGGATGACAGGGCCACGGATGGAGATGTTTGTGGCAGGATCTTAAGGATGTTTTTGTGTGCGAAAGACCCATGACAATATATATATATATATATATGTATGTATGTGACAATCACTTCCTTTCAATTGTTGGTTTTTCGGTCCCGCCTGTATTTTTGACTCATCCTTCAGCTTCCTACATATTACGCAACATGATCATGAATATGATGTATCTATGACCTATTCAATTCACATCATTTCCAAACATCTGCGTTGTTTTTGTTTGGTCCTATGTCATATCCAAAACTTTTTTGGGCAAGATCCTCAGCATCTTCCCTGAAAATCAGCCAGGATTTGGTTGAACAGTTGCTGCACGTGTACCAGAAGCGTCAGGCAGACAGGGGAGATCTCGGCAACAAGACTGGGGATAGAACAAAAAAAAGACGCCAGCTTGAAGACGGAATTGGTTTTAGAGAATTGATCCAACATATTTCTGGGTAAATTATAACGACCTCGCTGCGGCCTCACTGGAATCCTGGTTGATAAGGGGAATCATCCCCAAATGGCCTTAATTCAGGTTAGTGAAATATTATAATTTACCCAGATATTTTAACAAAAGGGATGGGTCAGAAATCAGGAGCAGTAACTTCTTGTTGATTGAGCTTGGCTGGGTCAAACTTGGGTTGGGGCTTGACATGTTTTTTAGCGAATAGACCCGGATGGAACTGCAATGTGCTGAGAACATTACCCTCCAGTAATGATAATCCTATATTCCAGCGAGCCATATACCAAATTACCAGAGGGAGTCAGAGGGAGTTCTAGATTCTTGAACCACTAGTAATTCTCCAGATATGGAACATCCCCCGTTGAATTCCCTATGTTGCTTAAAGGTCCATCCCGAGACAGCCATTAATATACTATTATTAGTATCTATTAGTATCTATTAGTTCCAGATATTCCCCAGAAATGTACCATGAAAAAAAGCCATTCAATCTGTATACCCTCTGGTAAACTACCAGTTTGCTATTGAAAATTGTCATTTTGTTCGTTGATTTACCCATTGAAAATGTTGACTTTCCATCGTTTTTTTGTACAGAAAATGCCCGCAGCCCACCAGTTCCCTCCTGAGGCCCATGAGGAACCTTCCAACCTTCGTTTGGAGGTGCTCCCAGAGGCGCCCACCTGGGGGAAGATGAGGATAGCTATGGCTATAAGCCATAACATATTATATTATATTATATTATATTATGTATTATATTATATTATATTATGTATTATATTATATTATATTATGTATTATATTATATTATATTATGTATTATATCATATATATTATATATTATATATTATATATTATATATTATATATTATATATTATATAATACATAATATAATATATAATATATTATATAATACATAATACATAATATAATATATAATATATTATATATTATATATTATATTTTATTTATTATATATTATATTTTATTTATTATATATTATATAGTATATAGTATATAGTAAATATTATATATTATATATTATATATTATATATTATATATTATATATAGTTAACATATATATTTATATATATATAATATATATATAATTAATATATATATATAGTATATAGTAGACTAATAGCAAGGCCGGAAAATGATAGAACAGATAAAACATATCTAAGTTATGATAAGTTGCAGTGCCATTCTATGTTGGAAGGATTTTTGCTGGTCTATCGTTTTTGCGGTTTCTATAATGAGGTAAACACAGAGACAAACCATCTCGAATTGGGGTTGATGACATTGGGTGTGAAAAAAATACCTACAAATGGTTTCCATTTATACGGTAATCTGCATTATTTGCGTTTGTCCAAACATGCGGTCCCCCCAAGTGCACATGTTTTTCAGAAGTCACATTTCCCACAATTTAAATGGCCATTGTTGGACAAAACCAGATGAGTATCACCAATTCTCATGTTTGATGGTTGATAATTTCAAATATGTTTTAGGAGTCTAGTTGGAGATAGTCGGAGGTTTCCTTATGATGATCCCAATTGACAAATATTTGGGTGGACATGTGGCTCAGCCACCGATGTGACTCATGGCTGGGAACAGCAAGCTTTGATCATGTGTACTAGAACATGTATTTGTTTGGATACCCAATGGCTTGACACATATCCCATTGATACTTAAAAAAGGAAAAATAATAAGAACATCGATTTGTCAATAAAATCCACCCCAAGGGATGATTTAGTGTTTAGCAATGGACAATCCACCATTTATAGTTGGATTCCTATTTTAACCTCCATGTTTTTCGAGGATTTCCCCCATGATTTCCCAAAGCGACTTGGCGAGGCAACTTTCCATGACATGTACGTGGGCGAATGGTCCCAGGTGCCGGGACGTTATTGTCAATTGATGTCATTTATATAGTTAGGAGATGTTAGGATGTTACAACTATAGTAATTCCAATATCATCCAATATCTTAATGTATACTATGGAATGCTAAATATGAAAGATAGATTGTAAATCGATCATGTGGTACTACACTATTAACATAGGGGGATTGGCATGAGGGGATCGGATGTGTGTCTGGGTGTTTTTACGGACAACACAACGCAACTTGTGTGTGTGTGTGGACGCGAGTTCATTTGCGAATATGTATCTGCATAGACTGCATAGATGAAAGTCATCTAGAAAAATGGGATAGGTGATAATCATCTAGAAAAATGGAATACGTGATATATAATCATCTAGAAAAATGGAATATGTGATAATCATCCATGGCAAAAATGGAAGAACTGAAGATTGGCTGTGACATGCTGTGACGCAGAACTGCAGCCATGCTCAAGGTGCCGATCCATTTTTGCGAAGGCAGGGCTCGGATCGGGTTCGGATCGCAGCTGACTCCGCCTGAGAGTTGCCGTCCGTGGGGTTGGTGTACATCCCTCAATGAATTGTTTCAAGGCGCCTAATTTGGCAACTAAAAAAACATCGAAAAGTAAAATCCTATCAACATAATGGATAAAATGCTGTTCTATCCTTTTGGCTGGGTTACTACTGGGTATATTGTAATTGTTTCTTTGAAACCAAGGATACCAAAGTCTGAAACCTAAGTCTGGGGCTTGGTGCTCAAGCAGCTTTCCGAACGGCTCGGCCGTTCGGCTCTCTGCTTCGGCTTCGATAGAAGTTGACCCAAAAAGAGGGACCACCTGAGAGCCACAGATGACCCCATTCGATGTGTGTATCCAATGACGTGACCTGACCTATACCCTCTGGTAATTTAACATAGCTATGGAAAATAAC
Source organism: Cladocopium goreaui (assembly GCA_947184155.2). Taxonomy (NCBI): domain Eukaryota; class Dinophyceae; order Suessiales; family Symbiodiniaceae; genus Cladocopium; species Cladocopium goreaui. The sequence goes on from CAMXCT020006529.1 coordinate 309,278, forward strand.
AATTTTCCATGGGAAAATTCACTATAAATGGTCATTTTCAATAGCTATGTTAAATTACCAGAGGGTATACCCAATGGATCCCAATGGATCCCAATGGTACAAATCTGACGGGAATTGCCCATGTTTCGTGGGGAATTCATGGATCCCAAAAAGGGGGCAAGGGCCGGGGGGCATGGCTTCGGGATGTCATGGCTGGCGAGGCGAATGTTTGGGCTACGTCCCGGAGCAAACCATCTCACATGCGAAGTCCTTAAGACCCAGCGCCGAGGCGGCCGAAAAAGGACATTTGCAGTTGATACCCTCTGGTAATTTAACATAGCTATTGAAAATTGCCATTTATAGTGGATTTACCCATTGAAAATGGTGATTTTCCATTGAAAATGGTGATTTTCCCATGGTAAACATACAAAAAACTATGGAAAATCACCATTGTTAATGGGAAAACTCACTATGTCTATGGCCATTTTCAATAGCTATGTAACAAATTACCAGAGGGTAGCTTGATACGGTTTCCGCAGCGTCATGGGCTCCTACATCTGGTCTACATGGATAGGCTCTTAGGCTCTTAGTTGGTAGGTCAATTGCTACGTGTGTAGCAATCCTGCATTATTTTGTATCCCCCAGTCCCTCAGATGAAGTCCTACACTTCGACGCTGAAAAATGATCCAGTAGTCATGTTGGCTCCTCCATCTGATGAAATCTCCCAGCATCCATTACTGGTTGGTGGTTTGGAACATGAATTTTGTTTTTCCATATATTGGGAATGTCATAATCCCAACTGACTTTCACTCCATCATTTTTCAGAGGGGGTAGGTCAACCACCAACCAGTTTTGTTTGTGTTTTCCTGGTGATACCATGCTCAATCCTTCGTTTCTGGTCGCTCTTCAGGCCTTGGTCTTCATCCACGGCTTCAACTGTGATCTCGCCACTGCGCTGGGCCGAGTGGCGGGGGCCCCATCGCTGGTTGGATGGGTGGTTTAAAAAAACAAACCGAAATCGGTTCAGGAATGTTTCAGGCAAACTGGGAGTTTTTTTGGGGGTGGCAAACTTGAATGTGGATGTATGAAGTGCAATTGCAGAATATGTTTCAAGCATGGCTCAGCTGTCTGTGGGTGGCCAAGGCCCAAACCTTTTCGTTGGGAAACATGCCACCACACATCGTGCCCTTTGTCTTCAGCTATGCAGGAGGACTGGCCTTAGGATCACCCATCGGGTCAAGATTCCATTGATGTGGATGTGACTTGAACTCCAAGCTCCAAGGCACTCCAAAGCCTCAAACTGACCCGTTGTTTCTTGTTTTTCTTTGATGTGTGGGTATAATTTAGGTGTTCGTTGATATAATCATATAATATAATACATAGTTTGGTCGACATATATGTTGATATATGTTATATATAATCGATTATAATCCATAGTTTGGTTGTTGTTATTGTGTTGATAGAAAGCATTGTATATGATGGGCAACATCCAGCTGCTTTACCCAGGAGCCGAACTCACCTACTTCCAGGCAAGGGCTCGCTTTGCGGTGCCTCGGCGATGAAGATCTTAATGTGGCCGGAATGATATATGTAATGTCTATATATTGTCCATATTCTATGTAGATGATAGTACATATATATATATATATATACTCATATAATACTCATATATATATATGTGTGATACATGTATATATACAATCTACATAGCAACAATCTATATCTGCATATGGTAAGTATATATAATGTCTAGTCTCATTTTTAATGTGTAGCTTTCTATAGATGCTAAATATAGTAGCAACAATCTATATCTACTATCATATATATATATGATATATGATAAATTGATATAATTTATTTATGATTTTAGTGTGGAACACGTATAAGTATGTGTACTATCATTGCACTTAAATTTATACTTATATCATCTTATGTCTATTTAATATGTATATCATACATCTTCATCATTTATCATATAGATTAATATAGATATACTGTATATCTATATATCAATCTATATGATACCCTCTGGTTATTTAACATAGCCATGGTATAGATGGCCCATTTATAGATGATTTTCCCAGCTATAAACCTCCATTTATGGTTGGGATTTTCCATGGCTATGTTAGTCATAACCAGATGGTATATCCCATTAATATCCCATTAAATCACTATAAATCCCATTAAACCACTATAAAATCCCATGAAAATTGGTATATCTATATATATATATCAATCTATATGATAAATGATGAAGATGTACAACACGGTATCCCCCAGGATTATGGTGCAGACCTCCGGAGCTTCCTGGAGATCCTGGCGCGCCACTTCACCGAGGTCATGGCAGGGTGTAGTGAGTTGACGACCCAAAGACATGGAAAATGGTGTAAAATCAGGGGAAACTCATGGGAAATTATGGAAAATGATGGGAAACTCATGGAAAAAATTATGGAAAATCGAACTTGACTAGCAAAGTATCATCAGGTTTTTTTTCTGGGAAATGAATGAACATGATTTGTTGATGATCTTGGGAAAACGAGAGTTGGTGTGTGATTACTGCAGTTCATCAGTGTTGATGAGCTCAATGATAATCTTGAGATCTGTGGAATGATTCAATCCCAATCAACGCAGAAAATGTATGAAAATGTCTTTTCTCGGAAATGCTGGGAACATCTAGAGGAAAAGCCCTATATGGGTATGGATCAATACCTATTAATACCATTTTTAGTGGGATGAACATGATTTACCAGCTATTTTGATGTTCACCAGGGGTATAAGGTTTTGACACACTGCCATATTTCAGGTATAAAAAAAAGCATGACTTTCCTCTGTTTCCAATCAAGCCACCGAACTGCGGATGAATGCTTCCACCATCTTCCAGGTGCACATCTTGACGCACTCCTGTGGTGCAGAGTCGCTGGATCACTCCGGTGGTTGGGTCGTCTCTGCCTTCGTGGTTTAAGATAGCTATAAAAAGCCAGCATTTTGCTGGGAATATTTACTGTGGGTATATGTATAATATTGTATAATAACATATAGTGACTAACTTGTTGTGATGATATGATGGAAAATATAGATACAATGTCGGATATATAGCCAACCATGCTGGGATAGTTTGGATGTTTACCTGGGACACAATAACCACCTTGATATGATATTTGGGTTTCATACCTGACAATGGATGATGGACCCCCCACATGGCAGTTTTAATAAGTAACATGAGGATGAAACCTATTTTCAATGCAACCCCGTTTATAGATGTGTTCGATGTTCTTCTATTTGGGAGGTTGGATCCAAAATGACGAAGGTCACTCCAGATATTAATATGGTGGAATATCTTTTCCGGATTGTTTCCCGTGTTTGAGATGATAGTGCCCAATGACTAAGATGTTTCAATGGAATAAAAACCATCTACTACGGGAGACGCAAGAAGCTGGCATCTTGACTTTCGTCACTCCGGAAGTGGTCGGGGAAATTGGATAAGGATGGCCCAAGAAATACAATTATGAAAGAAAAATGCTGCTCTTAGCTATTTCAATGCATTTGGTGTGAATGATCAGATGGATGGCGGTTTTATTGCAGATGGGTTTGGAGATTGTCCTATTATACAACCATTTGGCTGATAGGAGGAAAGGGTTCAGACTCCTGCTTCTGGACCTCCCAAATTAGGAGTACCCCAAGCCAGTGGTTTTTCCCAGGTTCTTCTTCACCAATTGGCCGGAGATTGCGGACTGCTTCACCTTGCGCCGCAGCTCTGTTTCCTCCAGGGTCACTGGAAGGAATGGAAGGAATGCCAAACAGCAGCGCTGGGTGGCCAGACATTCGCGCAGCTGGGCGAAAGGGTGGCGGCACATTTGGGAGGGATCTGGTGGTTTTTGTTCCTGTCCATGCTGATTTTTTGGTGAATTGTGTGGGTTTGGGTAATGTTTATCTTCAGTTTGATGGAGGAAAATTTGTATGTATCCTGCTAGGTCCTGCTAAGACATGTATTTCAGGCTAGCCATGATGTGATAAGAAGTCTGACTGAATACTAAACCAAGCAGGAAATGCCTTTCTCCTTGAAGACGTGACTTTGTAAAGCTGTAGCTGTGGTTTACATGATGTTTCAAGTTTCATCAGACTTGATACGATGATCCCATTTGGCTACATATCATATTTGATGATGGGCTTGAAACCACCAACCAGACATGCTTCAGGCATCTTGGTGTCTAGATTCTTCAGAGCTGTTCATTTTTTTTGAGGTGGCCATGGGTCTTTTTGTTCGATTGTCATAGAGACCCCAGATTCAAGTTGGACAGTAAGCAGGTGTTGCAGATCAAAAGGTATTTTCATGTAACAATGCGTACTGTAGCAATAGCCATACACAGTATGATTTTCCAAAATATTGGAGTACCACCAGATCATCCAAGTCATTAGACTACAAAATAAATAGTATTGAAACAACTCCCCCATGGTTTAGGGTATAGAAACCGATTGGTCAAGAGATGTCAAGAGTAGATGAGTGATTTTTGTATATTTTTGTTCCATTTTATTTTGGATATTTCAATGCGAGCCACTTGAGCATTTTTTTTACTTGGTACTGCATCTAAAATTCACCAGGTGAATGGGCGTGCAAAACATGGCAAAACTAGCTCAATACCTGGCGGAATTACCATGACCTCACTGACCAACTGTGGTTTGGGCGGGTTTCCACATTCTTTTGGATCCCAGAACATCATAGCAAAATCGTAGGAACCCGGAACCCCCTATATTTGCTTGGTAAGTCCATCGTTTCCTGTGGATCCTTCCTCAAGCCAACCCAGTGATTCAAAGGCATCACGCACCAGGTTGTACAATGTAAGGAATGATTCAACCCACTGGCGTGTGGATGTATAAAGGCCAAGCTTGCCAAGGCCCTAATGGCCGACCAAAAATTATGACCGAGACGATGCCAAGTCCACATCTTTACATTTCACCAGCTATAGCTGCTATATACACGTTGGCCGTGTCATGGAGAGCGGGCAAGAGAGCAGGCCTAGCAGTGAGTCGGCTGACACTTCCATCAAAGTTGATGTCTTCTTGCCAAGTGGACGGCGTGAAACCGTAGCGGTCCCGAAGTCTGGCACCATTGCTGAGTTGAAAATGGCTGCGCAACAACCTTTCAGGCAACGTTTCCTCAGGCTTGGACGTCTTCTAGATCCAACGGATTCTCCTCCGCTTTCTGGGCTTCAACATGGAGACAGCCTTGCTGCTGCAAGATCAGCTCAGGCATGTTCAGCACATATGTGGCACATGCCGTGCTTTTGCTGCCATTTTGAATTTTGGCCGATGGAACTGCAGTGACATGGGGCGATCGACACTTTGGTGGTGACAGTGCCAGAGTCCAAGATCAGTTTATGTACATCTAGGCGCATGTCAGGGCAAAAGAAACAGGTGCTGCCAGCGAATTTGCATTTCTTTCTTGTTCACCATCTGTTGCTTTTCATGACTTTCTCAGACTGTCAAGGGGACTATCCGACTCTACCATTGTCGAACTGGGAACTCATTTTCCAGCTTCTCTATGATGCTGTTTGTATGGACATGGGCCATTTGTCAAGCCATTGGGTGCAGAACTGCTGAACCTTCGGACCAATGGTCCGGGAGAAAGTCATCCTCAGACTATTCCAGCGGCTGGCAATGACCATCCATAAATTTACTGCAGGGCAAACTGTCCTTACTGAGAGGGGTGAACACACCAGCATCCGACAGCATCGAGTGTTCCTTCAATCTTTAGGGATGTTCACGTTTGACCTACACTCTCTTCTATAACTTGTTGGGTTTCAATTGAAGAACAATGTTTTGATGTTTTACATCCTTATATTGAAATATAAGCGTAACATCACAAATAAGTTTATTCTGGCAACATGGGGATGTGAAAGCTGGATCTGTCCGGGCTCAGGGTGGCAAGAAAGATCCTGTTGAGCATCCAACAGGTTGGTAAATATACACCCAACAACAAAAAATCAAAGAAGAATTCATAGATGAATAAGTTAAACATCATTAGATCAGGATTTTTTTCTTTGATCTGCTGAATGATAGTTCCACTTCTATGACATGTTTCATGATGAAAAAAATGTGGGTCGTCCATGGTGCCATGGTCATCCCCCAGGTCGCATGGACGACGAGGGCATGCTACACCTGGCCACGCTGACCATGCTGAATCCCGACGTCCTCTTCGGCATGGCGGAGCGGTTGCTCCCGGTGTCTCGGAGCTGATGGATTTTTCGGGGACGGTGATTTTTCGGCACCCTATTTGGAGGTATAGAAACGAGAACTCCAGGGAAAAAAACGAATAGAAACCATGGTTTTTGATCATTGCTGCTGATGGTTTTTGATGGTTTTTGATGGTTTTTGATGAGTTTTGCCAAAAAAAAAATCACTGATCAGGTGTTTAGGCCCCAAAAACCAACCCCAAATACGCTCTCAGAAGGTGTTTAAAAGTGTAGGGTATGGTTTTTCTATAGGTCCTCCAATTGCAATTATGAGAGGTGAGAGAGGTCCATGATGATATTAAGGCCCAGGATGGAGTATAGAAGAACGATGGGGAGTGACTGGTGATGACGGGAAAATAGACAAGAAGAATGGGGATATTAAATAAATTTAAATATATTTAAATAATATATATATATATATATGTAGAGATTCAAATAATATACGTACATATAATATAACATGATATAACCATAACACAATCACATAATCAGTATAGCAGTGTACCTAAGTTATGCAAAGTCAAACCTACCCATTACATCTCAACCGTGCTTTTTCACTCTGTTTCCTGATAATGGATGCTTCTCAAGAGAATACTTACTGAAGCCTTTTGGTTCGCCATTAAGGACGTTTCTTTTCTACACCCATCAACTCCTTCGATGAGTCTCCTAGATGTCGATTTTCTCAATTCTTGCATACAAAATCCAGCCAATCCGAACAGTGCGAATAAATGTTGATTTCTTTGACGCTGTTGAATAGGTATGCCCTTTGGACACAATTAGATCTGAAGTTTTTTTCACCGTTTTTCACTTGTGTATGGTTTTTGTTCTGCTCCCTACTGTATAAGTTCACAAATTCATGGAAAGCATTGAAGGTAATTCTGAAATGTGTGTCTTACAAAAACCCAGGATGGTGTGGAACAGTTATATAAAATCTCTCTGGAGCACTTGATTGCACTAGCTTTCTCGAAACACTGTCTTGATGAAAGACAGGAGAACATTCCAGCATCTTGTGGTACCAGGTATGACTTGGATTTGCCACGGGTTGGATTAGTTTCCGTACCGAGGACATCCTGCGACGTGCTGAGCACTTCACTGCCTACAGCGTTTCTTGGAAGTCATAGCTGGGCTGACCGTGAGACTTGTATATTCAACGGCCATTTCAGGAACCGATTTATTGGAGGTACCTACCATATAAGGTCTATGTAAGGGGATATACCCACCAAATATGGCCCTGTATGGTACTGAAAATCCCTTTGATTGAATTTGATTGTACTGAAAATCCTTTTGATTGAATTTGATTGAGAAATATATATATATATATAATAGCCGGAGATTTCGGGTTTCCTTGCCAGTGACTGTGCTGATCAACGAAAAGCAGCAAAGCCTCTGCAGCAAACATCTTGAAGTCTCCCAAATGCGTCCGCACTTTCCATTGGATGCTTGCGAATTAAATGCGGGATGTTCCACTATCATGTGCGACTACCAGAGCGTTGGATGTATCAAGTTATGGCAACTTATATATATATATACATATATTGGATGAGGATATATATATATATAATGATGAACCAGCGGATGTGTGGGTTGTTCCAACATGATTAGACAAACCCGGTTCTCCAAACGCTGTTCTCGAGGACAGCAATGACGGAGCGCTCTTTTGGAGCGGCGTGGTGCGATGCCTGCTGTCTGCCGTCACAGGCGGACCCATTTCAAACATGGCTGACTGGCAGATCCCTCAACTAAATGGAGTTGTTGACAGGAAACAATTGGCAGGTCTTCCAGACTGCCATGTTTGATTACCAGAGGGTACCCAATATATCCCAATATTCGATGTTTGATCATCATTTTCTCATGGGGTACATCCATTTTCGTAATTTTTGTATATACATGTGTATATATATATACACACATATATAATTACATGATTATATAATTATATAATTGTTTGAATGCTTCAAAAGAGGTGTGGGCAGACCATGTTAAAATTTAAAATGTCCTCCCATCATGACTAATCTTAAGCCTTTTTGATGTTTTGTTGATGGCTTAGCCGGCTTTGAATAAATAGAGTTGTTGTGTGTAGCTTGAACCTGTGTCCTCATGAAGCTATCGTCCTTTCTGGGAACGTTGGGTCGAGACCGCAGCAAATGAGAACTCAAATGGGGTTGCTTAGTTCTAAGATAGCTATACTGGTTGTTGGTTTCAAACATTTTTTATGTTCCATAATATATGGGATGTCATCCTTACCATTGACTAACCACCAACCAGTACACGTTTTTTCCGTGCATGACTCAAGTTGAGACCCCAACATTGGATAGCGATAGTGGACTGACCCCCTTGGAGCCATAAATTTCAAGCAGCCAGAAGAGTGTTGGTTATGTCGCCATGTTGGTCAAATTGACAGCAATAGTTATTCTTTCAATCCCCATCAAAGAAACCTGGCAGGTGAGCAATTGCCCAGTTGAACTCGGTTGATGGTTCTGTATGGTTCTGTAATGTTATGTGGGCCAATTAATTTTCATAACGCCTCATAGATCATCTATAAATGTCTATAAATGGGTTACGTTTCCATTGCAAGCTGTGTTTACTGCCATGGATCTCCAGGCAACGGTTGCAAGAAGCAGCCCCTTTTGGGGAAGTCGGTGCAGCACCTTGTTGGAAATGGCGTGACGTTACGTTTTCTTCAGGAATTTTGAATCGTTTTGAATGTCACAATCATTGCTTTAGTAATAAAATTATACCACTACAATCACTAGAAGTTGGATTTCGAGCAGCCTGTTTAATTTCAAACGAGGTCCATCATTTTCGCATGTCCAAAGAATGGTGGCTTCACAGCCTGCGAACTCAACGAGGCCACTCTTTTGGGACGGCTACGAGCTGAAGAGGGGCCACGAACGCGGGATGAAGCGCAGGCACAACGGAGATGGGTGACCATCCCCATGGACTTTTTGTTGGGTTGATGGGTGGCACTGGGCTTACGGCATGTTTTGTAGTTGAACTCATTTGCAAGGTACTGATATCGAAGGTTGGGCCGGAAGCAAACATAGTGTCCATGTGTTGAAACACTTGAAACACCTTCGAGGAGATATATGTTTCTTTTTGTTGAATGTGCTGTTGTTGGAACGTTGGTGGCAAATTTTGGCAGGGGAATTTCAAGAAATCCATCAACGTATCTGGATCCATGTCTGGCAAATCATGGATGTTCTTTGGGATTCTTTGAGGAACACTTAAAATTAATAGGAACATTAGGAACATGAAAGGAACAAAAGCTTGAAGGTCTTAGGCCCTACACAGACCTTCTGTTTTTTTTCGTAGCTCCAACATTTTTCGGTCCCCGTTTCATGGCGACCAGGCACTCCTTGGACAGTCGCATCACTGGTGGGCCACGGGTGATGTCGGGACCTGTGAGCCATCTGAGTTCGTTGGTGAACAAACCGCAGATCCCGGGCCGCGCTTCCCAGCAGGGCCAGGGCCATTTTTTGGGCCTGGGGGATGTGGAAACTCTTGAGGAAATGTTGGTAATTTAGAAATTGATCTAGTCAGGTGATGTCAGGTGTTTTTGCTTTAAAGAGAAGAGCCATGGTTATGAAATGTTATGAACTTCACTGATCCCTTGACACTGAGCCAATTTTGGGAGATCCAATTATGGGAAGGCTGAATCTTGTGGAGCTCATCCAGGTCATCAGGCTATCAGGATTACTGGTTGGTGGTGACTGGAACATGGCTTTCATGACTTTCCATATAGTGGGAATCATCATCCCAACTGACGAACTCATATTTTTCAGAGGGGTAGGTTGAAACCACCAACCAGTATATATTACTTACATTTACTTACTATCAAATTCCCAAACGTTTATCCCTTCAAGGGCCTTTCAGTTGCTTTTTTTTGCATCGTCGAGAAAGCGTCGCAGCGTCGATTGAAAGTGATCCACACCAGAAATCTGATTCCGAGGTGATGGATCGGTCGATATCATCGACTGTTCCAACATCGACCAGAGACTTGGGCTGGTGAAGTTTCAGAGGCATTATCAGGTGCTGAATGACCTTGCGAAGTGTACGCTTCTTTTTTCAATTATATAAATTATATACTGTAAATGTTCATTCATGTTCATACATATGCACTTGGGATACATTACCAAGTTCCTGCCTCTTGTTTCATTCTACGTGTTCGAATGCTGCCCCGGCTGCACCTGTGTTGTGAACGTTGGTTGCTTTGTGAGCTTCTTGACTTGTCTCTCTGATTTGGTTCTGATCTAAACATCAAGGAGCACAAGCTGCCACTCTGAAATGGATTCTGAAGAGTTTCAGCACCTTCACCAGTGCTGAGGAATGTGCATGCCTTGCGGCACAACTACTTCATGTTGAACACACAAATGGTTGAGGTGCCAAGCGGGCAACACATGGGACCCAACTTGCGGCCACAAATTTGGACGTTGTAGTGGCCCCCCTCAGCTACAAATGGTGAGATTCACCACCATTCACCGGATATTTTTTTGTGGGTTTTTCCATGGTATTCCAACGTTTGTCCGGCAAAAGCCACGGCTTCACCCATTGCTGGCCGCAGGACGTTTGCGATCTCATAGGGCATCGGCAAAAGGCGCCAAATCGCAGCAGGCTGTGCCAGCACAGTGTCATGGCATGTCATGGCACAGCGGTGGACGGTTGGGGCTCTGGATGGCTCTGGGCTCAAACTTGGGAGCAAGTTTTGGTGGCGTTTAAAGTTCTTTTGTGGATGTGGGGTGAGATTTTTGGGGTTCCAGGTTGCCGTGACTTGCCGTGGTTTGCTAGGATTTATCAAGTGAAATGGGAAAATGCTGGGGGAGCCATTTTGTTAAGCACCGTGACTGAAGGAAACCCGTGGTAAACAGCAGAGAGATGCACGGATACAAACAGCCTTCAAGAATCTTAAAGCATCCTAAAGCTCACCTCATGGTTCGGAATGGCCTTCCGAAAGGAAGCATTGAATTAGGTCCTAAGGGCATTATGGCATGTCACATCACATAACTTCACATAATATCCCTGCAGACTATCATACGAGTTTGCTTTATTTGTGTTCATCTTGAGTTGTGACACAGAGCTTGAGTATTCGAGCACTCAAACTCTTGTAGGAACAAACCACAAGTATTGCGATTCGCGATTCAAAATTGTTTTGTTGATGGTCAACCAGTAGGTCGCAGAATGCCATGCTGTTCCTTCTTGTCAGAAAGACCTGGATAGCATCCAAATGGGATGCTGATCCCTCTTACTAAGCATCGTTGGTGGATATTGCCACGTTCATTATTGCACCAATCCCCGCAAAATACAGGCATATAAAGCCTGAAATGATACTTTAATTTGATAGAATTGAAAAACGAAGCAGCTAGCATCAACTAAGAATTTGTATATTATATATATACGTGTATATATATATATATGTGTGTGTGTGTATTGTCTCTTACTGCTTCCATCGCCATGAAATACACCTATGATACCTCCTAAGCCATGATGGGCGCTTTTTGGCGCGCCGTTCGAAGTCGGAAACGAAAGGTGATGGCAATGTCTTCAGTTTCCTCTCTCCACCATCATTTCTGAAATCCTGAGGGAGGTCCATTCGACTGACCGATGCTTCCCAGATGAGATGTTGAAAGATGTTGAAAGATGTTGAGAGGAAAAATGGGAGAAATCACAGTAGATTGAGAAGGTGCTACGTTTGAAGTGTTTGCAAACGAACATAGTGTAGAATCGGATCAGAATACACGAGATGCCATGTTTATGAACTTTCGAAAATGACGTAACGTAACGACTTTGCTTGCTGAGCACGTTGTTGCAAACTCGCAGACCACTGCAGAAGTCAGAACGGCAAACAGCAAACAATGTTTTGCTATCGCGCTTGCTCTACACCGAATACTTTCAAAGCCAGAGTTGAGACATGTGAGTGCAAGGCGACTGGTTAAAACAGCCCTGCTTTGCGGACTTGTGTGGGTTGAGACTAGACATTGCACAGTTCTATCAGAGGTTCCTATAGATAAAAGTTCATAAAACCTGACAAAAGCTGACAAAACCGCGGTAAACCCAATGGCCCAATGGTAAACCACGACTATTTTATTTGGTTTCGTGATTCAGTCGGCCACATCAACCAGTTTCCCTGTTGTCCCCACAGGTCATGAAGAAGCCGGCCGCGCCGCTTGGCAGATTTGGGATTGGCAAAACCTGGCATTTGAGTCGCAAGTTCATGTCATATGTAGGTTTCCATGAAATATACCATCCAGCTATTGGGCTATGCCCATTTATGGAAACCCCCATATGATCCCATATGTGGTGTTAGAGGGAAAATGACGTTTCTTCGTGTTTTTTTTTAATATGTTTTTATCATGTGTAGAAGTTGGAAAATCCCTATCCAACATATGAACCACCAAAACTTATGTGATCTTATGTGGATTCTTTCTTTTGCTACAAGGGTTAAACGGATAAACATCTTTCGGTGCGGATGACTACCAGCTTCACTCTTGATTTCGTGCAACCGCACCACTCCCTGGAGGAAAGGCAAAGCCAAGGCCAAGGCCAAGGGAAAGGCCGCGGCACCTGTGGAAGAGGAGGCACATCGCCGTTGCAGCTGGGTGAAGCCATGGTTTTTGGTGGGATCTTCGGAGAGTAATCTGCGTCGTCGTTTTCCAGGTGGATGTTTCTCAAAAAACTGGACCCAAAAGAAGGTCTAATTGATGATTTGCTTCTGCTTCTACAATATTAGTATATATGAGTTTTATCGTGTTCTTTTCTGACTGCAAAATATATCCTCATGTTATGCTGATAAAGAAATAGTAGCCTCCCAAATTTTACTATAAAACGGGTGATATAAATCATCAAAATATGGGTGGTTTATGACATTGTTTTCCTAACATTAATGACAATCATTGCTAATCAGTATGATCCATCATTAACCATTATTAATCACTATTAATCAACATGAATCCATGTGGCACTCTTAGAATTCCGAGAATCTTCAGGCGCAGGCAGCGCCCGAGGAGGATCCCAAGGACGAGGAGGAGGTGACATGGGAAATGGATATCCCGATGTGTCATTCCCAAACCATCCGATGAATCAGAGGGATTGATTTGAAATGATTGGTTGATTGAAATACCGGGTTCTTCAAAAAAAAAGCAGCCATCCACAGGAAACCACAGAGATACCTTGCTTACCCCCGCAAGCCCCAACTTCAATGTTGTGATCGGAAGTGCCCAGCTGTTTTTTTTGAAGGCCGCCAAACACAAAATTCAGAAGACAACATTGAATTGGGGGACGGGGGGACATGACCTCTGTGGTGTGGTACAGTACTTCATGGGATGGCTGTTTTTTTTGAAGAACTCGGTATGTTCGGTTGGGATTGACAAATGTTGGGATGGATTTACCAGGCTTTTCAAACAGTCGCGTTTGAAAAGTCACATCCCCTGTGTCTTGCCATTAATTGAATACTATCCACTATGGGTTCTACACTCATCCCAATGTGCAATTATCCGCATTCGGGCATGTCTTCAAATCAATGTTTTCAAGTTCAAGCTCCTAAAGATGACCCCCTACTCAAACTCTTATCTTCAACCTTTCTCACCCCAGACTTCTTTGCCCCTTGGGCCGAGCAGCTCCGGCAGATGCCGCCTGTGCTGAAGAAGCCGGCGGCGAAGATCGCGGAGCCAGATGCAGAGCCGGAGGAAACCAAGGTGCGGAGAGGATTATACTTCAACAATGGCAGTGTTGATTGGAAGAATTGGGTTTATAACCATTGGATTTTCGGAACCTATTTTTGGACAAAGCCATATTTTGGGAGGGGAAGTGGTCTACCATGAGTTGGCCACAAAAATTCAATTTGCATCAATTTGCCTACCATTTTGTTTGAGGATTAATACTCCAAATGGCAACTTTTATCGACATGGGTTGAAGTTGAAAGCATAAAATGTGTAAGTGAAACCACAAAATTAAAGTACTAAACACTGGGTGCATGCCAAAATGTTCGGACCCCAGGCCCCACCTGCTTAGATTGGGAATCAAGTCACAAGTCAAATCTTGAACCAACAAATAGCAGGAGTTTTCCTGCGTGGTGTTAATTTCTGATCCAATTCACCCTCCAGTAAATTAGCACATAGATATGGAGGAAGGAAAAAAAACAAACGAATTTATAGATTCGAATCCCATCCCCCTAACAACATTTATCAACATTTATCAACATACCCTGCGTCTCAAATATGTGGTCTCATGCCCCTATCCAACCATTTGTTCAGATGTTAGGGATGAATTGTCCTATTGATCATAGAATTGGATGGAAAATTTTAACCGGAAAGCCCTATATTTGATGGTAAAAACCATGGTTTCCTGTAGATTTTCCCTTAAACCATGGGATTTCACCATCTCAGGCGGCGCCGGCTCCCAAAGCCAAAGGGAAAGCCAAGGCCAAGGCGAAGGCAGCGGCCAAGGCGGCCGTTGGAACCGCTGAGGGAGAAGATTTTCTATCTTCTATAGTAAGCCAAAAAGAAGATAGAAAAGTAGTTTATCACTATTGTAGTTGGAAAAGGAATATATGTATGTTATATATAATATGTATATAATTACAGATATATATATATACATGTTAATAGATGTAAGTATGTGTATATATATATGTGTATAAGTAGATATAGCTCATGACAGTGGTACAATCCTTGATATAGTGTACTTTTTTATGTGAGGTTGTCACTTGGTTGTGATGTTGTCCCTTATTGTAAACTCAGGTCCCAGATCCTTGTGATATGAACCAGAGAGATAACTAGTGACTAGTGATGGCAAACCGAATTAGAAGATTTGGGTCCAACCAGCATGGCTTCCTCCTTGAAAACCATGGTTGCCTGTCGGTCAACATTTGAGCCTCAGAAAGGCTTATACTGCGCTCCAGCAAGTTGTCCTTTCTATACAGTGTTAACGAGGAAACCGTCATATCGCAGCAGCATCCAAATTCTTCCAGGGCCAACTACCCCATTTTTATGTTTAACTGCCTCAATGTGGTGGAAAATACCCTTTATCATATGGATGCAGTGGAAAACATAATCCCAAAGCTTCCAGGACGAGAAGCCGGCAGAGAAGGAAGTCGAGGACAGACTCCCGAGAGCGCTCCATTGGTGGAACTAGACCCCACTGGGGTTGGAGAGCAAGACCTTGCAGAAGCCATTCTATGTTGGGGTTGGAACCACCCAAAGCTACTATCCATTTTGGTATCCTGCAGGTTTTTTTCCTTGTGCTATCTAGGAAGAAGAGGAGGAGGACGAAGAGGAGGAAGACGAGGAAGATGAGGAAGAGGTGCGTCATGGGTGTTTTTCCAATGTATCAGAAGGATACTTTACAGGGCCGCCACATGTGCTGGGCGTTTGGATTTTGCTCCACTGCACCTTCCCAGCTCAGTGTGTGGCTCAACGTTTATTGATACTTAAACTCAACAGCTGGTTTATCTATAGATTATTATATATATATATATACATAATTGGTGGACCATCAATGTGACCATCAACTCAAGTCACAGATGATCCATATATAGATCATCAACCAAAAACAGCCAAAAATTCAAAATTGATGAATGTAACCGCCATCTAGATAAGTTGAAATCTATATTCCCTAGATAGCACCAAAGTTCCCTGGCCTGGCCCTTGACTTAGCATGCTGCAAGAACTCCTTGAAGGCGGAAGAAGAAGATGCAGAAGATGATGAGGAAGAAGAAGACGAGGATCGGATGGGCTGTATATGGCTGGATAGGTATACAATTAACATGTGTTCATGTATGATAAATTGACTGAATATAATTTAGTTTAATGTATGGCTGGAAGTCCAGCATCAGCTGATTTCATTTGATTCATGTCATTATGTTCCATCCCTTAACGTGAGATGATGATTCATCATTTGGACACATCAATCAAGCACATGTCCGATCATGGTGAGGTTCTTCAAATCCCGTAATGTCTATTCTATGGGTGCAGAAGATGGTAGAATCATCACTTAGCAGTTGATAATTTAACAGATTGGTATGGAAAATCACCATGTACAATAGGTTAATCACGAACTAAATGGGCCATCCATACCACAACTATGTAACAAAATCATCAGCTATTAGCAGTTGGCCACCTTTTCTGACGACACATTCGTCATGTTCAATCTCGCTTGTGTTGCTGCTCTTCTATCGATGTACTTTAAAGTGTGATTCAACTAGGGGCTATCATCAGGGGTTATCCAATACGACATATGATTGTATATACAGTACGTATAGGCATTATATGTACACGTGGATGTATCATTTACACATGTAGATTTCACCAGTTGACCATTGAACATGAGGATTAATCCCTCAAACGTTAGGAATTCACCATGGTTGATTTTGACCGTAAAAATAACAATTGAAAGTATTGATTTCCGACGAAAGACATGGGCTTGGGCTGCATTAGGAGATGGAGGAGGCACCGGTGATGAAGAAGCCGGCAGCGAAGGCGACTGAGAAATCGCTGACCCATTCAATGTCATTAGCTCCATGGCTAGCTGGAAAAGATCCTGTAAATGGAGGTGTTGGTCAGAAAATAATATTTGGCTGGTGGTTTGGAACATTTTTTATTTGTCCATATGTTGGGAATAATCATCCCACCAACCAGATATTAATGAGGATGTTTTTTCGTTGCCATGTTTGATTAGAGAGTGATGGTTCATTGTGTTCCCTCTTATTTGATGGCCTAAGTGTTTCCCAACTGACTTGACAATGGAAGGGCTGAGAGGATAAAAACCCACCAACCCCCGCTGTGGCGCATTTGGTGAGGCATCTGCCAAAGCGAAGGCCAAGGTGCGGCGGCAAATTGCTCAAAACTAGGTGTTGCTACAAATTACCATCTGCTTATTTAACAGTTTGCCATGGAAAATCACCATTTTTAATAGGTAAACCATCTATAAATGGGCCATGTTCCATGGCTATGTTAAATAACCAGAGGGTAGTATCAAGAAAAGTATTATGGTATCAGAATGTGTCGATGGTCGATGTAGATATTTGGTGGTTGTATACTCTAGTTCACTGAATGCACTAAATGTAGAGATTCTGGCCTCTTTTTGGATGTGAGTGGCCACTGCACTTCAAATCCAGGCCAAAGCTACTCCGAAGGCAGCCGTGAAGGCAAAGGCGAAGGCCAAAGCGAAGGCAAAGGCCAAGGCCAAGGCTGTGTCCTCAGGTGGAAGAACTGCCAAATCATGAACTTTTGCATCAGGTTTGACGGAAAGCTCGGTTGGAACCTCTAGATTTGTCTGAAGATAGGGTACTACTAAATCCACGGGTTCATCATCATGTTCCCTATTAGGTTAAATCATGTTAAATCCGCATTTCCAGACATAGCCCTAAGATATCTCATTATAATAAACCCATATTGACAAGGTGATATTCCTATATCCCAATAAATAGATATAAATAGTCCCATAAAAAGCAGTCCAGGCAGTGGCAAAGACCAAGGCAGGGCGGCAGGACCCAGCTGATTGTGGATAGGATCATGAACCGACTTTGGGGGTTACCCTGATGTTGGTTATATAGTGGTTTGTGTTTATGGCTTATAAACCATCGACTTTTTTTGGGAAATATGGATTGATTGTTTGTATTTTTGGATAAACCATGATAGTCCCAAATAGATATCAGATAGAGGTCAGATGGAAAAGGTCTTCGGCCTTGCCTAACACAAGGAGAACCTGTTTCAAGCCCGGCTTTCTGTTATGCTTTTGTTCTTGAAGCATTCACTTTGAACGGCTTGAACGAACTGTACTCATATGCATTCATACATAGTGTGTGTGTATTATATATATATACGTATATAGGACAGTACAAATCATACACAAATGATATGGAGACGGTACAGGCTCAGTGCAAATCTATTGCCTCATGCGTTGCAGACCGCCATTGCCAGGTTTTGAAAAGACCAGCTGCCCGGAAGTGAGGACAGCACATCCTTTTTTTGACTAATTTGATCTAATTTGGCTGTGTCTGAAGTAGCCCCAAAATCCCAGATTGGCCCATGGTAACAGGAAAAATGATGAAAAATGATGATAAAACATCAACTTTGGAGGGTAGCCTATTTTGGGACAAACCCTTAAGAGCCAAGTGTTTTTGGATCTGCCAGGAGCGATCCATGAAAATTGGGGTGAGCGACCCGGGACAGTGCCCGACACTGTGGAGTGATCGCTGGCTGGTCCTTGGAGAAACCGTTGATATAGATTGATATAGAACAACAATGAACAACAGAAATGTGGAGATAGAACTTGGAGTAGATAGAGTCCCTGATGGTTCCATTACCTTATGGTTCCATTACCTGATGGTTCCACTTGCTGTTTTTTTTTCAGATTCTACCTAGTCCTGGATGATCCTGGATGGGTATTGATCGGTTCCGTGTATGCACAAGCACAATTTTGGAATTCCCATATACAACAAATTGTGCCCAGAAGCATGATTCAATGAATGGGCAAGAACAAAGACACCAGCTGTACTGATCATCTGATCATCTGATCCATCTTTCCGCTGTGCAAGTTGATTGCGGCATAGCAAGATAGAGCAATTCCACCAGTGAACGGAGGCTCCAAGATTTCTTAGAAGCTGGGACGGGAAAGCTGCCCTAGCAGGGAATGAATGCGCAGGTGTGGGATCTTTCTGCACAATGATGTTTGGCATACTCACTACATCATGCAAAACATGTTTCTCGACCAATGTCAGTACCGAGTATTTGCCAATTACTGTAAGGCCATTGCAGGATCATGGAATCATGCAGGATCAATGTCACTAATTCCTCATTTGTTTTCTTTTTGTGATGCTGAAGGCATTGCAAGCAGAAAGTGTGTAGCCTGCGCATTGCTGACTACGTGGCCTCTCAAGACGGCGGCCCTGGAGATCTGTAGGTCCATTCTGATGGTCATTGGGTTGATCTAAAGGCAGAAATCTGAGAGGAAACAGTAGAATAGTAGATAGCAGCATCTCGAGCATTCAGACAATCCAGACATCTTGGGTTTTCAATTTCCCTCAACCCAACCCGGTAGTTGGAACATGGTCATTCCCTCCTCGCTGAGCAACGCATCTTCTCGGCGGAGCGGGGGAAAGACGTGAGGTTTAGCCAGATGGCAAGCGAGCAGCGACCAAAAAGGGCGATCCTGAAAGCTGGTTGATGGTTGGTGCAATTAATACTAATTAATTCAGAGCTCACTGCAACATGATTGCAAAAGATTGCAAAGAAGTACAGTGGTCCAGTAAACATATTTAAAAAATTAAGAATAATGATTGGTCTATCTCCAACTCCATGCCCATGTCAAGTACTACTTCACCCAATTACTGTGGACGTGTTTGTTGTACCTTAAAACAGCCAGCCATTTGGTCTTGTCGACCCAGCAAAAATGAAGGGGAAGTTTAGAAATTTTGGGAACAT
This sequence comes from Cladocopium goreaui, assembly GCA_947184155.2. Taxonomy (NCBI): domain Eukaryota; class Dinophyceae; order Suessiales; family Symbiodiniaceae; genus Cladocopium; species Cladocopium goreaui. The sequence goes on from CAMXCT020006529.1 coordinate 328,902, forward strand.
TGGGAATGCTTCCATCAACATCATCAACTCCGTTCAACTCCCATCCAGATCATCCAGTTGATTGTGGGAAGTGTTCCTTGCCCAAGGGTCGAATCTGCATGAGACAACTTCTGGACCTGCAGGGCCAAGCGGGCTCGGAAAGCTCTTGGAACTATGAACTCAAAAGATCTCAGAGTGTCAAACTTGGGCCCCGCAAAAATCCGAAATCCAGCTTGGTCTAAGTCAGTAAGTCAGCAGAAAATCTCACAGGTTTCGGATTGATGCATATGCTCCTCAACACCATTGAGTACTGGAGATATCAGTAGATATCATGTATATCAAAAAAACAAAACTACATGAGGGTGTGCGTCAAGATTGGTTTTGAATTAATTGGCCAAACAACGCCTGCCTTCCAACAAAAATACACGACATTTTGGGATGTCGAGGCCGACATTTCTTTTGGTAACAAAGGGCTTTTGCCTGGGAAGTGCCGGGGCTTGAAACTTCAGGGTGCCACCCACGCTCCTCATGTGTACATAGAACGTCCCATGGTGGCCACCAAAGGGCACGAGACTCAAGAGCCAGTGCATGCACAGAGTGGTTGCCGTCGGTGTCCAGTATTCAGAGGGTCCATATTTTTCCATATTCCGAATCAACAAATGGGGAGCCAAAGACATACTTTTGTTGAGTTTCCTGACCAAATAAATTTTGAGTGCAAAACACTTTGTATTGAGGTTTTGTATCAGGAGTTGAGCCGGTCACCAGCATGACGCCTTGCCTGGAATCCAGAATTATCCAATCAGAATCCGTGGATTCCAGGCTGAACTTATCAGCGCTGCGGCGCGTCCGGGGACTTTGGAAGGAGGTGCCGAGCGATCCGTGGGCGACTGGGAATCCGGTGGGTTGTCATCATCTTTTCCCATGAAAATGAATGAAAATGGGGGTGTATCAAAATTGTATACCTTGAATTAATCAGACACACACTTTTTTTGCTAGGGTCCGTAATGCTCAAGATACCGGTAAATTAGGTTTGTGTAGGAGTTGGATTCCATACTTCGTATCAGTTTTGTTTAGAATCATTAAATCAAAGCAAATCAGTAATCAGCAAGTTCCATGAGCAAGTTCCATCAGGCGAATCATCAGGTAAATCAACACCTTTCATCATGAAAATCCATCATATTCAGTTCCATCATATTATAATAGTCCATTCCGTTCCATCATGTTTCCATTATGCTCCATTCAGCTCCATCATATTCCATTCAGTTCCAACATGTTCCATTCAGTTCCAACATCATCATAATTCTTCTTCAAAATCTTATTCCATATTCACTTTTTTTCAAAAACGACATCATTTATCATCAAAATCCATCAGGCAAATCATAAACATTCATGAAAATCCATTTCATATTCAATTATTCAATTACCCACTTCATATTCAGTTCATGTTCAGGTCCATTTTCCATTCAGTGAATCATTGAGCGCTTCACAGTTCCATTCCTCCAGGAGCTTCAATCGGTGACCTTGACTGAACTCTGGGGCGGCCAAACTGCTGAGCGAGACGAGGCGGTGGCGATTTTTTTTCTGGTGAAGATGGATGAATTTCCCATGGATTTCCAGTGAGTTTCCACTGATGTAACCAGTGGTTTTCGCCTGGTTTCTTGTGGCTTTCCTGTTGATGGGGGGGTTCTGGGTGGTTTCAGCTCCCACCTGCAGGGTTGATGCGATATACTGGAGATATAATGACACTGATAATGGCTATGTTGTTGCATCAATCAAAATAGGATGAAATATTTACATATATGTTACACATAATCATATAATACACAGCATATAATATACGTATATAATATATATATATATGCAAGTGTATATATATATATTAGTAGTATAGTTCGATATACGCATAAAATAATATGTTCAAAAACAAGATGTGATGTCGAAAAAATTGCACCTCAGAAGTTTAGGCCGGTTGCCTCCACCTGGCGCGGCAGACTCAATACCAGCTGAAGGTGCCCTTTTGTTCGCGACATCATGGTGAAAGATTCCCAAGTTGACATGGTTACCCATAGGATCCATGGTGCTGCTATATATGGTAACATGGATCCCATCAATATACCCCCAATGTTAGTATATATACCATACATGGATCCTATGGGTTAGTGAATTGTTAGTGATATATCTCAGCAAATACTCTCCAGTAAACTGATAAAAATAGCTATGACATGGACCACAGAAATAGGTGATTTACCTATTCAAATAGTGATTTTCCATAGCTATCTTAGTTTACCAGAGGGTATCCCATAAAAGATCTGATTTCACTACTGTAATTACAGTTAAAATATCCCATAAAAGATTACTGTTCTGTTAGTGTTCAGCCAGCCAGTTGGGATCCGCCATCCCAAATGGATCCCGTATTGCTTTGAGAGGTTTTACGAAGCAAAAAATGGGTGGTATTGGTATTTTACTAACATGAAATATCTGTATGAAGTTGGTGATATTCCAATACTAATGCCTAGTAAATCTCTAAAAATAGTCTGGTATCCTCATCATTCTGAATCACTAACCATCATTAATCATAACATATACACAGGCCATGTCCCATGTTGGTGGAAATCCGGCATTCGATTGCCAGGTGCGCATGGGTCATCGGCTCCAAGACTTCCTGTTCCTGCCCTACAAGGTACAGCCCCACTGCAGACAGAAAAAGACACAGAGGCATGGCACCATAGAAATACACAGAAGATACAATCATGAATGTAATGAAACATACACTGTAAAAAAAATTGCAGTCTATACATATCTAGTTATGTATATATAGAGATATTTAATATATGATCTATATCAATCGATATTATTTATTATATATATATGTGTGTGTTATACACAGTAGGTATAGTATGTATACTGTATACTAAGTGAAAGCCTGGTGGGCCAGGCCATGGCGGATCCGGCTGTGCGAACCTTGTACAGCAAGTATGTCAATGCCTACACCATCCATGAGGAGATCCGTTGGAATTTTTTCCGGAAAACACATGGGAAAACCTTGGAAAATTTGAGGGAAAACCATGGGGAAAACCATGGGGAAAACCATGGAAACGCCCCAGGATCTTGTTAAAACCATGGAAACGCCCCAGGATCTCAGAAAAACAAGTCATGTTTATCATGGTTTATGAAAGTTTTTGGCCATGAATTGGGGTAAATCATGTTAAATCCCCCTTTCTGAGACAAGACCCGCCTGTTGATCATGTCGCATCTTGAGATATGCCCCTCTTTTGGGAGGGTGAAGCATGATTTCAGGGTTCCTACATTCCAGCTCAGATAGCAAATCATCCATCGAAACGTCGGGTGGTCTCAGCTTTTTGAACCTCTCTGACTAAGGGGGCAAAATCCTGGCCAAATCCTGGCCAAATCCTGGCCCACGTTCAGGTGGAGCCATAGATCAAAGTTTAAGATTCTGACCAGATGTGAACAAAACCTTGTGGAAGAACCATGAAGAACCATCCAACTGGCCGTTTTATATATGTTGAAATGGCGAAAAAAACAGAAGATTTCCCATGAAACCTCCGATGTCCAGCTCCTCCTTCCAGGACTTCGACGATTTGAGACGGCCTGAAGATGTTGCAAAGTGCCCCCCCAGTGGATCATATGGTAAACCCAATGCCATAAACATCATAAACCATCCCCACTATCACTATACTGTACGGTGGTCAAAATATGTCAAAATCATCCCCAAATCGTAGCTTTATAAAATTGGCTTTTACATGGTTTTACCACATTATCAGATTTTGTTTAACATATTAGAAAGGATGTCGATGATGACGAAAATGAGATCGATGAATCTGAATGATATAACATTGTAGTCTATAACTGGTTGGTGGTTTGGAACATGTTTTATTGTTCCATAATATATGGGATAATCCTTCCCAACTGACTTTCATATTTTTCGGGGTAGGTCAACCACCAACCAGTCATTCATAGCGGATGACTGTCACGGCAATGATCAGATCCCATGGCAGTCTGACTGCCTCCTGAATCCACGCTGAGTCGCCATGGCAATGGCCCTTGCAGGTACTGGGTGGCCCTTGCTGAGATCTTTGAAGAGAATCAAAACGCTGGGGATTTAGCCAGGGCTGGGGGGGATTGGTGCTGCTCGCAGCTTGAGCTATGAACAAGAGTAAGTAGTACAGGGTTGCTCCAACATGCTCCAACCATCTCCAACCTATGGTATAGGTAAATCATTGGAACATATTGGTACAGTGCTGCTTTTACCTCTATAGTTTGCCAATTCGATTTCCTGTTGGCCCCATTCCTTTGCTGTTGATTCAACCAGCAAGTGGAAAATGTTGACATCCGAATCATCCGAAAACATGTCGTTGTAAGATATTGCGTCTGCAGGAAACCTCTGTAATGTTGATGGTGAAAATCAATGAAAATCATGCAAAAACCATGGATGACCCATCATTTTTGATGCCAAAAATCAGGCAGAAACCATGGAACATCATGCGAGAACCATGAGTTTTCCTCGATTTATTTATAGACTGCCATCCCCCAAACTGACATGCACAGGGTCGAACTGTTAGTTGGGGGCATGCTAAATCACCTGTTTGCTTTGAGTTATGTCGCCAGTATTGTTGGTGCAACCACCATGTTTGATGCATAAAGACTCATTTTAAAAGAGCCCACGTTTCCAAAATTAGGTCCCTTCCCACAATCCATACAATATAATTATAATATATACATACATGTATATTATATATTCATATATAGTCTGTATATATATATATATATTATACAGATATTGTTAGTTGTGGGGGGATGAAAACATCTCAACACCATCTGGGTTTCTCCGCGTTTCGCGTTTAAGGTGACCTCCCTCCTGGGCATGGCCAGGCGGAGAATCATCCGATTGGATCCGGGTCAGCCCCGAGGGCGCCGTGGGAAGTGATGGGAGGTACCTGGGTAAAATGGTAAACTGATGGTAACATGATGGTATATTGCTGATAAATATATATATATGTATATATATATATATTATTATACTATATTATACATATATATATTATATATTATATTATATATATATATTAAATTATATATATATATTATACATATATATATATATTGATGGTAAAATGATGGTATTATGGATGTATCATGTCAATACATGTTACCATTATTGAATATTATTGATGTACATATATTGACATGATAAACCATGACTATTTTTGGGATTAAACTGAATTAATGATGAATTGCATATGAGATTCGAAGATGTTTTTTTTCACCATTATTTTCTCAGTTTTTGGGGGGCGAGATGTCAATGATTGAAGATGATCCATGAAAACATTGCGACCTGCAGAAAAATCAGGTTTGGCCCCGACCTTTGACAACTTCGTCTCCAGTTTCTTGGTGGGGGAGCTTGGTGATGCTATCTTATTGATCTATATGTATATATATGTATATATATATATTATGTGTGGTTGAATGTCGGAAAACGGTCGGTCAAAACATGTTTCAAATGGCACAGAAACATCAGAAACCACGTTGCGAATCCAGCATCTATCTACAGCATCCAGCACCGAGGTGTCGCGGATTGGGACGCACTTGCTGGGTTCGGCATTCTTTCAACAGGCTGACCCCTTGGATCTGGTGTTTCTGGTGTTCGTGGTGCTGTGCAAGTTTGCAAACATTAATTAGTCTTACAGTCTTACATGAATCATACTAGGCAAATTACTGTATATATCGGAATTGTATCAGATATACCATGATATAATTACATGAACATCATATATATATACATATACATATACATATATTAATATATATATATCATTCTTATTTATGTCATCATGAAACTTCGGTGGCAACGGGTGCGGCAGGTGCCGACGCCTTCAGGGGGAAAGAAACCCGCAGGCCGGTCGGTCCAGTTCGGGGATGGGCCCAGTTCGATATGGAACCAATGGAACCAATGTTTACCCTCTGGTAAATTAACATAGACCCTGAAAATCACCAATGTTTAGAGGAAACTAATCTTCCAACCCCTATCTGCCAGGGTCTATGTTAATTTACCAGAGGGAAATGATGGATATCCAATTAACAATGATTTGATATATAACCAAGAATAATGTTATAATGATTTTAATGGTTATGTATCAAATGTTATCCAATTGAATTATGGATATCAATCATCAATATCTATGGATATCCCTATGGATATCGATATCAACTATTGTATTGATAATGATTTAAAAAATGAGAACATATATATACATATATGAACTAATTAATTATCCATGGCCGATATCCCAAGCAAGTGTTATTTTGTCGATACTGGTATCGACTATTAGTTTATCCATATTAAAATGGATATCCATGTGATCGATAGTCATAATATGTATATATACATATATATATATATGTATCAATTTAACTACTAGTCATAGTTATGTGCCCATAGTGTGCCAATACTATCAATACCTGTATATATTATCTATAGAGATACGCACATAGATAATCCATAATGGCAATACGAATTATATCATCCAATATCATCCAATAGTCAGTATCCACAGAACTGGACCATGGAAGGTGCAGCAAGCCATTGACGCCGAACTATGGGACCGTGATCGAGGGATTTGCTGGTGATTTCTTTAATATGTTGGAAGGTTTCATCACCAAAATGGGTCGCAAATGAATGTGTATCTATACAACAAAGTCGTCATGTTCCATCCCTAGAAATGGAACCATGGTCGCAAGCTGAAAACTGAAAATGGACATTCAGATTCCCGTGGAACACCTGGACAAAGGTGTGGCCATGGGTGTACTGCAACCGACCAGCTGGAGCGCCCAGTGAGCTGGTTTACCAGGCATAAAATCACCATAAATGGGAGTACCCCAATAGCTGGATGGTTTCTTGGCTGGAAAAACCTCTGAAAATGGATGATTTAGGAGTACCCCCATTTTAGGAAACCCGCAGATGGATATATAATATATGATGATACGAATTTAGTTAATCCATTCTCCATGATAATTTATGTAAGTCAATATATTCCAATAATATTGGTGAATTCTATCAATTAATCAATACCTGGTGATATGGTTGGAATATATATATATACACATAGGAGATACAACGGGACAATGACTATCGATATAGTAGCTTTTAACGACCTCACTGACCGACCATGTATGACCATATTCATGTGCCATGGTCAAAATTGGGCACATGGTCCCCAAAATCATGGAGGACTGGTTTCCGATCACCGGAATTTGATCCACAGTTCTCCACCAGGATGAAATCGACAAACAATGGGAAGAATCAGGAATATGATAGCTCCACTAGAACAACATGGCAATGAAAATCCCAAGTTTTGGAAAGTTTGTTGTGAATTTGGATGTTCCAACCAGGCAGGATGCTTTGTTACTGTGGAAAAAACAAACAACGACTGGTGATTCTGTTCTATATCCATTTTATTTAAATATGGTTATGCTTCAAAGCCTTCAAACGGTACCCTGGTGAGTTTACACCTCAAAACAGCTGGTATCACGTTTCATTGACCAGGTCCAGCGAGTTTACTGGGAGCTTTGGTGCTGCTGGCATAGCTTACCGCTAGGTTGGTCTTAAAATGCAGCGGGATACTCCACAAATATAATTTCACTGGATGAATTTGGGAGTTCCAAATTTTGAGACAACTCCAGGTAAGATTGTTGTTTGACTCCCTGATGATTGTAGGAGTCTCTGATGCAAAACTTGTAGGGGGATGTTTATTTCGGTCAGGGACAGTGGACGACTGTATGACTAAGCCAAGAGCTTTTGCCACAAAACCTATGGGGATTCTGGTTGCTACACGCTGCCACATTTGGTTGGAAGTACAGCTGCATGCGTATGTTCATCAAGTTGGCGGTAAAGCATGAGAAACAAAAAGTGCCCTACCTTGAAATCACTAAAGAAAAGATTGTTTAGTCAATCGCCCACATCCACTGCAGATCCAACTGCCAGGTGGAATCATTCAAGGGTCAGCACCCAGAGTTCGCAGTGCCGGTTGACATCCAGGCACCGGAGCTGTGTCAGATATTAGTCATGTGGTCCTAAGAATAAACCTACCATTTGGGGAGGTCTTATACCAGCTGTTTATGGTCATATTGGGTATAGTTTATGGCATTGTGTTGACCACATTCTTGGGGCTGCTAGAAAGACAATATATAATAATAATATATAATAGTAATATATCATAGTAATATATAATATTAATATATTATAGTAATATATAATAGTAATATATAATATTAATAGTTTTTTTTCTAGCATTTTGATGATGCGTTACTTGTCGATCTTTTTGAAGGAGCCAAATTTCGCCATTCTTGTGGATCCTGATCTAGCTGCAATGATCATCCAACAAACCGAGTCGTTGGTTTCGCGACCCAAGGGCAACACCGAAACCTCGATCCTCTACATCCCTGGACACCTTCGTGGCATTTTGCGGGAGTCTCTTGGCGCTTTGGCGCTGCTGGCTAGGTCATGAGATGTCATGAGGATCAGATGACTGGGGGCAGCTACGGTCGTCCTTCAGATAAGCTGATCATGATCATCGAAGCGTATCGAAACGCTTTGGGGTGCAAAGTGTTGCATGTTCTTTTCCTTCAATTGAAGGGATTGAAGGGGTTCAAGTTTCGGTTGAATTTTGAAATGCCTGCAGGTATCCCATACATGCCATACAGGCCAGCTGTTGTTCCAGCATCTCAACTGTCCAGCTGGACCTGGGATCTCACCCGAGGGTCCTTCACAACGCTATGAGGGAGACTGCCAGCAATGCAGAGGCCTGGAAGGCTTCAGTTCCAATGGGGATGATTGAAGCAACAATGTTAGCAACAAAAATGGTGATCCTACCGGGCAAAGTATTGGAATTTGAAGATCTTTAAGCCACCCAACAAAGGCTGGGAATGGTTGTCTCTGCAGCTCCCTCGGCTGAAGGTCTGGGAGTGGAGCCAGGCGTTGGAGGATCTACAGATCCGCTGAATAACGCCGAAGACCATCGACAAAGACCATAGAATACCCAAGAACCCTGCGGAAGCCATGAATGTGTCTACTTAGTCCAGTTGGTAGTTTCACGTGTTTCCATATGTCAAAATGTTTTCCACAAGAAGATGATGACCTACACATTTTCTGATAATTTGTGGCTGAACCACCAACCAATCTGTCCGAGCCCGGCACGACGCCATGGGGCACCCACGGGGACCAAGATGTCCATGGCAACCTTGGGGGCCGCTCGTAGAATACGCGTGGGAGCCTTGACTGCATGGCTTGAGATGATTTTGATGTGTACAAAATGGGGGTACCATGGGGTACCGGGATACCTATAAAATTGCAGTTTGAGTGGGGAAAAAAGGTGATTTCCCGTGGGATTTGAGGGTTATCCTATTTTCAGATAAACACAGAGAACATGATAATGTTGCAGAATCTTTAGAAATGATGATTTCCCCTATTTTGGAGCTATACTTACATGCTTTCGAAAGGTTTTAAAGTGTACCATTGTCATTGAAAAACTAAATTTCTTCGCCGGGTGAACCCAAGACCAGCCACGCTCCAACGGTTGGAACTGGAACCAACCATTGCACTGAGAATGGAGCGGAGACGATACCTTCCAGTGCTATCAGCAGCCAACCGAGAAGACCATTTTGAATGGGGAGCTCTTCAAAGAAAAGGCCTGGGAAGGGCCAGAAGGATGGGGAGAGATTGGAGGGACGAAGGTTATTGAACAGCATGACTGGAGGTGATTCTGGAATATTCTGGATGGATGTTGGCAGTTGGTGAATAAAACATGGCCAGCCCAACCAGTCAAAGGCGTTTGGCAGATCCCGGTCGATTATGGATACTTCTGCTGCGCGTGTTAGTTTCAAAAATTGGCTATACCTCAAAATCACAATTTCAATAGCGAAAACGAGATTGCTTTATATCAGTATCCCTAATTTCAATTATTTTCGGACTTCCCCATGTTGTGGAAACCCACCAACAAGCCGCAGCCACTGCTGTGAAATGAACCCCTCAGCCACCGTGTGACAGGAGCGGGTTTTTCTCAAGAGGACTCTGAGGTCGTGAGACAGGGCCTGGGAACGGGGAGATGATACCAACAGACAGGCACATGTTTCAGGGTTGAAACCGCCAGCTAGGAAATTGAGGTTCAAGTGTTTAGGGAATTGCAATGAATTATTAGATATATACATACATCTGTTGATGATTGTTGAAACATATCATTTTTAGACTGAAAAGATGGAATTTGAAGACATTCGAGGATTAGACTGAGTCATTTGTGAGACTTTCTTTTTGGACCCTGCTTCAGAGCGCAGGTTGCACAACGTGTCCTTTCCCATCGGCCACGACCGAACGGTGCAGATCGAGTTGAAGAGTTTCTGGCAGCCGGAAGCCTGACAGGAAGCCAAAGGGCTGAATGCCATTAGCAAAACACGTGAGATGACTTGGGTGGTTGGTAATGTATAGTAATATATAGTAATGTATACTAATGTGGTAAACCCAAACCTGGACACGACCTGAGCCCCAAACCATTCGGTTTAGCTGAGGAAGCCTTGAGATTGGATGGCTGCTTGGATGGGCGTTTCAGGATGGTTGGTGGAGGACCTCAAAAATGGGATCAAATGGGGATGTCCATAATTTAGAGGTACCCAAAAACATCCCAAGACATTCTAAAACCAGTGATGATTCTACAATAAATGCCATGTTAGCCATGTTGAACCATTTTGAGCGGATTTGAGGGCCACCCAATTTAAGAACATTTGTGAGATTGAGATCCGTTCCTCCCACAACGCAGATAGTCGCAGCACTCAGGCAGAGAGTCACGAGGAGGAAAGTTTGTGACGCTTTTGTCAGATCAACGACCTCCGATCAAAGATGCCTTTGCTTGGATCAAGATCCTTGCCTGGTTGGAATGGCACGGTATCTGAATGGAGATAGCCCCCCCGATTCGAAACGGATGCTGTATTCAGCATTTGTGTGTCCTGCAATCATGTATTATAGCACCCCCACAAGGATAGGAAAGTAATTTAACAATATTTAACATCATTTTAGTAGGAGTGTGCTTTCCTATCATTTTGTGACTTACTGGGGTGTACCGCTTTGGGTTCATGCTCATCGGTCAGTATCATCCATGTCAATACTCAGCCATGCTCTCGGGTCAAGGTACCTCATGGTCACCTGAGTTTTGATTGCTGATTTGATAATCCCCAGTTTGGTTAGTTTGGTTGGTGAATCTCCCCATTCTTGTTGATTCCGTAGCATTGGTGTTGTTTGGAGCTATATTGGTCAGTACTTCGACTGAAACATACCCAAAGCATCTTGAACTAAAGCTATATGTTTGGATAGCTACTTATCACCCCCACCTTCCCTCCAAGACCCTCTGGTTTGTTGGTGGTTTCAATGTTTTGAATTTCTCCCTATTTGGGATGACAATCCAACATGACTTTGTCTCAGGAAAAGAAAAATCAGAAACCATACATGCCCTACTAGTATTTATAAATGGCCATAGATTCTGGCTCAAGAACCTTCATGTTTTTCCCAACTGCCAGGTGAGGGTCTCTAGATTTTAACAAAGGTGCAACTCTAACCCTCACTCACTCACCCACGCACGCACACACTCACTCAGTCACTCAGTCACTCAGTCACTCAGTCAGTCACTCAGTCACTCAGTCAGTCGCTCAGTCACTCAGTCACTCAGTCACTCAGTCAGTCACTCAGTCACCCAGTCAGTCACCCAGTCAGTCACTCAGTAAGTCACTCACTCAGTCAGTCACTCAGTCACTCAGTCAGTCACTCAGTCAGTCACTCAGTCACTCAGTCACTTCAGTCACTCAGTCACTCAGTCACTCAGTAAGTCACTCAGTCAGTCACTCAGTCACTCAGTCAGTCACTCAGTCAGTCACTCAGTCAGTCACTCAGTCACTCAGTCAGTCACTCAGTCAGTCACTCAGTCACTCAGTCACTCAGTCAGTCACTCAGTCACTCAGTCAGTCACTCAGTCACTCAGTCACTCAGTCAGTCACTCAGTCACTCAGTCACTTCAGTCACTCAGTCACTCAGTCAGTCACTCAGTCACCCACTTCTTCACTCCTTCACTCCTGCCTTCACTCCTGCCTTCACTCCTTCGCTCTCGCCGGATGCAGTGGAGCGCGCCCGGACCTGAACTCCAAATCACCAAAATGATGCCAGAGATATTGCCGGACAGAATGCCAGAACGAATGTCAGAATATATACCACGGTGGGTCACTCGAAGTAAAGTAATTGACAAACCCAGATATCATATTGGCATTGTATTCGAGACAATTGACAATATCTCATTATGGTGGCTCTCCCCCTGATTCTTGTTGGTCATCACCCCAAACTCCTGGGGGAACCATGTCTGAGTGAAAGTGAAACAGCTCTGGCATTATATTCCCAGATTGTTGGCTATATAAAGCTACGTATGGCTCAGCAAAGATCCCCAGTAAACATCCCCATATTCTGGTTGCTACTCAATGTGGGCTATGGGGTTGTCCAAAAACAGTGGCAAAAAGACACGCATGATGGCTATTTGAATGTGGAAATGATGTTTGATTAAACCAGTTGACTCTACACGGTTTCCCTTGAAATTTTCACGAACTTATATTGAAGATGTTTAAAAACCCCAATCTTTCCAGGAAAAAATCCTTAATTCCCGGGGCGCCGCTGGGCATATCCCCATGAAATCGAGGTTGGTGCAGCCCTTGTATAAGCGCGGTTTCTCCGTGGTGTTGCTGGATTTGCCGGGCAGCGGAGGGAGCGGCCTCAACACCAACACGGAGGTGGACGGAGGATGTGTTTTTTCGGCCGAAACAACAGGGAGTTCCCTGCAAAATTGGGATGTAATCATGAAAACTTGGAAATGAACCATCCAAGATCAGGATTTGAAGGTCTTAAAATGTGGTGAACCCTTTTTAAGAACCTTTTTAAGGATAATTTTAAGACGAAATTTGGAAGCTACTGTGAACTATCCCAAAATGGTTGGTCAAGTCCCCCTAAGTGGGAACATAATAAGAATTTCTGAGCTGAAGATGATTTTGAATCTTGAGATCCAGGTGCCCTATGAGGACTGGGAGGAGGAGGATTTCCGGATTGTGGAAAATGCATTGCGTCTCTTGGCTTCCCGAAAAACCCCTGATTGTTCCCCCATGAAAGTTGGCAGACTGGGAGAGATCCCCAACTTTTGCACCCCATTTGATGGGGGATGCAGCACCATGACAATCGACTGGTGAAGAGCAGGTCAATCGGTTCATTTTTCGCCACTCATTGTGGGTTAGGTAGTCATGAACAAGTATACTGAGACATGTCACCGCGAAGATTGTGGCATGTGACCTATACGGCTGACCTCACCATAGACCTCCCATGAAAAAAGCCTGGGAAGATGATTTTCCTGTTGGATATGGCCATGTATGGGTTTCATGTTATAAATTTAGGGGCTGTAAATGCTGGTGAATGTTGTAGAACATCCGTAGAACATCAATCAGATCTGGTTGGTGGTTTGGAACAGTTTTTTTTCCATATATTATGGGAATAAGAATCCCAACTGACTTTCATATTTTTCAGAGGGGTAGGTCAACCACCAGCCAGATAGCCTGTTGCTCACACGTTGTTCCAACGACCTCGAATTTGGCCAGCCGACCTTGGCCGACGTGTCCCGTGGTTTTTCATTCCTGTTGGAGATCGGGATGAGGGGGTGCAGTTCCATGAGTGGTTATGTAACCCAAGTTCTAGTAACGGGGATATCCTATAGATTCCTATAGATTCCTATAGTATATATATATATATCCCAGTTTTCTATATAACCCATATATCCCAAGCCATTTCTCATGGGGCTTTGCCATGTCTATATCCTAATCCCCGTTCGAAATCCCGTTCGAAGTCATCCCTGAGGCGGACTGCAGGTGAAGCGAACTCATCTCATTGTTGCTGAGCTTCGAAGCGCAACCAACGTGGGGGTTAGCCTGTATGAATGGAGAGTATTTTTGGTGATAAAAAAATGGCCTTGTCAAAGTCCCAGGTTTAGAGTTCTCATGATTGACCTTTTGACCTTTTGCTATTTTTTGATAGATATTTTTAAGGGGTTGATAATTGCATGTTCATACCTCGGACGGACCCAAAGGACGAAACAATCGGCCTCAGGTCGGAGGATGTGAAAACAGGAAAGCTCTGATTTTTAGCCATGGGGGTACCCCAATAGCTGGATGGTTTATTGGCTGGAAAATCCCAATCGAAAATGGATGAGAACTGGGGGTAGCCCCATTTTAGGAAGCCTCCAAATAAAAATATAGCGATTAGTATGTAGCCATTGCGCATTTGCAAGCATTTGCCCTCCTCCCATACAATTCCATTGGTTTTTCAGTGGAAATCAAGAACCATCCAACTCTCGACGAGGCCTTTGGACGATCCTCTCGCATCATCTTGAAATTTGCCAAGAACACCCACATCAATGGCTTTTCTACTTTCCTGGTGACTGGGCGGAAAACTTTGAGATGTGGTTTACAAAATCCGAACATTGGATGGGTCGTTGCCAAGCAGGATGATCAGTACTGTGGAATTCTGTACCGTTTTGTTGTTGAATTGTGGTCACACTTTTTTGGAAACCATCGCCAGTGTCGCCCAGGAGAGAGAACATTGCTGGTATCAACCTGACATTGACTTCTTTGCGTCTAAGCTGCCTAGACGTGATTGGAGGAGCCTTAGAGAATTTAGATACCCTTAATGTATGGACTACTCCCATGCTCCTCAGGTTAAACATTCCCCTAAATAGTTCCAATTGTGTCACAGTTGTGTCACAATCCTAGAAATAAAATACCCTACTACACCATGATTTATGACGGATCACCCACCCTGCTGAGGCACTCTTCCACAACGAGGTGCCTGGGTTAAAGTTGGATTTCCCAGATCATCCAAGTATGTTACATCTACATACATCTATGTTCTTTACATGATTTACATGCTTTGGATTGTTTATTATCAGGATTTCCCAGGTTAGCATCACTGACATGTTCTATATACGTCTATTATATACAATGATTTACCTGATGTTTACCTGCATAAGTACCATTCTTTGCCAAGGCTATATTGATCAATAGTTGAATCGCGCGTTACCTACATGTTACCTACATGTTCAGGAAGTGTTCCCATGATTTACATGCAAAACCAGCTTTCGCCACATATTTACTCCCAGATACGTCCAGTGTGGTGCGATAAATCAGCAGAAGCCGCAGGTGGGCGACTGTCCTCCGGGCAAAGTGCACGAATGGCAGATTGAAGCGGAACATCGCCATGAACATCTCCTGCGGGAGGCGATGGCCGGCTTTTTGGATCGACCGGTGATCCCGCAACAAAAGAATCTACATCAAATGAGCAACCAAGTCCAAAATGACCAAAAAAATAGCAAGGCAACTTATGAAAAAAAAAGACCAAATAATGATTTTGAACTACCCAAGTCTGAGGCTACAAACATCTCATAAATTTACTGTATATATGTATATCATGTTAGTCCAGAGCTTGGTATTGGTTGTACATAATTGTTAGTTGCATAGATGCTGTTAGACACTAGACATAGAATGACATGGATATTATCTCAAACAATGCCAATGCTGGACTCATCTGTATATGTACACCAACATACTTATGTTATCCTGCACTGTCATTACGTGTGTACGCATATGTCCAGATGATTAGAGACTGTATATTAATGTACATTAATTATATGTATATTATATATATACATAATATGAATTTAGACAATTCTGTGTGCATATGAATTTGAATATGAATGATCATGATTGTTTATCTATATTTTCATCAATCATTATTATATAAATACGAATATTAATCCATTAATCTATATTGATCTCACATGATTCAACCAGTGATATCCACTAGATAATATCACATGTTATATTGTAAGGTATAATCTAAGATTGCTAATAATCTACCCATATATAAAATATAATACATTGTATGAATAATTTCACATTGTATGAATAATTTCATTATCTAACTTATCTATATTACATATTATCTATATATTAATCACATTATGATGAATTTTTGGATTTTCACCTTTGGAAAAGGTCATGAAGCCCGTGCGCATCATGGCTTTTCACGAGCGTTTTCCAGAGGATCCAGCGGTGAAGGCGCTTGGTTCGTGGAACGGGTTTAGGGTGAGTGGTGGGGTTTGGTGATGAAAAGTTGGGGAAAATCATAGGAAGAATCATGGAAAATTATGGGAAAATTGAGGATCTCACCAACAAAAATTAAAGAGTTGAAATATTTGCCCTATTATGGAAACATAAAAATAGATGGTATATGCGTCCCTTCATTTCGAATAACGGATTGTTTGGCTTGGCGGTTTGGAATCGGCAGATCCCAGATACTTCCTGCGAAATGACTGGATTGAAAACCAAAAACCCATAGCATGGACGAAAATCAGTGGCCTTTTTATGACCGTTCAAGGCCTTTACCATCTTCTACCCTCCGCAGGCTACGCAGCAGTTCATTGCACGCGCGCGCTCGTCACCCGAAGCAGCCCTCTCGGAGTTTTATTGCACACGCATCTCTCGCGACACTCAGATATGGGCATCGATTGGTGAACACGGTGAACGCGGTTGATCTGGTTGCTAGGGTAATTTCAAACTACTTAAGGTTGTTTCAGGTTTTTTTGTTCATCCCTACTGTTACCTCAGAGGATGATGCCCAATGACAAATGGCAGTGTGTCAAAACCTTGTACCCCTGGTGAACATCAAAATAGCTGGTAAATGGATGTTCATCCCCCTAAAAATGGTATTAATAGGTATTGATCCATACCCAAATAGCAATTGCGGGGTTGAAACGACCATTGCAATCCACAAGTCGTGTTTGCCTCCCGCCTCTGAGCTACAAATCTAATCCAAGATGCGACAAATGAGTTTTGCCGTCTTCAACGTTGTTTATAGAAGTACTGTATATATAAATTATTATATACTATATATACATTATACATATATGCATGTATATGTATTATATATATTTTTATTTATTTACCATATATGTCAGCAACGTTGCAGATTCTTGAGAAACAATGTTCTCAGGCAGGACCTTGTTTCGGCTTGTAAGAAACTAGATCACGTGTTCAACCGATTCCACTGCCCAAAAATGAGGAAGATATTTGCTTTGTGCGCCCACATGCGGCTTTGGATGTCAGGCGCAGTCAGTCATGGGTCTGTCCAAAAATGGGAGATCGCCCCCAAAAATACCCTCTGGTAATCAAACATCGCAATGGGAAGCCCCAAACTAAATCCACCCAAATGGAGGTTTATAGCTGGGAAAATCATCAATGGAATGTTCGTCATGTTTGATTGCCGAAGAGTATGGGAAAAATGATAATTAAACCAAATTTGGATGCTACATCTTCAGGCAAAGTTGGGGGAGCTGGCTTTGTGCCATTCCGTAGACAAACCCATGGCCGTTATTCAGCATTGTTCATTGGCGACCGTTTTTGATGGTTAACTCCCCACAAGTTGGCTGGTTATGTGAAATTGATCGGTTTGACATGTTTGGGTATGCCCCACTTTCAGACAAACCCATATCAAACTGTTGTTACATCCCACACCCCATATGTACATATACATATACATAGATAAATCATAGAGAGATAGAAAGATAGATAGATTGATAGATTGATAGATGGATAGATACATATATATATATATATGCGCATGTATCCCCAGTATATCCCATGTTTGACACGCCTTTGTGCTACTGGCAGCTCGCCAGTATCATGGCTATGGCCAAGAACTTGATGACGGCCATGGCAGACTTTCTGAAGACTGCGAATCAGGGGGATGTCGTGGCTTGTTTTGTTTGGGATCTCCTTGGGGGATGAGAATGGGACCCTGGGGGGATCTGTGGCTACAGACAGCATGTACATCAGTATATAGTAGTAATACATATATTTATATACATATATATATATACACACACACATAGTTGGATAGTTGGGACATCACCAACAATTCGGGGGTATGGGTATTGTTGAAACCAGCAGGCAGATGTTTGGGGGCCCGAAAGAATCAATGGTTTCAATCGCACATGGATGATTCACCACATTCGCCGCTTGTGGTCTGTAGCTGGTCAAGTTTGGCAAGGAATCCGAACAATTTTTCCTGAGTGTTTTTCGCCCCATTCTTTCAGGTTGTCCTGTCTTCTCAGATTTAATCAGATTTATTATCTCCATAGTTTACAGATTGAAGTTTACAAGTTATTCCAGAGAAATCAGTTCTTGAATCCATGAATCCATGATTTCCAGAGTTTTTTCACTGCCTACCCCTGGGATCTCACCACCTAAGTCGCAAAATTCACTGCAGGCAGTGCCCGTCTTCCTGCCGCAGCTTGGTCAAAATGGGAGGGACTACATGATGTTCTGACAAGAACTGAATGTTGGGATCTATTATAGGGGGGTTCCATAAATGGGGGATCCCCAAAATGGATGGTCTATTTATCATGGAAAAGCATACTATAATGGATGGTTTAGGGGTACCCCCATTGATGGAACCCTCCATTTATGATGGTTGGATCATAATGGATCTATTTCCATCAGTGAAATGTTGGATTGACAAGTACTAAAACTGTACGGATCCAGTTGTTGGACGAAATCAACTCCTTTCGAATGTATTTAGGACACGGTCACACATGTGACATTGTGTGACATTGTGTGACATGTGAAGTTTGGAACCAGGACTATTTGCGCATGTCCCAAACTTGGGTCAATCCATGATTTGAGCTTATTTTAGTGATCTACTCCGTCAGGGAAACCAATAAATTGGTATGTTGGAAAATATGGCACCCAAAAAAAACGTGGTTTTTGATAAATTTCTCCACTCAACTTGCCATGTGGGGATATACCGACCCATTTAGATTTCGGGACGAACCCTTGAGTGTCATATGGTTGCGCATGCTTACCCCATTATGATCCCAGTAAATATGGGTTTGTCTGAAAATATATCCCCAAATCCATAGTTTATCCTCATTGTCTCTATTCAATAGCCCTTTTTTTCTTACCTCTAGATTTAAATAAACAAAGGTGCAACTTGTTCCTCCTCCACCTCCTCCTCCTCTACTCCGGATGCAGTGGATGACGCCTGGACCCGAACACCATATCGCCAGCTCTGGGTGCTGTGGAGGGCACCTGGACCCGAACACATGCTAGAGAATGTCAGATAGAATGTCAGAATAATATGCCAGGGTGGGGATCACTCGAAGTAAAGTAATTTGCTTTATATAGCTCATTTTGAGAACACACCCATGGCCCATAAGAATCCATAAGATATATCAGAAATAAAATGAAATAAACCCATATGGCTGGTTTCAAGTTCCTAATATTTCCCAATAAATAGCCCCATCAAATCCTTGGTTTATACCCCCAAAATTGTTTCGCCCGTCCAATGAGGCACCAGGACGTCAAGGTCGGGGATGGATCGGTCGTCTTCCCCAACCATTAGCAAGAATAGCAGGGTTGTAGTATGTCAAAGTGGTAGGGGGAGGATATGGGAGGATAAAATATGATAAAGTGACAGAAAAATCTACGAAAGCACCTGAAAAATGTGACGGAAAACCCCCAGGAAATTGAAATTTCACAAGTGGAGATATGGAGCCCCTATAGCTATCGCTATATATATCCACTTAGAACTGGAACTGCACCACCAAACATGACTTTTGTCCACTTTTTGGAGACCTAGTGTGGTAGCTAGTATTTGGTGATTAGCCAACTGTTGTTTTTGTTGACTCTCGTCCCAAGATTGCTGACTCCCAACAGCGCCAGGATGGGAAAATCAAACAATGCAGCAAGGGATGTGTGAATCCTCGGAGAGGCTGGGAGTTGCAAGCAAACAAGCAGCAGTACCAAATGAACCACAGGTCGAACCACAAGATACCACAGGAATGGGAGAAAACTCGACTTCAGGAACAAAACCTGGTGACTGGTGGGTGGTTTCAACAAAAAACATCCCTTTTATGACAAAGAAGACCTGGAAAACCCATGGTTTTTCGCTCGTTTTCCCAGCATTTCCAGCTTTGCCAGGACTACACCACTGGAGCTGCCCCAACCATCCGAAAAATGCGGGAGGTCGCGTGCCAATAGCCCAGGTGCCACGGCTGGGTGGAGCTTTGGTTTTCCGAGATCATGTGGTAAACCATGGTAAACCCAATAATCAAACCTACAAGCATGGACACTTTCTACCACTCATTGCACCTCATGGGCACCTCATGGCAGGAAGAGGAGGAAGAGGAGGAAGAGGATGCGCCTCAGCAAGAACCGCCCAAGGAAGACAAGTTGATGCTTCGAAGCCCAGGACTGGTGTATGGTACCCGAAGCTATGTCGGATTATTTCTGGTGGTTCAAACTACCCACCCCCTAATATGAACAACACCCCTATTGGTCCCAACTACTTGTAAATCCCCTACTACGGGTGGTGTTTAGGCCATTTGCGGGATGGATTAATTTCCATACTGGGGTACAGTAAATTCATGTCACAGCAGCAACACGCAAAAGGCTCTAATTTCCGAAAACTTGGGTGATCTACCTGGGTGATGTTTAGGCCATTTCGTTGATCATTCTATCTACCATTAACAACGATGATGTTCATTAACTATCTATACATATATCTATACTATATATATATCGTACCCAATCGTACCAATATGTATAATATGTATAATATATACTGTGTTGCTTTTATCATAGGTGAATAGTTGTTATAGGGTTATACATAATATATATATATATATACTATGCTATCGGGCCACCCCCACATATTTATATTTTATGTAATTATAGTATATATATATATAATATGTTATCCGGGTCACCCCCATATGTTTACATATGTATATATATATATATTATCTTATCGGGTCACCCACACATACACACATATATATATATATACTTTAAACCCCACAACGCTTCCACTCAGCCATCACAGCAGCAACAGCCGGCTGCTGCTGCTGCTGCTGGCTGCTGCTACACCTTTGAAGAGATGGAGGAGATGCAGGCCTCAGCAAACGTTCCAATTCGTGATATATATATATATATATCAGGTTTATCATTTAAATGGGATATACAAGATTGGTGGGAAATATAGTCATAATATATTTGAGATATATATACCAGATTTATCATATTTAGATTGGTGGTAACATATACATCATATATTTGAGATATATACCAGATCTATCATATTTAGATTGGTGGTAAAATATATTCATTCATATATTTGAGATATATACCAGATTTATCATATGTTCGATATATATATATGTGTGTAACCGAAATTGGTGGTAAAATATATTCATCATATACTTGAGATATAAACTAGATTTACTATATTTTTGGGATATATACCAGATTGGTGGTAAAATATATTAATCATATATTTGATATATAAACTAGATTTATCATATGTTTAAGATATACCGAATATTGTTTGTATCCCTGATTGGTGGTTTGTATCCCTGATACCATGTTAAAGGGATGATCAAGGGCCCTTAGATTGATCACTACTGGCAGTAAATTGGAATTTCAATGGATTTTCTTCAAACATGAAGATAATCATGGTTCCTTTGAGCGCTCACTACCGGTAGTGAATTGGGATGTTCTTCAACAATTGGGATGATCGGGGTTCCTTACAACATTCACTACCAATAGTGAATGGGGAATTCTTTCAAACATTGGGATGATCGGTGTTCCTTAGAACGCTCGCTACCTGATATAGGGAGCGTTCTAACAGGGAGCGACCGTCGCAACCTCTTAGAACACTCACTATAGCGGTAGCGAGCGTTCTAAGGGCCCCCGATCATCCCAATTGTAGGAAAAATCAATTCAAATCCCAATTCACTAGCGGGCGTTCTAAGGGCTCTCCATCATCCCTATTTTTGAAAAATCCATTCGAATCCCAATTCACTACCGGTAGCGAGCGTTCTAAGGAACCCCAATCGTCCCAATTTTTTAAGAAACCCATTGAAATCCCAAGTCACTACCGGTAGCGAGCGTTCTATAAGGGCCCCCCAATCATCCCAATTTTTGACAGAATTACCCATTCACTACCGGTAGCGAGCGTTCTAAGGAACCCCAATCGTCCGAATTTTTGAAGAAACCCATTGAAATCCCAAGTCACTACCGGTATCGAGCGTTCTAAGGAACCCCAATCGTCCCAATTTTTGAAAGAATTCCCCATTCACTACCGGTAGCGAGCGTTCTAAGGAACCCCAATCGTCCCAATTTCTGAAGGAATTCCCCATTCACTACCGGTAGCGAGCGTTCTAAGGGCCCCCCAATCATCCATATGTATAATTGCTGCTTTTAAGATAGATAGCGTTCTAACAGGGAGCGACCGTCGCTCCCTCTTAGAACACTCACTACCGGTAGCGAGCGTTCTAAGGGAGGTTTCCTGTCGCTGGAGCACCCTCAATCTTGCGTTCTTCTCACTAAGACCCCAGCGAAAACACAAGATCATCCCTGGTCCGATGTTTGCCAACCCCCCCTTAGAACACTCACTACCGGTAGCGAGCGTTCTAACAGGGAGCGACCGTCGCACCCTGTTAGAACACTATCTATCTTAGGGAGCGTTCTAACAGGGAGCGACCGTCGCTCCCTCTTAGAACACTCACTACCGGTAGCGAGCGTTCTAAGGGCCCCCGATCATCCCAATTTTAGAAAAAATCAATTCAAACCCCAATTCACTACCGGTAGCGAGCGTTCTAAGGAACCCCGATCATCCCAATTTTTGGAAAAATCCACTCAAATCCCAATTCACTACCGGTAGCGAGCGTTCTAAGGAACCCCAATCCCAATTTTTGTCCCAAAATCCCAATTCACTACCGGTAGCGAGCGTTCTAAGGGCCCCAATCATCCCACACCGATCATCCCAATTCCCCATTCACTACCGGTAGCGAGCGTTCTAAGGAACCCCAATCGTCCCAATTTTTGAAAGAATTCATTCACTACCGGTAGCGAGCGTTCTAAGGAGCCCAATTTTTGCCCCATCAAAGGAAAGGAACCATGATTATCTTCATCATCCCAATTCTTGAAGAACATCCCAATTCACTACCGGTAGTGAGCGCTCAAAGGAACCATGATTATCTTCATGTTTGAAGGAAATCCATTGAAATTCCAATTTACTGCCAGTAGTGATCAATCTAAGGGCCCTTGATCATCCCTTTAACATGATATCAGGGATACAAACCACCAATCAGGGATACAAACAATATTCGGTATATCTTAAACATATGATAAATCTAGTTTATATATCAAATATATGATTAATATATTTTACCACCAATCTGGTATATATCCCAAAAATATAGTAAATCTAGTTTATATCTCAAGTATATGATGAATATATTTTACCACCAATTTCGGTTACACATATATATCGAACATATGATAAATCTGGTATATATCTCAAATATATGAATGAATATATTTTACCACCAATCTGAATATGATAAATCTGGTATATATCTCAAATATATGATGTATATTTTACCACCAATCTAAATATGATAAATCTGGTATATACATCTCAAATATATTATGACTATATTTCCCACCAATCTTGTATATCCCATTTAAATGATAAACCTGATATATATTATATATATATATCACGAATTGGAACGTTTGCTGAGGCCTGCATCTCCTCCATCTCTTCAAAGGTGTAGCAGCAGCCAGCAGCAGCAGCAGCAGCCGGCTGTTGCTGCTCTGATGGCTGAGTGGAAGCGTTGTGGGGTTTAAAGTATATATATGTATATGTGTGTGTATGTGTGGGTGACCCGATAAGATAGTATATATATATATACATATGTAAACATATGGGGGTGACCCGGATAACATATTATATATACTATAATTACATAAAATATAAATATGTGGGGGTGGCCCGATAGCATAGTATATATATATATATTATGTATAACCCTATAACAACTATTCACCTATGATAAAAGCAACACAGTATTTATATATATATAAATGTATAGTATATAATTACTGTACATGTACAGACCCTATAGACAACCCCAAAAAAGATGGAAAAGTAATCTATTCGCCAGGCCAACGGCCGGCTTCGGCCCCTGCCCGACGGCTTGCGGGGCATGCAGGTGATCGTAGGGGCACCCACAGATGGCTCCAAAGAAACGCGGAAAATTATACGGATGTTCCATGATTTATATGGTTGAATGGCCATCTGAATGGTGGAAAGTGGTGGAAAGTGGTGGAAAGTGGTGGAAAGTGGTGGAAAGTGGTGGAAAGTGGTGGAAATTGGACTGATTACCATCAAATTCGCTGAGATATTGGGAATATGACCAACACTGGGATATAATGGGATATAGAACCAACTTAATATGATTTTGGTTTTGTTTGAAAATGGGGTGTACCCCAGCAAAAAAGATTCATGCAATGTTGATAGGGGAAAATGATGATAAACCAGCAGATGTTGGGCTACGACATGTTCGGACTCACCCATGGGATAAACACAACGGTATACATCTTGAATTGGGGTTTATACCTTGCATTTCTGGAACCAGTGGGGATGGGTTTGAACGTTGGGTTTACCACTTTATATTCATTTTTTGAGTGGTAATGATGTTGATCCATACCCAGATGGTGCCTAGATGCTTTTTGAGTGGATACGGGTGAATATTCAATAATCCCTAGGAACCACAGACTGATTGGTCATATTTAGCACTAAACCATACAAGGTTGTGGGACATCCAATGTTTGCCCACGGACATTTGCTTGTAGTTTGATGAGGTTTGATGATATATCCTCAAGATCTTCCAATATCTTGTAGCACGACTGCCGCCCTGAAGTCATGCTCGATGTTTTTTGACCATAGGCTGCTTTTATGTGACAGGAGAAATGGTATTCTGATATTCCTATCCTACATTTTCATTGCTTGTGATTATATACCCTGGATCTGGATGATATTCCTTTATTAAATTCTTTAGAGCTTATTGGTCAGCAACATCCTCACTGACTCAACCACCATCGACAGAGCAGCAGGTGCTTCCCTGCAAAGCGCCATGAGCCGCGAGAAATTCGCGCAGCGCAACTGGGTGGTGACGTCGCAGAAGCACCTGGCGTCCACATCTCAGCGTTTGAGCCCAGCAGTGGATGGGGATTTGTGTCGGAGATTTGGTTTGAACATTCTTGAAAGAGTATCCTGCTATTGAAATCCTGGAAATTTGAAGTGCAGTACACCGTTGAGGGAACAGCGCAGCAGGAGGGCCAGGAGGGCAATGGAATCAAAGCAAAGCTCACAAGAGTTGCTGAAAATTCGGAAGAGGTAGAATTAACTAGGTCAACCTTGGTTAGATACTTTAGTACGTTAATATTTTGCTATGCTATCAATTGTAAAATGTACTAACCAGCTAAAAACATGATTTTTTGACAGGTATCTAAGATTTACCATAAAAGGATATGTTGTTGTTTGGTGGGCTCAGCCTCTGCCAATCCTGCTTCCGAGGTTGGAAGTTTCTTGTCGCAATGGAGAAAATGGTTGTTAGGTTGGGAGGACCACAAGAAAACCTGCGGACTGCAAAACGTTCAACTGAAAAGTCACATTTCGATGAAATGACTATCCCCACAGATCCCCACGGATCCGGATTTGTAACAAGTAGCTTTCGCCTTGTAGAGTCAGTATAGTTTAGTTGCTCAGTAGAGAACCTTTGATTCGTGATTGCCTCACGGTTTCGATCACTGCCACTGCACTGAGATTTCCCCGAACGAGGCGCCGGGCAATCCCAAAGATGGGGACTCTGATTTGACAAGCAACTGACTGTCCAACGAATAGGATGGAAATGATGGATTCCTTCCAGAACTGGGACCATGATCCCAAAAAATCAAGAAAAAATGCAGAAAAATGAAAGATTTCACTGGCGCTGGGAGGCCACCATGCGCTCCTGTCTCTATCGGGTCAAGGACTTGAATCCCCCACTGAACAAGGCCATGCAGCACCAGGTGGGGAATGGGAATGGGAAAATAGGGGAGATACCCAAAACTAGCTAAGTTGGTAAACACAGGACAATATAATAACTATGACTATAACTATATATATATAGGCTTTATAAATGGTTTGTGGTCATATATCGAAGCATATAATATCATATTATGTCATATTAATATCCCATCTTCGGTCCCAAATATGCATCCCGGTTTCATCATCCCTACTCAACCATGGTTATAAAAGGGCGTGTTCACTTGGGGTTATGCCATGTGCCCTGGTGGAGGCAAACATTCAACTCCTGCCTTCAGATATGCGGGAATGGACTCTTGCGGCCGAAAAGGCCCAAAGGGTTGACAAATTTTCACATCAGCAACAGCAAACCAAGAACTTGAGACAGCTTTGTGCCGGACAAATCCGGAGAAGGAATGATTCCGTGATGGCATTGATTTGCTTCTTGATCCGAACAGCGTGGATGCAGAGCTGGCACAAACATCACATGAATAAAAGGAGACGGATGGATCAAGCGTGTCACCCTTGGTAGACCAACTAACCTGGGTAGAATCCGGATCAACATTTTGTGGACTCCAGATATCGCCAGATCATCCATGTTCCATTTATGGCATATGTTGAGCTGGATGTTGCTAGGTGTCTTCCTGAAATGATCCCGTTGAAATTGGCAAATTTCTTGGGCCACACCTTGGCCACAGGTCTTTGAAGTGCGAGAGGTGGGGTGCCATCCGGAATTTTGGGTAGTCCTTTGAACTATGGCAATTGGATGGTAGACAGTGGGTGAATCATCTATGCAAGCGGAACATGTTCCGTTGCCAGATCAGATTGACAGAGGGTAACTTGGTCAAGGTGCAAGACATTCCTTGTTGGGGAGTTGATGCTTGATCACATTGATTACCTTTCAACAAACCGAGGGTAGAAGGTGGTTTCAAGTGTCATCAAGAATCAGGGCGATGTACAACAATGTAAGGGCAACTTAGACAAGTGAGTTTTGTCTGAAAACGTGGTACCCCATTCCATCCCTTGTGAAAAAAACCATTGTCCCTGTCAAAATGATGGTGTCGGAAGGCTACAACCCATGTTCAGACACACCCAAATGATGTATTCTTGTTGAAAATGTTCTTTATGTATCCCATATATTCCCATATGTATCCCAGAGGATATCTCATGATATACCCATATTGTATCATATTGTAGCCATCGGGATATTAGTAGCTATCCTGGAATATGTAGTACTCTCATTATAGTAGCTATCCTGGGATATGGCTTAAATTCCTACTATAATCGGCCATATCCCAGGATAGCTAGCCATGCAGTCGCCCTCCAGATTCGATCCGTTGCGAGGCAGCCATCGCAAAGGCCAAGAGGGAGGAGGAGCTAAAACGGCGCAGGGTCGTTAAATCAGAATTATAGTGTAATATTATTGTAATATTATAATTGTAATATGATTGTAATATTTTGAACAATGATTGTAATATGTTGTAATATAGTGTAATATTATTGTGATATTTGTAATATTAATTGTAATATGATTGTAATATTTTGAACAATGATTGTAATATGTTGTAATATAGTGTAATATTATTGTGATATTTGTAATATTAATTGTAATATGATTGTAATATTTTGAACAATGATTGTAATATTTTGTAATATAGTGTAATATATTGTGATATGTGTAATATATCGTAGTATATTGTAATATATTGTAATATAGTGTAATATATTGTAATATATTGTAATATATTGGATACTGTGACAAATAAACTGCCGATATTAGTGGACCAAAATATTACTGTAACCAATTGGTATATAATTTATTGTGATATTCAATACTATTCAAGATTGAACATTTCATGTACACTATATATATAATATATGTATACACCAATAATTACCGGTTGGTACCAATAGCAGTAGTTCAATCAAAAACTACTGTAATACTCGGTGGCGGGTGATTTCTTTGTTCCACTCAACAAATGCGATGATGAAATCCATTGACGAGCATATCGTTCGGGGGGTTGAAACCTCGAACCAGACTACCAATCTTAACCAATAGTAACCTATATATAGTACCAATATACCAATATTACCTATATACCTATATATAAACCCTACCCACAATTACCAATTCAATAAATATGCAGACTCTTGGAGGAACAGTTAATCATTCCAGTTGTCCAGTTCGGTTATATCAATTGGGCTCTCTTCTGGGTTTTTCGTCGGCTGATCCTTTGAGGAAGTTGCTCCATAAGAGTAACATGTTTTTTGTGAGGAAGGTGAATGCAAGCCAGATACCCTCTGGTAAACATACAAAAAGCTATTGAAAATGGCCATAGACATAGTGGATTTACCCATTAATAGCATGGTGATTTTCCATAGTTACGTTAAATTACCAGAGGGTATTCTATCGATCTTGAACCCGGCAGCCAGAGTTGCCAAGACATCTAGTCACTTTCCTATTTGGCCGCAATCCTTTGAAAGACATCTTCGGCACATGTTCCCATTTGTTCCTTGATCAGTTGGCACTCAGACATACCTCTTCGTGACCCATAACTACTTGGTGGTTTGGAACATGTTTTATTTTTCCATGTATTGGGAATAATCATCCCAACTGACTTTCACATTTTTCAGAGGGGTAGGTCAACCACCAACCAGCATAAAGACGGGATTTCCCTCCTCAAAACGCTCTACAACCCTAGGTGGCATGAAATGATGGAGACCTCAGTGACCTTCCCACAGATGCTTCAGATGGCCCAACAATTCAGCATTGGGAATTAGTGTGACCTTAATCGACCATCATAGCCATAATAGCCTTTAAATGAGTATCATAACTCATAAAAATTAGAACCATTACAAAAATAACAATCATCATTACAACACCGTCATCACCATAATAACGACTACAACCATCTACATAATGATTAAGGATAATAATCATAAAAAGAAACTATCATAAATCATAATTTAACCATTCTAAACGATTTTGGTGTATTCAGTACAATATTACACTGAATATCCGTAATAATCCTTAGACATCACAACCACTATATAGTATTCATGCATGAACGCCTGGGAATTCGCTTCCGATCACCAGGAGGAACGCATGGAACTGCTGGCCTTCCGTCCCAAGACAGCGGACACCGATGGAGAGGATAGCTCGAGTCCATCTCGATGGCTGTGGGATCCAGGGATGGGACCAATTTTTGTGGGTGATAGCAAGATAGAAAATCAAGTATGTAATCCGCCCTGATTTTGGAAGTGGTATTTAGATGTATTTAGATGTATTTAGTGTCTTCTAGTTTTTTTGGAGAGTAGGTTTGTTATATGTAAGCAGATTCATGTTTGGAAAGTCATGGAGTAGCTGAAGTTTTCGGGGAAGAATGCCTAATGTACTTTCTTGCGAAACAAGCCCTCGTATCATCAACTTGGAATCGAACGAATTCAAATTGCCTTGCAATTCTGAGGGCACCAGGGTGTTGCAAAGCTTGCCATTTGGAACACCGATTTCAAACATTCCAAATGCGCCTTGGCCCTTGGCTCTTGGCTCCAACGTAAATTGGCACAGGGCGCGGAAGACAATCGCACAAACCCATGTTCAAGACTGCGATATACTTCAAGTATCTTCAACAATACACAATGGTATAATTGGATACAATTGGTGTAACAGTGTAGCATCCATAGGTTTCTTACACTGTCTTACACACTATAAGTTGATATTTTTGTTCGCTTACCTTCCCTGCCCGTCTTGGAGGAGCCAGCGGAGCCGGAGGTCGACTCGCTAGCATCTGAGGCCGTGATGAAGCCCCTCCCGGTTTTCATTTTGAAAGTCCCCGTTGCATGGTCCCAAGATGTCCCAAGATGTCCCAGTTGTAGATGTGATTTCATCCCCTACGTTTTACCCATTGATCCCATTGGTTTCTCGGGTGTGCTTTGATCATCTTCGATCACCGGGATCACAGTCGAGCCCATTCGGTGCAGGTGCAAGAGCCGGTGCAGCCAAAGTCCACTCTCTCCACGGATGATTTTCTCATGGATATGGATTGGCGCCTTGGAGCTTGACCATGGTATACCCGTACACCATCGTACACCCCTATGTTCGGACCTGCCCACATGTTGGGTAGAAGAGAGAAAACCGTAGAAACGGCCTGTGTTAATTGTGGGTCGTTGAGCCATACCATGCCATACCGCATCCATATGGCGGTGCTCCAAATCATCGAGAACCCCAGGCGCCGCGGAAGCCGCAGTCCAAAGGTTTGCAATGTTGGCAGCAAGTGGAAGTCCTAGCAGCCAGGATTCTCGCATCCGAGTGGCGACCGATTGGCAGTAGGATCATATAGGACCCATGTTGACGGTGGAAAGATGTGAACAAATGAAGCGACAAGAGTTGCATCCTCAAGGGACTCAAAAAGCTTTTTCAACCAGACTAATTTGAACATTTTGAACCTGGATCACGTCCTGGATCATGCTGGTCATTGCTTTCGGGGGCTTGAAACGTCTGAGGTTGTCCTTTATGCTGGACGAAGCCCCATCAATTCCACAGTGGGAAGCTTGGAACACAGCAAACTCAGCCGCTGAACATCACTTGTGCCTGGGTATGGGATGGGATGCTTCAGAATCTGCCAGAAGTATCAGAATTAAACAGAATTAAAAGCCCTCCAAGAATCGGATTTTGGATGATTTTGGGTGTCATCCGATCTTTTGGGCATCCGATTTTGAACGCTTTGTTGCACACCAAGCCCCCCGTAGGAGCGAGGACGGCAGCTTTCGATCTTCTCGGGAAGTTCCCACCAGCGACAGGTGAGAGATGGGAAATTCAGGTGTTGACATGGGTCAACTCGGATGGTGTTGCTCCAATAGTTCAGGGTGTGTATACCCATCATGGGAAACATCCCAACCGAAATTGGGTGAACTATAATATAAGATTATAGGACTATAATAAATCTATAAGAGTGCTCTTTGCCAGTGGAACAGCCAGCATGTTGTGCTGCCGGTATCTATGGAGAACTGGATGACGGATGAGTGCAGCACTGTGATGATTTCTGAAGTTGATCAAATCTCTGTCAACTTGTGTATAAATGGGATGCGCGTGTCGCATGGGGTTTCAGTTTTGGGGTAACAACCACACATCAACTATACATATAACAATATAATATATATATATATATGTGTATATATATATAAGATGTTTTCTATATAATAGATTTAGCTATAGTAAAAGAATCACTGCCTTTACTGGCTCACTTCTTGAATCATCCCATGAAATCTTCCTTTGGTCAG
The DNA here is from genome assembly GCA_947184155.2 of Cladocopium goreaui. Classification (NCBI taxonomy): domain Eukaryota; class Dinophyceae; order Suessiales; family Symbiodiniaceae; genus Cladocopium; species Cladocopium goreaui. The sequence continues at coordinate 360,208 of CAMXCT020006529.1, forward strand.
CCGGTCACCAGGCAGGAGCCAGAAAGCCCAACAGCCACAGATGCTTGGCGTAAATTTATGGGTAAGTTTCCCATCAAAGGGGATGTTCATCAATCCATTTTGATATAAAATCCTTAATGATAACTAATCATACATATATATATATATATTGATAGGGCTTAATTATGTTCATGATCATGAATATTGATTCATCACCCTATTTTCAGGTCTAACAGGGAGAATCCTGGTCATGATGGTATGATGACCATATCTTCCCAAAAAATTGATCATTGATCATGATTGATCATCGTTATTCCCACCAGCAAGTTGTGGCATGTTGTGGCGCAGGTTCCATTTTTCCAACTGATCTCTCGCAGGATGGCGGGATCTCCACACGTCCGGACAGCGCGCTGAGTGGCGCCGGCACCCGCCCCGCCAGCGCCACGCAGTGCCCGCTGAGCGGCAAGCGGCCGAAACGCCCGGGAAGCGCCGCAGGGTCCACGAGACCATCCAGTGCCGCGGATCTGGTGGCTGATGGTGGATGGCTTCACCCTGCTTCACTTTAAAAAAAGATTGGCCCAGAAAACAGATTACCAAAATTTACCAAAGATGTAATGCCTAAGATGACCAGATGACCACGTTTGGATAATTTCGTGGATGTATGCTTATTGCACTCGATTCTAGCTCGCACGGAAAGTTACGTGAAGAATTCCAATGGTTTTCTTTCCATCAGTTTGTGGCTGTTTCAAAATGAAGAATGTTCGACTACCGCTTCGTTTGCCTGCCATTCAAAGCACGGTACCCTCTGGTAATTTAACATAGCTATGGAAAATCACCATGCTATTAATGGGAAAATCCACTATTTCAATGGCCATTTTCAATAGCTATGTAACAAATTACCAGAGGGTATGTGAATTGAGGTTTGGAAAATACTCCAGCACTTGACCCCACAAGTATTCTGGGCCTCAGGTGGCACAGGCACTGCGAGTACTGCACCTTCCAGACCCTCCAGTGCCACACGCTGCTGGGAACATGTTGGAAAGGGATTGGCTGAAGCCACTATATGTTGATGTGGAAAATGATTATAATATCATATAATATGATATAATATAATATAATATAATATATATAATATAATATATTATAATATATATTATATATAATATATTATGTGTATGTATATATATATATATTAGGTTAGGGGTTTTACCTGATTTATGGACAAAGCATGACCAACGTCCCCCATGGTCGCTGTGAACCCATCCGAGGTCTGAGGGACCTCTTCTCGAGCAAACTCAGTCGCTTGAGGACCGGCCCCGTTGCGGTTTGCAGTTCGGGGCGGTCCTCTGATTTGCTGACGGTTCCATGGTGAAACACATGGGCACCTGTATCAAACAATTTTTTAAACACTGCCATAGATGAGCCGAAAAAGATGGTTTAACAGATGGTTTAACCAATGGAGATGGAATGGAGATGTGTGGCTGCTGATTTTTTCAGGTTTGCCGTCGTTGACTTGGCAAATCTAAAGATCCCATGCCAGGCCGACTTCTGCCCTGTCAAGATCTTCATCCTCCACCAAGCTGTCCTTGGAACCTGCACAAGGTGTGCTGACTGGGGGGCCTATAAACCCCATTAAATATAGTGATCTCAATTATATCTACTCGTACCATAAACATCCATAAACTAGAGTTATTGGAGTTATAAATCAACTTACCTATGGGGTCCCTCCTTGTACTATTCAGCGATTTGCAATTCTTGCTCCCGGGATGAATGTTGAATACTCTGTAAAGCAATGAAGATAGCAAGTGTCTTGTAACATATCTCCAGAGCTGCAGATTATTTGCACCTCATGCTCAAAACGTGGTGTTTGTGGAAGATTTACTAATCGTGTAGAGGAAAACACGCGTATGTGCATCATTTGTATGGGGAAGAGGTTCATTTAGTGAATTCGACCATGCCAACCCGGTCGCGGTTCTCGCGAGGTGCCACAAGTCCTACCAATGCCGGCAACCTTGCGTCGTGGTTTAGCAACCGCCGCAACTTACTCACTGGAACTTGAGCGGTGGATAAGAAATTTTGTACATAGCCACTGGGCGCCCTTGGACCCCTGGCATTTCGCGCAGAGCTCCTTCCACTGAGTTTTTGGGTTTCATTTGCATATAGACCTGAAGACAAGAGAGAATTCTCGAATATTCTCGAACAGGATCTAAACAAATCTAAGCTGAAGTGTGACATCTGAACACGGATAATTTATGACGATGATGCTCCGGTTGGCGGCCAAAGGTGCGGCCGGGCCAAGTTCGTGATTTTTCCTAACGAACTTCCCGACCTCCGATGGATGTCTTGGGACTGCAGTTGACCTGCGCATTGGCTATGGTTGATGCAATTGGCTATGGCCCTCGAACTGAGATGAAGTTTATGACCCCCAGTCATGGCTAGTTAATTGGATGGTTTGTGGCATTGGGTAAACACCCTAAACTTACTGATTTCTACTATGTTTATGTCCAGATGTGCATGGTCAGATGCCACGAAGATAATGGAAGCCGCACATGTCCGGCAAAGAAAAATTAAGAAAAAGGTGTCCTGCTGCGCTCAGCAGTGATGTGTTTCCCATGCAAAAACAGTAGTGAGCTCATCCCGTCGAATTCAATTATTCACCAATAGACTTAAGGAAATTAAAATGGAATCCAAACATTGCCAGTTCCAAAAAGAAAAATGAGGTTCTATCTTGGTTCTCAGGGATGTACATCTCTTGGCTCTGCCCCTGGCCCTTAACAAATTCTGTGGCCGCCAAAGCCGTTGCGCAGGTGTCTGGTGTGCAGCCAGCACCGGTCAAGGTGCGTATCAACCATGGCCAGTCTGGAAGCTTAGGATTTCAACTGACATGTAGGTGAGTCAGAATGGATCAAGATGGATAGTGTTGCCACAGCAAAAATGGCGATGCAAAGAGTGAGACTGAGAATGGACCAAAGTTGGATGGCTGATGATTTGAGCTTTTAAAATATGGATAAATATGGATAAATATGGTGGTTATTGGGGATGCAATCATATATTATATGTGATTATATATGGTTACTTGAAATGGAGAGGAAAAATCCAAGAAGTCATCAGAAAAATTTAAAAGGTCCATCTCAATTGAACCTCCACCCATGGGCCGAAGTTTTTCGGGCGGTTGAAATCCACAGAGGTTGGGTGTCTTCGTGGTCATCTCTGATGAAGCCGGTGGCATCGCAGACATCGGCGATGTGTGGAGATGGGGAGAGGACGAGCGGCCAACAAAAGATGTGGGGGTGGCACATGATCTCCAAGCAAAATCACGATAGTGTTCACAACAAAAATGAACATAGAAAGGATAAACACATGTACTTGGATTGTTTGACATTAAAAGGCGAACAGAATCCGTTGGTTTGTGGTCTCAGGGTTTTGATGACGGGGAGCGCACGTTTTTTTGTGTTCTGACGCCGAATCTCCATCAGGACCCAGCGATTGTCATGCAAGATGCTGAAGATAGCGAAGACGAGTGGGAGGACACCTGGTGGGCGTCGTCAGTTTTCCAGTGCTGCAGAGTCAACTGCAAAGGCTGAACCAGTAGGAGAAGAAACTGGGGTGTTTCGCAGAGGGGATGGACTGATGGAGTGTCAGAAAAAGGGGCAACCAATTGACCTCAATATTCTCAAATCACACGTTCGTTCATGGTTCCAATGGATTCAAAAACATGTGGCGGTCGTTAGTTCGTATTGCTGTTTAATATTGTTTAATATAGATGCAAAAACTCATACCAAAATATTTTACCAATCATTTTGAGACCAGATGGGATTTCCAGAGATTACCACCTTCCCATGGTTCAGATCCAGCCGCCTCGAATCTTCAGGACCCAGAAGCCTTGATGGCCAAGGTGGAGCGCGGTCAGATTTTTCACCATTTGATGACCATGAAAGGATGGGCCAAGTGATGAAATGTATAGGTTGTTAATATCTCAGCTATCGAAAAGTCATACCGATGGGTCCATATTTCATTTTTCAGGGTGTTATGAATATATATATACATGTAATTGTATGTAGATGATTATATTTAAAGATTGTCTTATTTTTAATTGTTCATATCATTTATTTCATTCATCCATCCATCCATTTATTTATTTTATTTGTTTATTTATGTATTTATTTTTCATATATATACTTTTATTTATCTATATTTATTTATTTAAAGTATATATATATATATCTTAAAGTTTTTTAAAGATGATCTATCTATCCATCCATCCATCCATCCATCTATCTTTCTGCAGAGGCCCAGGTCGCCAAGGCCACCATGCGATTGCCCTTGGGTTTTGGTTTGCCGTTGGCCAGGCTGGAACCATGCAGCCATGGCCCGTTTGAAAACGACCAAGCTGATGATGTTTGATGTTGTTTCTAGGGTTTTTGATGATGTTTGATGAATTTGTTATATCATGCTATATACAGTTTGATGTTTGTTTGATTTTTGTTTATAGTTGTGTTTGTTTGCTGAATGTTGATGATGTTTGATTATTTTTGTTAATGGTTGTTGCCGATTTTTGATATGGATGTCCCTCAAACTTTTTTGCACCCATAAACTATATACCCCAAATTGCAACCAACCGAGCAGAGCAGGCTGACCGCCAGATACTTTGGAGGTGACCTGCGGCTTCAAACACTGTTGGGACATGGTACCAATGCGTGCCCCGGGTGCCATTTTTGGTGAAACCATTGAGTTCACAGGCCACAAGTCGCAGGTTTCAAGCCACTGCAGGGTGGCCACTGATTTTGCTGGGCCTACCCCAATCAGTCTCCAGGTACATCCACATCCCAGAGCTTCAGCACGACGGCCACTTCGGAGTGTCGGACGGCGATCGCGGAGCGCTGAAAATCGGAAAAAAAAACGTCGCAGCAGCAACCAGGGTCCAATATACCCTGATTAATGGGGATCTAATGGGGTTTTATGGTGCTTAATCCTCTTACAACTGATATATTTGTTTGGGGTGTTTCTGTCTTTTTTGGGATTGGGATACAGTAGATCATCCACTTTGAACAGAAAAAAATCTGTTAACAAACGACATCCCCACTAGTTTGATGGTGTTTTATCTTAAGTGGACGATGACCCCCTTTCCCCCGGAGGTGAGTCAAATTTGGGAGAATGGCTGCTGTCACAGCCTAGAGCCTTGGGAGAATGCATCTGCTTCGGCCCTGTGCTTGACGCACTTGGGACATGAAGAACGCTGCAGTTTCTTCAGTTTCTATTCAAGTGAGAAAAAAAAATGAGACCAGCATAGTCTGTACAGCTAAACAGGTTCAAAGCATGTAGACATCGAAAAGAACTTGAAATTGGTACAGGTAGGGGAGTGTACAAGATCCACTTGAAAGCACCTAGAACAAACCTGCTCCCTAGGATCGGTTTGGGGCGTTGCCCCTCTACTTTGTAGCCCAGAGACTGATTCTGAAGTCCTTGAGACTGGTCTTTTCTCCACAGAAATCAAGTTTTAAAAGATCATTGGACTGGTCTGCTTTCCTTAACAAGAGATTGTTCAAAAGCATCGGAAGCAGAACTTGGAGTGGAATTTGGTCACCGCAGTGGCCTCAGCGTTTGACGCCATGATGATGCCAAAGAAGACCGACCTGTCAACACCTCAGAGGGTCATGGCTCAGCTGAACATTTTATGGTGATTATTGCAAGAGACGGTTCAAGCATGTTCAAGCAACAAAGGAGAGACAATCAATGAGAAAAACCGATGTGGTCACCAAGAAAATTTGGAGTTTTTACATATTTTACGATCAGGATGCCATGTGTGGGTCCCCAATGGCCATAGTTCCCAATGCCAGGAAAGGCTTCAAAGGCTTCGGTTTCGGCAGGTGCAGACCTGAGAGGTGACTGAAACATGGTATCACCACATGGTATCACCATGTTTGTTGGTTTACACCCCCAAGATATTCCCATTATTTCCAGTAATGGTAAACTGGTCAACCCAGTCTTAAGCCATCCCCAGTCTTGGTTTTACGGCATTGTTTCGATTTGACATTCCTCCATTATATGCCCAATGTGTTCCCAAGATTTTCCACAGGATATTCCATAAGATATTCCATATATTGCCTGTATTCCATATGATCTTCCCAATATATTCGATATTCCATGTATTTATAATACATATGTATAATATATATATATACTCTTTTTTATGGTTCCCCCGGTCCTTTCCACCAATTCCCACTCATCAAATCCGATAGCTGCGCCCCCTCCCAGTGCGAAGCCGGGAGCAGCCGTTGCTCGGACGCCAGGGAAGCCGCAGGCGCCGGGAATGGACCGAATTTGATGAAAGCATTGGTGATGAATATCATGGTTAACTAATGGTTGATTAATGGGTAATTAATGGTTAATCACCAATGGTTAACTAATCACCAATGGTTAATTAGTTGGTAATTAATGGTTGATCATTTGGTGATGTTAATTAACTAATCATGGTTAATAATGGTTGAAGAGTGGTCAATATTAAAACTCTGACCGGATGGTCAGTATGGACACTTGGAAGAATGTGGTAAACCCTATGCCAATCCTATGCCATAAACCTAGGTTTTTGGGGGGTTGAATCCCATCCATAAAAATGGTGATTTTGGGGATTGATGAAATGACATAGGTTTTACCATGTTGATGATAAATGCTGAACATCAATTGTGACTGCTTGATCACTTAAATGGTTTTGGGGAACCAGGGTGTTCATGTGCAACTGTATTAAACGGCTATATGTTGTTTATTAGATTTTATAAAAGTGATTTAGCTGATGAGTTGATACAGTACCATGTAGGATGATTAATGATAAGTAAACCCAATGTGAACCCTGCTTTCTACTTTAGACGGAGGCGAAGGCAGCTGGTGGTGTCGCTGCGCTGTTCCAAGAGTCCATGAACCGAGAGGCGTTGTGTGGTATCGGGGGGTGCACCCTGCCATCTATGCTGTAATTTCTAGATATGGACATATCATGACATATCCATTTGTCCCATGATTAGAAATGTTGATATGATGTTTTGATATGTATTTATAATTTTATCATATCTTACCACCTTGTTCTTGGGTCCCCAAGTTTACTTCATTCAAAAGCATCCTTGAAAAAACTTACTTCCGCTCAGCTGCTAGGAGAAAGAGAAGAAGAGCACTCTGCCCTCCTGGTCCAAAATGACAGCCGAAGCAGCACAGGCACCGTTGCATGGACATCAAAGATGGGCTGGCAATTGCTGTTACCTGCAGCTATGTAAAAATAGAATGATGCTGATACTCTTCAAGACTCTGCCAATGTAAGCCACCTCGCTTCGTTTTTTGCTCGGGCTCTGCGCAAGTCTGCGGGGCATGTCCTATCCCAAAATCACCAGCAACTAAGGCGCAGAAACAGGCCGAGGCCATGATGACGGAGGATCCCACCGTCAGCCTCAAAGTTGATGTGCTGGATGGTGTTTTGTTATGTTTTATTGCCCTGGGACCCTGGGTTGAAAATGTTAAGACAGCATGGGAAACCACCCCAACAAAAAGTTTTCTGATTGGGATGCCCCTCCCTTGTACCAAAATCCAGCTGGCTGAGGTCTTTCAATATGACGAGGTCTTGGACGACATCAAGGAGGCAATGGAAACGACTGTGTCAGAGGGTAGGCCCGGGTAGGTGTCCTATGGTTTCCTAATCGGGCTAAAGTAGGCTTTTTGGAGTTGCAATTGTTCCAAAAAGTTCTAAAAATATCCCGGTGATCCCGGTGATCCCATCAAGTCGCATCATTTCTTGGCGATTTCGTGTCCCATCTGATCCTACGATTCTCAGTAATTGAAATGATGGCGAGGGCAAGTAATCCCAAACTGACCTCATTTCAGGTGAGCATCCAGACTTTGGTGATCAGTTTTAACCATGTACAAAGTCCATGTACTATAATTCCTTTGATAGGTTTATGATTATTTATTATTATTACGATTAAATATATAGTATGATTCATCCAAATCTAGTTGATCATATTGCGCCATTTCTTGTCAGTTGTTCCTGAAAAAAAACTTGGCAATGAGGAGCTTGGTGTGGAATCTGTCGCAGAGAAGATCCGTGCCCTGCCGGAGTCTGCCGGAGCTGCTGCAATGTGGATCATTGAATCACATGGGCCATGCTTTGCACTCGAGTATTTTGACAGTTTGCTATGGACAATCAGCCTTTTTAAATATGTCTAATAGGTAAATCATGGTAAATCATCGACCTATTTTCTTCCATATCAGGAAGTTCATGGTAAATCGTATGAATCATGGTAAATTATAGTGACCTCACTGTGACCTCACTGGAATCAGGGTTGGTAAAGGGAATCGTCTCCATAGCTGGCCGCAAGTTTCAGGTGAGTGAAATATGAGAATTGACCAAGATTAATCATGGGTAATCATGGTAATTCATCATATTAGTCATAGTAAATAGGACAATCATCAAGTTAATCATATTTATCATAGAATTGGATGATGGGAAAATTTACAGGAAAGCCCTATACTTGATGGTAAAAACCATGGTTTCCTGTAAATTTTCCCTTAAACCAATCCAGTGAGTTTAGCTAATATGTTTATCATAAGTGAATCATCACTTCCTTCCGCCATCGAGGTGCTGATGGCTTGGAGCAGAAGAAGCGAGTGGGTCTGCATGTTCCTGATGGCGCGGATGCTGTCGCTTGGCACAGGAAATGATGACTGGATTTCAGCCAGAGTTTGACATGGATTGTAGTGGATTTTAATGGACTAATGTGGAATTTCATGCAGATTTATGAACGTTGATGGATTTTCCTGGATTTTGGTGGATTTCAATGTACTTTGAAGGATTTTAGTGGTTCTTGAAGGAATATACAAAAATATACTGGATTATACAACCAATGATATGATATGTGGGTGTGTTTGAACATGGGGCATGCCCCCAACCTTGGCCATTTATACAATATGGAACCTGATGATTAGCCAGTAGTGGATGGAATGGGGTAGCCTGTTTTCAGACAAATCCGTGTCCATCAAGAGATTGTGTGATGCTGTGATGGTGATGATTTGATATACAGTAATTGCCCGCCCGGTGAATCGACTGCCTGCGTTTTCAGGTGAAGACTGGCATCAAGCGATCTGCCAAGTATGTGGACAAAGTCAAGCAGCTGGTCCGGGATTGCTGCGGATAGTGATTCCCCCCGGTTGGATCGCTGGGGCAATTTTCGGCCACATGCTGGATGGATCGGTGGCTGAGGATAGCCACAGATAGAAGACGAGTGGAACAGCAGGCAGGGCCTTGAGGGATGCAAATGAATGTTTGAGGCTTTGAGGCAGTGGGTGCATGGTCAAAGGGGTTTGGCTCAGTACCAAGATGATACCGACAATAGAGACACTGCTGCACATCATCGTCATCGTCATCGTCATCGTCATCATCATCCATTGTTGGATTTGTTGGATGTGCTGGTGAAAGGACCGATCTATCATCATCTAACCAAAAAAACACAAAAAATACGGAAATCAAGCAGTTGAAGTAGGTTATTATCATGAATGCTTCATGTAAGTCTGACTTCTTCGTACTCACCCCGAAGGGACCCTCAGATCATCTCAGATCCTTCAGATCTTGGCCCATCAGATTGTTGAAGACCGGCTGCTGAAGAAAGAGAAAGAGTTGGGGTCCTCAACAGAAGTTCACCACTGAACCACCGCAAAGAAACCTTAGCACTGGGGGCTACCCATGGCATCCCATGGCGTACCACTTTGTTCAACGGAAATTCATGGTGAATGGTGAGATTTTTTTTGGCAGAAGGGGAGAAATTTGGATTTCCATCTGTAGTGTCCTACATTGGCAGCAAGAAGGTGTTGAACCACCAGAGCACCCAAAGCACCGCAAGGTGTCCCCCAAAGATGTGTCAGTACCTGTGCCCGCAGTGACCCTTCGACCAAGGGCGAGGAAAGACAGCGAAGTCTTTGTGACCGAAGCCTTCAAAGAGGAGAACCACTCCCAATGGCTGGTGCACGAAAGTTCCTTGATGCTCGCATGGTAAGGACGCACCCTGGCACTCTGGATTTCAAATCTAGAAAATGTTAGATTCAGATATTATTAGATATTAGATATTCAGATATATTCATCTACCCATCTTTGGGGTGCTCTTCAAACTGCGGCCCAGCCAGCCCTGGACTTGACCCCAGGGCATTTCACTCCAGTTGAAAGGAGCTGAAACGAAGAAAGAAGTTTGAAGATGAATTGGAAGCACAGGAGGAGATGGACCAGAAGAACGCTGTCCCTCGGCTGCGATGGCCCAGGATACTTCAACCATGGGCAAGATTCGTTAGGGTACATCAGTACAGCAATTGTTTGGTGTCCCATGTATTGTCCCTTCAGATTTTAGCCTATCCAGGCTGAAAAGCAGGAGCATGGCACTGGCTTCGCCTCCATGTGCCCACAAGGGGACCCTTGGGGACGCGTCATGCTGCCTGCAAGGCCTGCAAGGCCTGCAAGGCAAAGTTCCAGCTTGAGTTTTGTCTTGGTTCACACCTCTACTGCTGACTTGTATTTTGCATGCTATTCATATTGGATTCAGAATTTGCTTACTGTACGTATATTTTTTTGGCTGTTCAGTCTGTGGCACTTTTCCTTGCGATTTGCTGCATGCAGGAGCTAAAATATGCCAATTGCTGCATTTTGGAGCTAAACATCTCTCATTTGCACCCTATTGACTACATCTTGGAGCTAAAATTGAACAGTATTTGCAACATGTTGGGTCTTGGATCTTGGCAAAACTTAGCAGCATCTCGGAGCCAGCATTTACACAATATGAGTTGCATCATGTTTGCCGTAGACTGAAGTCTCTTATTTGCATGGTATTTGTAGCATTTTGGGACAACAATCTGCAAATGGTATTTGCTGTTGAAACAAGAAACTTGTTCTCACTGGTATGTAGTTGTTTTTTCATGTTTTTTCATGTTTGTTCCTTGTTGATGACACAGTCGCAGAGCCTTTTGGCACTTGAATCTCTGCGCGGTATTCGCCCCACAAAACGAGGACGGATGATTCCCCAATGTCACACCACACAGATACGCAGGTACCGAAATCTTCTGAATGGTGGCCTTGCAAGCAGTCGCGGTGGTGAGAAGGTGGGTGAGATAGGCTAAGATGTTATAATAAGATATTGATCCATTCAGAGGGGATGTGATTCAATGAATATGAAATAATATTGATTTCAGGGATATGAACATGAATATGAATATCAATTATGAATCATATATGAATTATGAATATGAATTATGAATATGAATATGTGAATATGTCATGACCTGTCTTCATGAACATCCATTTTCTTTTGACCAATCTTCCCTTGGTATCACTTGGTACTTGGGGCCAGGTCCGCGAGATGAAGCCTGCAAGGTCGGGGGCGCCCAGGGCGCCTGGGCGGGGCCCGTGGATGGGGGCCTCCACTGGTGATGTGGAAAAATCACTTGGGGGCCCCGGAAACTCCAGATGTTACCCTCTGGTAATTTAACGTAGCTATGGAAAATCACCATGTTTAATGGGAAATTCCACTATAAATGGTCATGTTCAATGGCTATGTTAAATTACCAGAGGGTGCACCCAGATGAGATAACCAGATAACAAAACAACATGTAGAATCACCAGCCTAACAATCAGAGCAGACAAGCCATTTTAGCCATTATCAGATAATCAACAAGCCAACATCATCCAGCATCATCCAATGAACCGACATTTTTGAGCTCTTCGGAATGGGATTCCTTGACCAGGGAAGACTTGGAGGAGGAAGCACCAAAGATGGAGGTCAAGGCTATGGGTCTGATACACCCTAGAGATGGATCGGCATCAAGAGTGAAATTTATTTTGCTAGTTTCATCCCAAAGTACTGTCATCAACTTCATAACTCATCTTCAAGGGGATAGGCCGAAACCGCTGGTTGTGTGCGACTCAACATGCGAGGACGAAGAGGACGAAAAGATTAAGGAAGAACTCGCTCCATTGGTCGAAAAGGCCATCCTGAGAGGAGAAGTCCTTCCCAAGATGGCCTCCTTACTAAATACCTTTGGGAAGGATCGGTATTTGGTGGTTTAATGTTTGTTTCCAGCCATCAGTTTTTAATGGCTTTTTACATATTATATATATATTATGCTTTTATATGGTAAACAGCATCGCAACGAGAGACTGAGACATGTCCAAATAATTTAATGCATAAGCGGTGGAAGAGCCAACAAGGTGCAGAGAATCTAGGTGGCCCCTCCCCCCAATTTTGCAGCTTCAATTTGCATGTTGTATCATTGTCATGTTGTCAGATTACTCCACACATTGAAGATCTTCACCATCAATCAAGGCAAAACAATGGGAAGCAAACATATCATATAAAAACATTATACTATAAAGCATAGATCAAGCACAAATAATGGAAGTATGTCATCAATTAACATATCACAAGCCATCCATGTAGCGAGAGATCAACCCCTGCCGCCTCCCGTAGACTGAAGTGAAAGACGAAGCCAGTACTGATCAGCCCGGTGTTCAGGACGATGGGCTGATATTGAAGCAAACAAATTGGTGCTAAGTAAACAGATTGGTAAAGGGTAGGTCGAAATGGATTGATGGGTCTTCGGTATTCTATTGATATTATATTACTGTATGCCTCAATGACGAATTTCCGGATTTTAACTTATGTTCTCCCGTTCTTAAATCGGTTGCCATAGATGAGGGAATATTGTAAACCCAGCTCAACATGTTTTTGGGCAGGGAAAAGGAACGATTAGCTGTGCGTAAATACCCATGGTGCAGGGTTCTCTTTCCCCAGAGGATGCAAAGGGTCCGAAAGTACATTGTGCAGTTTGTTTTTGTGGGATACCACATTTGGAGAGTGACAAGTGTGCAGTCGGAAATTATGATGTAAACTATGGAATGGCCGTGGTATTGTTGGATAAATCACCATGAGTGTTGGTCAGTTACGAGTTTCAGTCACGACTGGCCGATATGGGATTTGAGCAAAACGATCCAAAAATAAGCTACTGAGCCCGAAAGTGGCGCCAGAGCGCAGAAAGAACAGAATTATATCATGAGAATACACTTGATTCAATAGACTATTTAGAATATTTTTAGAATAACCATCAAAGAACTACCACTTGATAGACAGACTAATTAGACATCGTTTCGTTTATTATATTTCATCATGTTAAGTCCTATCTCTGGATACTTGACATCGAGCCAGTGGCAGGATGTTGCGGCAGCGCCTAAGGCACTGCTGGTGGGATGATGGTCCCCAAGTGATCATGGTTTGGGGGATGTTTTGAAGCCACCAACCAGATGCTTTTTGCCTAAAAAAACTAGCTGTTTTGTTTGTTTCACCATGGAATAAGTCCACCATTGAAAATTTGGTGACGTGGGTAATGCCCAGTAAATTTGTGTCTGGGGGTAAATGGGAATATATCCCGCAATAAGATTGGGTATGCGTGGATGGCGTATGCACAGCATACTTTGATCGTTTACATCCTTGGGCAAGGTATGCCTCCTAGAGCCTACAGGTGGAGCCCAAACCTCTGTTTTCAGTTGATCTTCAAAAGTCTGGATGATGAGCAGGTATGGCCTGGTTTCTACCATTGTTTGTACCAAAACTGGACGGGTTGATGGGAAAGAAATCGATGCTCACTGCAGGAAGAAGCCAAGGAGAAGAGGGAAGAGAAGGCTCTCAGCGCCAAAGAACGCTACCTCTTGCGAAAGAAAGGCGCCCCACCAGGGTGGGTTTGGGGTCTGGGGTCAATCAAGGTCCTTTTGGCGCACCAATTCGAGATTTTGGTTGCCGCAGATGAGTCAAAGGAATCAGTTTGGCTTGGCACGCTCCCGAGTCCTTTGCATCTAAGTAATAGCTATACTGGCTGCATGTTTCACCGGCCCTTTTGATCCCTTTTGACTCTTGCCTCTGAAAGACCCGTGTCAGAGCCAGCTGTCTCATTCTTTCGAGTTCCAGCTGTCGGTTCAGTGACAAGAATGGTCAGTGATGGGAGTTAGGAGTTAATCAATGTCTCATTTTGAACTCACTTTTGGATCTTGAAAAGTGATGTTTAAAGATGTTTAAAGAGGATGTTGGTTGTGAATGGTTGTGATATTTTTACTTAATTAAAGATCAAAATCTTCCCCCATTGAACATCACCCTGACCTATTTATAGATATTTCTTGGTTCTAATTTCTCAATGGCTGGGTGATGCTGGAGTGGGACTTGTCATCAGGCCTGCTGGCTCCCGAAGAGTAGTGCAGTGCCCAGAGACTCGATGGATGTCATGTTCTGCTGGTTGGAGCGCCATCCCGAAAATTGCTGTCTATGATTGGGATTTACACTCTGGTAAACTAACATAGCTATGGAAGATCACCATTTTTCATGGGAAAATCCACTATAAATGGTGATTTTCAATAGCTAGGTTAAATTACCAGAGGGTATGATTTCTATGGATTTATTGGGTAAGATTGGGTGTTTTTTCGCCTACAACATCCTAGAACTGGGATGATGTAAACCAAATTATCCATTTTGGGCTTGTTACTTTGATGGTTTATGGTAGGTTTGCCACAGCACAGCATCTTACAGCTTCGGCCCAAGAGACGCCGCGACCAAACTTTGAGAGAAAACACCGCACGCGGCAACTCGCCCAGTTAGTTCCTTGGAGCACCGAGGGTGTGGCTGATTAAAGGTGAAGGATATGGAGATGGAGATGGAATGGGGTACAGTCAGTATTGAGCCAGTGGATTCAATGGTTGTATCACTGGTTGTATCACCTACGTAACCAATTGTTGTAGGATATGTTTGGTTGGTTAACTCAGTTAACTCACTATAGCTGTGAGTTCACATCCCCGTGATTGTGTTGGTTCCGACTGCTGTTCTTGCAGTATCTTGAAGAGGCACCAAAGATGGCCCCAGCAAACTTCATCACTTTTAGCCTTCGCCATCCATGCTCAGGGTTTTTTGGGATACCAAGATGGTGTTGTCTCAAATTTGTGAACTGCAAAATCCTATTGTTCATCGTCATTTGCCCATGTACATGGCCACAAAATGGAGGTAAATCTGCCATGTTGATCATGTTGAGACAGGACAAAAAAAAAACTTTTTTAGGCTGGCTATAATGGGATATAATGGGATATATTGAGACATGGGATATAATGGGACATCAACAATCATATTCTATCCATGTCTATCCCATTATATCCCAGTAAAGAATGTCCTCTGTTTGTTGGTTGAGTTCCTCCAAAATCGACTCCGAGGCCATGCCTATGCTCGAAGGACGGCGCGAAGTTCCGCCGCAGATGCCAGGTTCTGTAGGAGAAATAAGATGGGGATTTCACCAAAAGTTGAGAGATAATTCGATGGATTTATTCGAGATAAGAAATAAAATAAAAATAAAAAATGAATAAAACGTATTTAACATGTGTTTGAGATGCCAATATGAACATATGGCCAGGACATATATATATACATACATAGAATATGTATATATATATATTGTGTGGAGGTAGCGCGGTGAACCTAGCAATAAACCAGCCACAATTTACCAGCATAGTTTGACCATTTGGGTGGTATTGTCAATTGTAAACCATGGCAAAACATGGGATTGGTTGGGCTTATCACAGTACCAACCCATCCCGTTCTTCGGTCTCTGAGCTGCGTTCCTGTGCCAGGAGCAAAGGACAAGGAGAGTCACTTGCAACTGAGGCAGCAAAAGGTTCAATGCATCGGACGATTTGTTGGCTTCAAACATCTTTGTTCCATCAGGGATGACGATTCCCATTGACGCCTTTTTTCAGATGGGTTTCAAGTACCAAACACAACTTGGGATGGATACTATGGTGGACGTGCATTTCTTGATTTCACGGATGAGCATGGGTCATGGGACTACAGATGTTACTGTAGTATTTGTTTGAATTCACGATGCCAATTTTTAGGCCAACCAATTTTAGCCTATAGCCTATGAGATCGATAAGATATGTTGAGACTTCCCCCACCACGTCCAATTTGCCAAGGCAAGACTTCCTTCGCAAGCACAAGTTCGAAGATGTGAATGAGCCGCGAGTTCGGGCTGGATGCATTGCATTCGGACGCCTGGTGGCTTTCGAAACCGCATTCGTTCGTCGAATGTGGCGTTTGGGGGATACCAAGTAATTAAGTAATTCGATATCTAATGATTTCGACATTTTCAGGTGTCCAGATGTTCAATGTTCATCACTATAATTAATCACTATTAACATCTATTAACATCTATTAACATCTATTAACCATGTTTTTTTTTCTTTATGAATGTTTAACATATATCACTATAATCACTATTAATCACTATTAATCACTATAATTAATCACTATTAATTAATCACTATAATTAATCACTATTAACATCTATTAACATCTATTAACCATGGTGTTTTTCTTTATGAATGTTTAACATATATCACTATAATCACTATTAATCACTATTAATCACTATAATTATTCACTATAATTAATCACTATTAACATCTATTAACATCTATTAACCATGGGTTTTTTCTTTATGAATGTTTAACATATATCACTATAATCACTATAATCACTATTAATCACTATAATTAATCACTATATTAATCACTATATAATTAATCACTATTAACATCTATTAACATCTATTAACCATGGGTTTTTTCTTTATGAATGTTTAACATATATCACTATAATCACTATTAATCACTATAATTAATCACTATAGTTAATCACTATATAATTAATCACTATTAACATCTATTAACATCTGTTAACCATGGGTTTTTTCTTTATGAATGTTTAACATATATCACTATAATCACTATTAATCACTATAATTAATCACTATAGTTAATCACTATATAATTAATCACTATTAACATCTATTAACATCTATTAACCATGGGTTTTTTCTTTATGAATGTTTAACATATATCACTATAATCACTATTAATCACTATAGTTAATCACTATAGTTAATCACTATTAATTAATCACTATTAACATTAATTATTCATATCTTGTCCTCCAATAAAAAAACGCCCAGGATCTCAGGAGATGCTCTACCCGATTCATCTGGCCGCCAAGCTCGGAGATGCGTTGGCTCTCCAGGCGATCATCGATGCGGGTGCTGACTTGACGAAGAAGCGGCTTGGCGCCAGGGGATTGTTTTCGGGGATGATGGTGACCTAACTGACCTAACCCCTTAATTGGATATGGCTATGGATCAATACCTATACATACCATTTTTAGGTGGATGAACATCCATTTACCAGCTATTTTGATGTTCACCAGGGGTACAAGGTTTTGACCCATTGCCATATAACTGGTGGTTAAGTTGAAATCGGCATTGTCTCAATTCGCTTGCAATAGAAGTCAGCGGGATCCTCATGGAGTGAGCTGTAAGACTGAGGACGTCGAAGGGGCGCAGTCCGTTGGACCTTGCAGCCAAAGCCAATCGCAACGGATCGCATAACTCGGTCCTCTCCACGTCCCTTGGGTTAAATATGGACCCTCGGCCGACCAGGACCTGAAGGACTTGGACGTTTTGTCGTCCTGTAGGGGGGGATGTCAGCCA
This sequence comes from Cladocopium goreaui, assembly GCA_947184155.2. Classification (NCBI taxonomy): domain Eukaryota; class Dinophyceae; order Suessiales; family Symbiodiniaceae; genus Cladocopium; species Cladocopium goreaui. The sequence goes on from CAMXCT020006529.1 coordinate 377,767, forward strand.
TGTCCACATGTGCATACTGGGTGTACGACTTTTGAGTCCCAGGGATGTCTTCTACCCAAGTTTCGGGGGACCGATGTGTGGACTGCCAATTGCCAGGTTGGCACAGGAACTGAAGATCGCTGAAGTGTGAGCGGTGGCACAACGATGCGGCCAAAAAACGGCACCCCTGGACTAGTCGTCGCCCGCCCAGCAGGTGGCTTCTGTTGAACTTTGACAAGCTACATGCCCAAGTGACATCAAGTGACCAAGCCATTAGATATGTGATATTTGCGTGTGTGTGTGTGTGCTGTTCAGTGTTCTTTTTTGAATTGGAACTACTCGGTGCTGATTGAACTTTGATACTCTTTGAGCTACATGGCGGTGGCCATGGGTCAAAATGAAACGTCTGCATCATTCGAAGAGAGGCTCTTCGTGTTTCTTAAAAGTAGACTTTTGGAATGGTCGGAACATGTTTTTTCACCCATTTCATGTTGGTCCCAAAGGTCTGACAAAGGTCGCCCCATGTTGCGACTCACCATCTGGGCAGCGAAGACTCAGCTGATTTGCCTTGCAAAAAATGGAAGGGCTGAGTGTTATCCTCCGGTAATGGCTGCAAAGTCCCCCAGAATCCCTTACAATGTGGGTTTGTCTGAAAATAGGGTATATTCCCAATGAAATAACCATTTAATAGGGATAATGATCATTAACCATTGGGTTTAGGGGTACACTATTTTCAGACACACCCATGTGAGTATTCAAAACTTTCCTAAGAAACAGTTGCAAGCTCTGATTGGCTGAGCAAGATGCGAATGGTAAGGCATCAGCTAATCGTTCTGTGTCACCTCGGCCGGCCAGGCCAGGTGTTTGGAAATCGCACCTTCAGAGGTGTGACCGCTTCTCAAGTCCAGCGATTCCCTCGCTCAGCAAAACTCAAAAACGTACGGGGACGGGTTGGAACATGGACCCGCAGCACACCCACCACATCCAAGCAGACCAATCAGCTTCCGGGCTGGCACATTGAGAAGCAGTGTATCCAACTCATGAAGCTTCGCCTCGCGCAACGTGAGGATGGAGACGTTTGTAAGGCATCAAAGGCATCAAAGGCTAATAAGCCATTGACAAGCTGTGGCCCAGTAAATATATGCAAAATGAATCAAAATCAATCAAACCACTTGCGACCTGAGACCCAGTGGAATTGAAAACGCTTGCCTTTTGCTGATTTGGTTCTTGCTTTGCTGGGCCACGTGCCGAGAGCATCCGAGAGCCATGATGTGTTTGTTCAACCAAATAATCCAAATACAATACGACTGGATACAACCACCAAAAATAAAAGTGATGATGATGATGTTTATTTCACATCATTGCTCCAGCATTTGATTTCTCATAGCTATCATGGCTCAAAAAAAGGGTCACTTCTACTTGAACCATAGGGTTCTGGTGGTTTTGGAAAAGGCCGGGAAATCCCCGTTGTCATTTGATTGTTCTTTTATCAACACCCCGGAAAAAGCGCCTAATTTGAGGTGTTTTCCGCTCGTGGGATCCCAGGGGTTTCAGAACCCCAGCGATGTGAAAAGGGCGTCGGCTTGGTCCGTGTGGAGGGTCGGCTGACGTGGGCCTTTGAAAACTGGGTCTGTTGGAAAAAGAAAAACACGTCCATTGGGTGAATCACAATGTTCGGACCAGTTAATATCGGGACAATCACAACGTTAAATTCAGGTCTTTGCTACTATAAAGATATTATAAAGATTATTAAAGTGCCATTTGTTTAACGGTGTCCCCAATTTCAAACAGATTCATTTATACCTGTCAGAATGGTTTGCAACTTGTCAAGCGCCCTGTGACCGTTTCAGAGATCACGATCCCCATGAGTTCCGATTTGGGGGTTGGGTTGAAACTACAGAGCAACCCGGATGGTTGGGATATTACCTGGGAAACGGTCACTAAAGCATTTGGAAAAAGGGGCCAATTCAAATCCCAATTCTGCTGACTTCAAAACAGTTCAATGGTCAATGATATCATTTATTGATAGACCACACCGAGTTCCATACAACTCAGGTGCTACCAAAGAAGCTGAAGTGCCAGCCGAGCAAAACAACAAGGGGCTTGGGAGAAAGGGATGATTGTGTTCTTGAATCAAAATCCAGGGAAGCACTGAAGTTGTTTGGTGTTGTTTGAATAGGTTAAAGACATGTGATTGATGACTCGACCTAGATAGCACCTAGATTCATGATTCAGGCAGGTGGTCCTGGTGTGGCTGGATTCGGCAGAAAGAATACCGTACATGGCCATGGTCGGAATTTGGGATTAATATAATCAATGTTAATATTATCATTTATATATAATATAACTTAATTTCATTAATTAACCAGTACAGTATAGTTGAATGACATTTCGGGTTTTGAACACTGATCAATTGCCGGAATCATGGCTACCTTCTATGTGACCATTGTTGTCAATATGTTTTACCCGCTAATATGTTCTCCATAGTTGTAGTTGCAGGGGAAGTGTGGCAACGTGTCATCTTGCCCTGTAAAGTCAGACATCCCGTTTCTGATTACATACGTGGGACAATGCTTGACCATCTATTGATAGTATGGGATCCAACAAATATGTGTAGATCTTACATATAAGATCATAATATAATACTTGGGATAATGATCAAAACGATACATTTGTACATGTTTTTTGCATCTATTGGGTTTTTTGCATCTTTTCAAAGTTCAGTTCTCATGTTCAGTTCTTGATTCAGCTGCGATGTCTCGGTGATCGTGATTTCTCAAGCATAGGAAGCATGGCGTGAATGATATCAGAGGATGTGTCAGTGTAGAAACACCCAGCAGATGGATATACAATGATATACATTCACATATATATAATCATATATATATACACAGCTTACCTCACGTTTGTTTTTTTTCTGAGCACCTTGGTTGGTTGCAGCAAGATGAGACAACAGGAATAGTCCAGCGAAGCCATTGGGCCAAGCATTGTTTAGACTGTTTTTACATAGTACATTCACATTATATGTTACAGTATTACATAAGTGGTGTGAAATGTACTGATTGACAATGCCCAGGTCCACTTCTGTAAATCACTGTATCCCAACCCATGAAGACTTGACGACAGGGAATCACTGCACAAAAACATCCGCGCGGCTGACCGCCATTTTTCCGGTGAACGGCAAGGATGACACAGGCATTGCGTTGCATCTGGTGGGTGCATTGGTTACTTTGTGATTTGCAGTAAGTTTTCCAGCCTGTTTGAAACAATTTGGATGTTTGATAAAGTAAAGCTGCAGTGGAAGTTGATTCAGCTGCAACAAAGGAATATAAGACAATGATAGACAATGGACAATGCAAGAGGTCATTCAAAAATCGCATATGCAAAGGGAAGTCATCCATTCTTCGGGTGACTCTTTGGGTCAAAATTTTGCCTCAATGAAAGCTCGATGGTTCGCTCCCGAAAAACACGAAAAGCTGCGTTCTAAGGGGACCAGCATGATGGATCACAAGCTCTTGCAGAGCTTAGACATTTGGGCGGCTGTTCTCCATCTGATGAATTTTGATTATATCTGACTTTATTGTCCATGCTTTCGGAGACTTGAGGCTAGAAGAAACGTCTATACAACAGCCAGAAAACCAGACCCAATTCGACCAGATTAGACTGACCCAAGCATTGTACATGACATACCCAATTATACCCACAAACATTGTGTTGTTCCATAGTTGTGCAAAAGAAAATCCCATAAGATAAATATATATATATATATATAGAAATGTTTCGTATATACTGAAAATAATGATTCTGCCATAGATTTCGCAGGTCTTCCCATACATTCTCAGACAAAACATGTTTACTGTAAATGCAAATAAGATCAGATTGAAAATATGTTAAAACTCATTCAAAGAATCATCCCAATTGGTAGTGTAATATATTGTAATATATATATATAGTAGAATAAGAGGATGCTTAATAGTATAATATAGTAGAGTAATATCAACTATTGTTGATATATTATTTTTATATATAATATATAATTTATAATATCAACAATATAGTTTCAGTGATATTATACTATTTATGTTTAACAATAGTTAAATAACCATAGTTATAGTTAAATACTGATATTGATAGTTAAATAACCATAGTAAAATACCATAGTTATTATACTGTTCATAGTTGAATAACCACAAGTTTAATAGATCACCAAGGTCTCGGCTGCCCGCCGAGCCGTTGCAGCCGCCATGGAGGCCAACGAGGTCTGGTCTGCGGATGGGAAAATGTTGGGAAAATGGTGGGAAAAAGCCGCGGAAAAACGGTGAAATGTTGGGAAAATGTTGGGAAAATGTTGGGAAAATGTAGGAAGAACATGCATTCTGAATGAGGTGAAATGGTGAAATCTCACCTTCATGCATGTTTTCTCTGCCTTTGTAAGATCTTGATGCTGTGTGTGTTGCCAGTATCATCCAGGGTGTGGACTGGTGTTGGTCTCGTCCTGGACTGGGACTAATCCCTTCTTCCTATTACGAAAACTCCCCCAAATAAAAAAGATAGGATTGGCGTGGCACTTCCGGTTTTTTCTTGGTTGGGCACAACTGGATTATTTAATTGTGGTAATTGAGAATCAATAGGAGAGCAGGATGGTGAAACAATGGGTTCAACTTCCTATTAATAAAAATAGATTGCCAGCTGGCGGTTTTTCTTAGGGTCCCATCTCACAGGTTTTATTTTTTATTTTCATTATTAAGGTTTTCATTGGAATATTAGGGAAAACCTTCCAAATCCAGTTTTTGGCCATATGTTATATAGATTTTAACGAGAATTAATCAAATTTGAAACCGAGTTTTTTTATTGTTATTATTAGGGTTTTCATTGGAATATTAGGGGCACCCTAATACAAAATACCCCCTAATAATAAAAATAAATCACCGTGTTTACCATTGGGGGGTGGGGGGGTGGGGTTTTAGTAATAGGGAGAGAGGATTATTTAGTGGAGTTCCCAGCAACCGGACCCTGCTGAACTGGGACTAGATTAGATGATAAGTTCAAGATGAAGCAACCGAATGGATCATCTGAATCTCATTATATGTGTATATATATATATACATACTATATACATACTATATGTATAGGACATGGGGCATATGTTTTAGTGTTGTTTCTCTTTGGTTTCCAGTTGTCCCCTTCCAGGCAGCTCATGCAGATGATCTGACCCCGACAGCGGTGAAGGCTGCTATCCCCGGCGCTTGCTTTGAGGGTGGCAAGGTGGTAAAGATGTTGCATTGATACTGACATTGATAGTGATACTGGCATTGATAGTGATACTGCTTTTGATACTGATACTGGTATTGATAGTGATATTGATAGTGATACTGATATTGATAGTGATACTGATATTGATAGTGATGTTCATGTTGATCTTGATATTGATATGTATACTTTTTGGTAATCAAGCATGGCAATGGAAAACGTCCCATTGACAGATCATTGTTCCGCAAAAAACACTATTCATAATGGATGTCCCATTCTCATGTTTGATTTCCGAAAGGTGTGTATCATTAATGATTATATCATCCCTGACTATAAAGACTGTTATTGCTATGGATTGTGATGATTATTCAGTATTGCTATTGATAATGATGACGTTGATGGCGATGGCGATGATGATGAGGAGGAGGAGGAGGAGGACAATGACGATGGCGATGGGGATGAGGATGAGGATGATGATAATGATGATTTAGATGAAGATGAAGATAAATATGAATATGGTGATGAATATGAATATGATGATGCATATGAATTTGAATATGCATATGAATGTGAAGATGATGATGATGATGATGACGACGGCGGCGACGACGATGATGATTGTGATTGTGACTGTGATGATGGATGATGATGAATATTATGATGGTGATTTGTTGGATCATGTTTTTATGGTTGGTGATGAATATGATGGTGATGAATATGATGTTGTTGAATATGATGATGATGATGATGATGATGATGATGATGATGATGATGATGATGATGATGATGATGATGATGATGATGATGATGATTGTTTAGATCATGATTTGTATGATGATGATGATGATGATGATGATGATGATGATGATGATGATGATGATGATGAATATCACAATGATGATGAGTGATTCTAAGTGTATGAATTTCATCAAGTTCGGATAGATGCAAAGGCAATGCTGGAAGGGGATTGAGTTTCTTGACTAGGCTGGTGTTTGTGCACCCAAGTCATGCCCGCAAAATATGCACAATCTTGGCGTGAGTCTTGCGATCTGGGTCGGGAAAGGCCCATGGCAGTTCCTTCATGTCCTCTGAGTTCACCACCCGCACAAGAGGAGCCCCATATATCGTTATGATATGTCCAACTCAACTCTGTATGATCAGAATTCAATAAAATTCACACGTTGGTGCTCCAGTTTTCTGAAATGACAATATCATGATACTATAGCAGAAACGGATAAACATCGACAATCACCCAAGTTTTTTTAAAGGTCAGCTGATATTTGTTTGTGCCTACGACAAGTGATGATATCCACCCGATGATCATCCCTTGGAGGGACCGCTGGAGCGTGTGTTGCAGGCACCTTTTTGGGCGTGGGGAGGGGCTGCTGGTACCATCAAGTCAGATCCAGAGCTGAGATCAGTGTTTTCATGATGTGTTCAAGCGTAAAAGATCGTAAAAGTATGTTAAAGTTGTCACATCTTCATACATCTTCTTGCTTTCACTTCCCAATACTTTCCAGATGTGTTCATTTGGATTTCGATGGTCCCAGTTGTGTTCGGTTTATGGGGCCGCTGTCAGCCAACGCGGTGCTGGAGGCAGCTGAAACGAGCTCGAGGAGAAATGCAAACAGAGAAAATCATAGTGCAAACAGTCCACTGAAGCACATACCCTCTGGTAAATTAACATAGACCCTGAAAATGACCTATTTATAGTGGCAACTAGTCTTCCAAACCCTATCTGCCAGGGTTTATGTTAATTTACCAGAGGGTAATTCTGCCATCATATTCCAAAATTCTGGTTTTATGGGGGTATAATGGGAAGCAAATGCGGATAATTATGGGAGAGAGGATATCATGTCATATCAAAAAGCAGTTATGTCATAGCAGTTGGGGGTTTCTCCCGTGGCAGCGTCGAAATAGGAGACGGCAGACCTTTGCTGAGTTCACCACACTTTTGGGTGAGGAGATTCAGGAGGTGCATCGCCATCGGTAGGATGATGGTAGCATGATGTACAAAATACAGGGCTCCCAAAATAGCTTTCAGGTGCCTTATAAGTGGTTTAACTATGGTTTATGGTAGATATAACATGATATAACTATAGTTAATGGGGTTTATAAACCAACAAACATCACTGGGGGGGCACCATCCTGTAGGATGAAGGACTCAAACGCTGGATGTAAGAATCGTATTCCGCAAAGATGCAGATACTCTCCCCCTGATGGTCCTATGTGGCGAGAAGTGATGCCACTGATGGCCAAGATAGGTTCATGACACAAGACTTGGGGATAGGTCAAGACCATGATTTTCTCCTATCAGTGCAAGGATGAATATCTATTTGCCAGCTATTGTGGTGTTCATCAGATATTTTTTAGTACCCGAGTTTTGACCCACAGTTGATGATGTTCTGTACAGGATGACACCAGCACCCTAAAAAAAATCATGAAATGTTCTTTCTTTTGGCCTAAGACCGACGAGAACTGTTTAGATTTGTGAAAAATTACTCTCCATCCAAGAGAAAAGTTGTAGATTCAATTCTCCGGTTTCAACGTGCCTCAACTGGTCTTCAAAATCTATTAATCTATTTACCCTCTGGTAATTTAACATAGCCATGGAATAGTTCACCATTTTTAATAGGTAAACCCAGGTAAACCATCTATTTCTATGGGCCATCTATACCATGGCTATGTTAATGGGCCATCTATACCATGGCAAACTGTTAAATAACCAGAGGGTAACTTCATTAAAATTTGCTCCACGTGCCATGTTCCCAGCGATCTTCCAAGTCGCCACAATCCGAGCCGAGCCTGGCAGCGGTTACTGCCCTGGTTCCCCAGGCTGCCGAAGAGTCGATGAGTGAGGCGATGCTGTCTGTGACTGGGGAAAAAAAATATGGTACAAATATGGAAGTCCCAAAAATTCTAAAAGTTGGTACAAATCTTGGTGAACAAATGGGGGCTTCGTTAACGCTTGAGCCATATACGCAAAGTCATCGTGAGGGGCAGTGTTTCAATGTTGCTTGATGAGTCAGAATGAGTCAAAATGAGACCTTCGATTGGAAAAGGTGAGAAACGATCAGAATCCCCTCAAAAAGTCGTCAAATTGGGGCCTCTGCAGCCAATGTTGTAGCATTTCAGCACGGGATTCCGGACAAAAATCGAGGAGAGTGTTGGCATGTTTTTACCATCAATTCCCGGGGGGCTGACCGGAGTGACCTGCTGATGTTCCTATCATCCGCTGTGCCTTGGTGAGGCCACTAAAGCTGCGGAACGAACCTTGAGACAGGCCAGAGGTTCTGGAGATTTGGTGGAGGTTGCTGCCGCAGATGTTGGTGCCATGGTCTCCCTAAAATGAGATTTGTTGAATTTGGTTGATGTGTTTGTGGTGAAAATTCTGATGAAGATTGATGAAGTCATGGAAGATGTCCCCCGACCTTGAGATTTGTGCCCACAGTGTTAGGTTGATGTGGTGTGAAAGAACAGTCCCAGAAACTTAGGGCAGTTTCTTCAGGCAGATTGGATGAAGCAGTCTACATCAGAAATATCGGTAAAGAATCCAGTTTGTGCAGCGAAGATGCTTGGCATTCGCTGCGAGCCATGTCCTCCGCTACTTGGCGCCAGTACTGCCCTGTAGGCGAAAAGCCTGATCGAAGACCACTTCCACATTGACGAGGCGGGGGTTGCAAAGCCTGGGAAGTCTCCAGGGCGTTGGTTGTTTCGTGGGGTCAAGGGATACTGTGTTTCATGTGGTGTTTCATGAGGTGTTTTGGGCTGGCATTTGTGTAGTCAGTTGAAAGGTGTGTTGGCGACGTCTTTTGACCCATTTAATTTGGCACAACTTGAAGATCTGAAGCAGAAGCCAATTCTCGGCATTCCTAGCCTCAGTTTTGAGCGCCCCAATGGGGGATATGGCATCTGCCGGAGGCTTTTCGAATGCTGGGGCCCATTCGTCAAGACTCCAACCTCGCCAGAGACATGCACGATTGGCCTGCGCGCCCAGGGTGACCGAAGGAGTTCTTGGTGTAGGACACTCCCAAGGGCATACTACTTTAGAGACCATACATCACAGCACTGACCCTGAAATATTGGTTGCTTGGATACATCTTGGATACATCTTGGATACATCTTGGATACATAGCGATATAATTTCATGGGACAAGCAAGGCGGTGTTCATCATGTTCATAGCTCCCCATCAAAAAAGGCACCCAGGTTGAAGCCGCTGATCCTCTGAGGTTTAATCTCGTTGCTCTCTTGCCTGTTCGGACGCCAAGTCACTCCACTGCTGATTTTGGATTCAAGGAAGTGAACAGCCCACCTGGATCACCTGGGATGATTGGCTCAACTCACCAAGCCTCTGGATGTTGCAATTGCAGGTCATTTATTTGAATTTGCGGAACTGGTGTTGTGGCGTTCTCAGAGGGCGTGAGAGGTCTTTGGAGCCGTGATTGAACCTGGGCTCGCTGCATGAAGAGTCTTTGGGGCTTAATGTTTCGTCCTGATTAGTGTAGGCCCCCCCCCTCAACAATAGCTATACCCTCTTTAAAGTTGGGCGCAAAAAAGCGGTTCTGCAGGGGAAAAAAAACTACAATTAAGTAAGGATTTCAATTGGCTACAATTGAAATCTAATTAAAACGTGTTTTTTGCTGATGAACTTGTAGTACTTGTAGTACTTGTAGTGAGTGGGGTTCAGCATGTTGATTGCGTTACCTTTTCCACCTTAAGTTTTTTCTTAATGAAACATGTATATAATAAGAGAAAGAGAAAGATAAAGAAAAAGAGAAAGGGAACGAGAGAAAGAAAAAGAGAGAGAGGAAGAGGAAAAGGAAAAGGAAGAGGAACAGAGAGAGAGAGAGGAAGAGAAAGAGAAAGAGAAAGGAAAAGAGAAAGAGAAATAGAAATAAAAGTTGCTTTTGTAAAAGGCTGTTCTTTCTTCGCTTGGCTCCAGGATCAGCTCTGGAAAAGTTTGCTGCAATTGTGAACCGTGAGAACAAACATCTTAAAGTGAACTGGACCCTCTCATGGCCCAGTGCCTTGGAAATTTGTGGGAAAACTGTAATAAGGGTTTAATAAGCGATCTGATTCTTCTGGGAATGGCAGACAAGCACAGTTTTTTCCAGAAAAAGTGTCGAGATGTTTTTCACTCAAACATGTTTTTTTCAAAAAGAATTGGTCTCCCAAGATTTCTTGCCACAATAGCGAACCTACCAAACAATGCATCGGTTCAGAATAATGTGTTTTTTTGGGCACAATAGCGAACCTAGCTACTAATCAGGATACAACATTTAAAAAAACTGAGCTGCAGTGGTGAAATGTATCAAATCTTTCCAGAAAGCTGAGTGTTCACTTGCCATCTAGGCAGGCTGCACCGGCTGTTTGGAGGTCCCAGGGGTCCCAAGATGGAGTGGCACTGCTGAGGCGTCACCTTTTCAGTGAGCCTGTTAAAGAATACCATCCTGTGCCTCGCCTAAGATGCTGGACCCACAGGCGATCCGTGTGGCCCGATCCATACCCATGATCCATACCCAACAATGACAAGTTTTACTTATACCAGGCCACTTTAGTATGTATATATATATATATGTATATATATACCTTTGCAAATTGGTGCGGAACAAACCTTTTATACGTAACTCAATCATACCATACGTCCGGATCACCGCGGAACGATCCATACCCGTGTTTTGAGCCTCACTCCCAAGTATGTCCACTATATAATTATCTATACGCATGTATTCCTCATTATTGTTCGTTCATTCATCCATTCATTCATTCAGTCATTCATTCAGTCATTCATTCATTCATCCATCCATCCATTCATTCATTCATTCATTCAGTCAGTCAGTCAGTCATTCATTCATCATCATCATCTACCACCTCAATTCCTCGTCCCGACCCAAGGGAGAAGTCCGTGGTGGGGATGTGGCACGGAGAGGCCGGGTGGTGGCCAAGAATCTGTTGGCAAATCCCAAAAATAGTGCGTTAGCTATGGGTAACCATTGGAAAATCCCAAAGATGATGGGTCTTATATCCGTTTACATCGTTTTTATATGTTGTTATATGATTAGGTTCTGTATTGTTTTCTGGTAGTGTAATCCCCCATAGCATCGAAAAGAATAGGGGAAATATGCCAAAAGGATGGTTGGTCAACTGTGGATTTCTGGCTAATTAGATTCTGTTCCCAGTACAAAGGGTAGCAAAACCCCCGAAGAAAAAGAATCAACCAAGGCCAGTGTCTTTTTGAAGCTGCGCAGGTGTTTCAGGAATTCTGGTGGACTACCTTGGCCTACTTTATCTTGGCTCCTCGTTTTGAACAAGTTGAGAAAACCTGGGCTTTGATAGTTCATCATCACTGTCCCTACAAAAAACTTGCCATGTGGCAATGTGGCAGTTTGTTTCATTGTCAGACACACCCGTATATAGTTATAATATATATATATAGATCAGAAGAATCATTTTAAATGTTGGTCCCAATCTGGTCTGAATCTGACAGAAACAATCTTTGATGTCCCTTTCGTTCCGATTCTTTCAGCTACAGGCGGATCCTGTCCTTGCAATCCTTGTAGCTGGCAGAAAGTACGAAAAACTTCCTTGGCCGTGCGTCTTTTTCAGGAAAATCTGGACATTACAACAGGGTTGCTCCAACCCATGATAGGTAAATGGTAGCCTGCCTCCATGGGGGATAAATGTGTCCTTTTATAGCTCTATGTATACCAAATTTACAACCCCCTGGGTGTTTGGAGCATATGCCAAGGACATTCTTTGGGTCATCCTTCTACCAGATTGTGTGAAGCCTCGCGCTCGGAGGATTCAGCTGTGCGATTTCCAGCAATTGATCATATGTGACCTCGAGGTTGGTTGATATTGGTCATCTATCCCCCTAGTTGTCTGTGCAAACCCCACATGGACTCGAGCTTTTTGCTGTCAAACCAAGGTCGCCTGGTGTAATTTTGAAGCATCACTTGGCGACTGTAGGACTGGGTTTGTTGCATGATTGGCTCAGCATCCAAACTGACCAAATTATAATTTATGGATTGTATAATCCATGACCAAAACATTTCTAGATTAATTTTGGTGACATTTATGGCTTCGGTTGCAAAACAAATTGTAGCCATGGCCCTGTCCCCTGTTTCATGAATCCCCATTCTCCTTGGGGATAATTTTGGGATGGGTAAGGGGGAATAAGAAGAAGCTGCATCAAAAGGCGAAGCCATGGTATGAACTGTGGCTTGGCTGGAGCAGCATATCCCCATGTTTGATGCTTTATATCTCCCATGGTATCATATGCTATCTATGTTTTTTCCCTTATGGTTGATACGATTCACAGGCAGTGTAGCTAGGCCAGCGCCACGTCCAACAACCTCCGGCTCCAGAAGAGGATACATTTTCATTCCAAAGCTTCGGCCAGAGCATGGCTGGCTGATGGGCGCTTGCATGATCGTTGAGGCAACAGAGCTGGGTTTTAGGTGGAAGAGTTTGTGGGATTTCTTGGATGATCGGGGTACTGTACCCCAAGAAAAGTGGATGGATTTGGGCAGGGAGAACATGTTTGGGACATCCACTTGGAGGTTATGAGTTATGAGATAGTGTAGTTGAATAGTTTTGCCAGACAACATTTGGAATTCTCGGGCGTAAGCTACAAGATAAACAGTGCACCTGGGGGATACAAACCCAATTTGTCCCTCACATGTGACTCACAAGTGCCCAGAAGTTCTGCACGAGCCGACGGATCAGGTAAACACCTGGTTTCTGATTGCGCGCAGAGCCTTGAACAAGCGCGGCGATCGTATGTCTGGAATCCAAGCGGCCGAAGCAGCAAAATTTAGCAGTGCAGCGCAAAGATTCAAGAGATTTCAAGAGAGCACGAAGGCTTCCAGAGCCTTCCTTTAGAACTTCAACCCTGCTGCTGCACCCACTGTTTGGCCATGTGTCTTGCATTTCCTCATTTGGTGCAGGTCTAGCACCACTTGAAAATGGTGGGTTGCTTATTAATCATGCTAATCCCCAAAAGGGAATGTGTATAGAGAATTCAGAAAGAATCGTGTGTTATTCTCCACCATTCAAATTTCAGTTTGAATATCGACATGTGTATATATAAATACATATATATATATATATGTATACATATATAATTATATATATGTATATATATACATCTTGTATATAGTACTATAAATATAATATAATTATATATAGTATTCATTACTCAATTCGGATTTTGACCAGTACCTGCACCATGCTTTTGCTTCATACCCTTCCTGTCCGGCCGCAACGTGACGCGGAGGTTCACAACAGGCGTCACTTTCTGGAAGTTCCTGCGCCAAGTTGAGCTGATGACAAAGTCAAAAAGTGTCGGTGAAATACCCTCTGGTAAACAAACATAACCATGGAAAATCACCATTTTTAATGGGAACATCCACTATAAATGGCCATTTTCAATAGCCATGTTAAATTGCCAGAGGGTATCCAATTTGTTGTCCAAAAAATGGTTGGTTCCTATCCCCAGTAACATTGATCCAAGTTTTATTCTGCTGTTCAGAATTGCAGTGGAGCAGAGAGATTCACCAAATCAACTGATGGTGAGAGCTGATGCCCCAGAAAATGTCACTTTGAAGTAGGAAAGTAGTGTTTTCAATCATTGGATGGAATGGGATACCTTACTTGTTGTGCAAAATAATGGCCAATGTTTGAAAATGATGACCTTGAGGCTCAAGTCCTTGAATTTTGGAAGCCATTGTAGGTGACAATTGCAGCTTGCCAGTCCAATAGGATCCGATAGGGATTCCAGGGACAACTAATGGTAGAAATCAGGCGTAATGTAATCCAAGATCGGCATTTGTTTTCATGTTTGTGGCATGTTGTAGCATCCAAGGAATTGTTTAATAAGTCATTCCATTGGTATGTAGAGTAGATGTGTATAATTGAATAGACACTCGTATATTATATATATAATGTGTATATATATATACACATATTTATACATACACATTAAAACAAACATAAAAACGAGGATCATGGCAAAAATAGCACTGTTTCCAAAATCACAATTGATTTTCCCATTTAAATTTGTTCAGCCGCTGGGACACCTTCGTGCAATGAAGCGCAAAGCCGTGAGCGGTCAGGTGGCAAAAGAGTCTATCGAACTTGAAGTGTCCTTATCAAGTGGACGGCGTGAAATCGTAGCGGTCCCGCAGTCTGGCACCGTTGCTGACTTGAAAATCGCTGCACAACAGTCTTTGGGGCAACCTTTCCTGAGACTTGCAGCCCCTGGTCTTTTAGATCCAACAGACAGTCTTCGACTTTCTGGGCTTCAGGATGGAGACAGCGTTACAGCTATTGCACAGCAACCAAAGATAGCTGCAAATCGCGGGGCGTTTGCTTTGTGGTGTGTTGGAGGCCACAGAGTGGTGACTTGGGGCAATCCACGCTTTGGTGGTGACAGCTCCAGAGTCCGAGATCAGCTCAGGAATGTTCAGCAGATCTGTGGCGCAGAACGAGCTTTTGCTGCAATTCTGGCAGATGGAACTGTGGTGACCTGGGGCGAAACACACTGGGGTGGTGACAGCTCGAGTGTCCGAGATCAGCTCAGGAATGTTCAGCAGATCTGTGGCGCAGAACGAGCTTTTGCTGCACTTCTGGCAGATGGAACTGTGGTGACCTGGGGCATTCCACACTTGGGTGGTGACAGCTCGAGAGTCCGAGATCAGCTCAGGAATGTTCAGCAGATCTGTGGCGCAGAACGAGCTTTTGCTGCAATTCTGGCAGATGGAACTGTGGTGACCTGGGGCGATCCACACTTTGGTGGTGACAGCTCCAGAGTCCGAGATCCGCTGAGGAAGGTTCGGCAGATCTGCGGTACAGGCGGCGCTTTTGCTGCAATTCTGGCAGATGGAACTGTGGTGACCTGGGGCGATCCACACTGGGGTGGTGACAGCTCGAGCGTCCGAGATCAGCTCAGGAATGTTCAGCAGATCTGTGGCGCAGAACGAGCTTTTGCTGCACTTCTGGCAGATGGAACTGTGGTGACCTGGGGCGAAACACACTGGGGTGGTGACAGCTCGAGTGTCCGAGATCAGCTCAGGAATGTTCAGCAGATCTGTGGCGCAGAACGAGCTTTTGCTGCACTTCTGGCAGATGGAACTGTGGTGACCTGGGGCATTCCACACTTGGGTGGTGACAGCTCGAGAGTCCGAGATCAGCTCAGGAATGTTCAGCAGATCTGTGGCGCAGAACCAGCTTTTGCTGCACTTCTGGCAGATGGAACTGTGGTGACCTGGGGCGATCCACACTTTGGTGGTGACAGCTCCAGAGTCCGAGATGAGTTTATGTACATCTAGCTACATCTAGGTGCATGATAGGACCAAATTGAAAATGTCGTGCTGGCACACATTTTTTATGTGTGTCAAGTAAACCATCTTCCCTTACATCATCATGTGGGTATGTCTGAAAATGGATGAAAATACCCCCAATGAAATAGCCATTTAGTAGGGATAATGATCAGCAAAACCATTGGGTTTTTGGGGGTACACAACATTTTCAGACAAACCCATGTTGCTTATCAGTCTCGGATCTGCTGGATCTGCTGAGGAGAATCCTCACCACAAGTGATGGTTAATACCGGAGAAACCATTTGAAATGGCAGAACAAATCAGGTCTGTTCCAGAAATTGCTGATGTGTTGATATAAATTTGCAGGATCCCTCTTTATATATCTACGTATATGTATAATTATGTATAGATAGTAGATATGTATAGTATATGTGTATATATTTGTATATATGTCGAGTCAAAAACCATCATTTCTTGTAAAGCTTGTTATAAGCCAATCCATTGAGTGTGGGATTTGTGATGAATTTCTGCAGAAATATGTCAATGGCATAGCCACTTCGGCTGGATTCTTGAGAGCGAGCTCGACTTATTGTTTTTGGATATGTGGCAACGAGCCTGTTTTGTAGCACCACGTGTACATACAATATTATATGTACTTGTCTATCCATTATACTTGTATTATTACTACTTATTATTATTAATATTATATCACTATCTTAATCAAAGGAAGTTTGCAAGCAATACTTCCGTGTTACGGACAAATAGAATTCTGAGACTTGAAATGATGAAGGGTGGTGCGCGATTGAGACTTGACCTTGATGAAGGGTGGTGTGAGACTTTTCATGACATAACAATACATCACATTGAGACTTGACCTTGATGAAGGGTGGTGTGAGACTTTTCATGACATAACAATACATCACATTGAGACTTGACCTTGAGGAAGGGTGGTGTGAGACTTTACATGAAGGGTGGTGTGAGAGTACATCACATTGAGACTTGATCTTGATGAAGGGTGGTGTGAGACTTTTCATGACATAACAATACATCACATTGAGACTTGACCTTGAGGAAGGGTGGTGTGAGACTTTACATGAAGGGTGGTGTGAGAGGTACATCACATTGAGACTTGATCTTGATGAAGGGTGGTGTGAGACTTTTCATGACATAACAATACATCACATTGAGACTTGACCTTGATGAAGGGTGGTGTGAGACTTTACATGAAGGGTGGTGTGAGAGTACATCACATTGAGACTTGATCTTGATGAAGGGTGGTGTGAGACTTTTCATGACATAACAATACATCACATTGAGACTTGACCTTGAGGAAGGGTGGTGTGAGACTTTTACATGACATAACAATACATCACATTGAGACTTGACCTTGATGAAGTGTGGTGTGAGGGAAGTGTTGAGGAATTGGAATGGCTGCATGATGTTACATGTCGTGTGTTGTGGGGAGGAAGCCGGAGCACGAAACCGTGTGTTTTTCCGTGTAAAGTGGCTGCAGCCGGCGATGAAAGGTACCTCGTCTGTGCGGCGGGTGCGGCTGCGGTCGGTTTATCGTTTTTTTTTGCCGCAGTGTAACGGTGGCTTCAAGCTGCTTTGGGTGTGCTTGTGTGTGCGTAGTTATAGGGTGTTTTGGAATCTGTGCTTGCAGATCGCATTGGAATGGCTGCATGATGTTGCAAGGGTCTGTTTTCGGGAGGAAGCCGGAGCACGAAACCTTGTGTTTTTCCGTGTAAAGTGGCTGCAGCCGGCGATGAAAGGTACCTCGTCTGTGCGGCGGGTGCGCCTGCGGTCGGTTTGCCTTTTTTTTTTGCCGCATTGTAACGGTGGCTTCAAGCTGCTTTGGGTGTGCTTGTGTGTGCGTAGTTATAGGGTGTTTTGGAATCTGCGCTTGCAGATCGCATTGGAATGGCTGCATGATGTTGCAAGGGCTCTGTTGTGGGGAGGAAGCCGGAGCACGAAACCTTGCGTTTTTCCGTGTAAAGTGGCTGCAGGCGACGATGAAAGGTACCTCGTCTGTGCGGCGGTTGCGGCTGCGGTCGGTTTATCGTTTTTTTTTTGCCGCAGTGTAACGGTGGCTTCAAAAGCTGCTTTGGGTGTGCTTGTGTGTGGCGTAGTTATAGGGTGTTTTGGAATCTGTGGTTGCAGATCCCATTGGAATGGCTGCATGATGTTGCAGGGCTCTGTTTTGGGGAGGAAGCCGGAGCACGAAACCTTGTGTTTTTCCGTGTAAAGTGGCTGCAGGCGACGATGAAAGGTACCTCGTCTGTGCGGCGGGTGCGGCTGCGGTCGGTTTATCGTTTTTTTTTTGCCGCAGTGTCACGGTGGCTTCAAGCTGCTTTGGGTGTGCTTGTGTGTGCGTAGTTATAGGGTGTTTTGGAATCTGCGCTTGCAGATCGCATTGGAATGGCTGCATGATGTTGCAAGGGCTCTGTTGTGGGGAGGAAGCCGGAGCACGAAACCTTGCGTTTTTCCGTGTAAAGTGGCTGCAGGCGACGATGAAAGGTACCTCGTCTGTGCGGCGGGTGCGGCTGCGGTCGGTTTATCGTTTTTTTTTTGGCCGCAGTGTAACGGTGGCTTCAAGCTGCTTTGGGTGTGCTTGTGTGTGCGTAGTTATAGGGTGTTTTGGAATCTGTGCTTGCAGATCGCATTGGAATGGCTGCATGATGTTGCAAGGGCTTTGTTTTGGGGAGGAAGCCGGAGCACGAAACCTTGTGTGTTTTTCCTTTCCAGTTAAAGGCGTGGCTGCAGAGGCGACGATGAAAGTCCTCGTCTGTGCGGCGGTTGGCGGCTTCGGTCGGTTTAAAAATCGTTTTTTTTTTTTGCCGCAGTGTAACGGGTGGCCTCAGCTGCTTTGGGTGTGCTTGTGTGTGCGTGTTATAGGGTTTTTTGGAATCTGTTGCTTTGCCAAAGCCGCATTGGAATGGCTGCATGAATGTTGCATGGGCTTTGTTGTGGGGAGGAAGCCGGCGCACGAAACCTTGCGTTTTTCCGTGTAAAGTGGCTGCAGGCGACGATGAAAGGTACCTTGTCTGTGCGGCGGGTGCGGCTGGGGTCGTTTCGTTCCTTCAATGTGTTTTGCAACACTGGATGTTCCTGTGTACGTAGTTCTATGCGTTTCTTGAGTTTGTGTTTGCAGATCGCATTGCAAATGGCTGCATGAATGTTGCATGGGCTATGTTCTGGGGAGGAAGCCGGAGCACGAAACCTTGTGTTTTTCCGTGTAAAGTGGCTGCAGGCGACGATGAAGGTACCTCGTCTGTGCGGCGGGTGCGGCTGGGGTCGTTTCGTTCCTTCAATGTGTTTTGCAACACTGGATGTTCCTGTGTACGTAGTTCTATGCGTTTCTTGAGTTTGTGTTTGCAGATCGCATTGGAATGGCTGCATGAATGTTGCATGGACTTTGTTGTGGGGAGGAAGCCGGAGCACGAAACCTTGTGTTTTTCCGTGTAAAGTGGCTGCAGCCGGCGATGAAAGGTACCTCGTCTGTGCGGCGGGTGCGGCTGCGGTCGGTTGGTCGTTTTTTTTTTTTGCCGCAGTGTAACGGTGGCTTCAAGCTGCTTTGGGTGTGCTTGTGTGTGCGTAGTTATAGGGTGTTTTGGAATCTGTGCTTGCAGATCGCATTGGAATGGCTGCGTCAAGGTTGCTTGCCGCCGCGGCTGCATGCGTAATACTATTGTCTTTTGCAGCTGAAGATTGTAAATCGTATTGGGGTGGCTGCATCCAGGCTGCGATAGTCATTTGTCAGCAGATTTTCCCAATTTTGGCGCTAATAATTTTCCATGACCCATGCCTTAAAAAATTATTCCAGGGTATCAACTAGGTTATGGAATAATTTCTTTTGGAATAATTTTCAAGGAATAATTTTTGAGGGGGGTAGGTATACGATTATGCATGTTGGAATTTGAAAATCATGATCCAGCCCGTCAAGATACCCCGGAATAATTAGGTTTTGGAATAATTTTTGGTAACTTAAAACATCTTAAAACATCTTGAAGCAGCCTATACTTCCTACATTTGGCCTGGCCTTTCCAAAAGCCATTCCTAGCTTGGTGGTGTTTGCCTAAAAACATTTTGCTGGAAATGCCAATTGCAGTTGTTTAAGGCATCATGCAATTTGGGCAATTGCTGCCAACCTTTTTTTGCAGCGTACTTGCACGCACAACTAGTGTCGACCGGACCACCTTTCTCTCACAGTACTTTCTCTCGAGAGCTCTTTGGATGGCAATGAATGGGGACTGCTAGGAAAATACCTAGGAAAAGGCCAGGTTATTGGAGATGCCTGGTACCCCTCAAAAACGAAAGCGGACAGCTAATCACCAAATTAGCCCAGAAATTGGCAGAAATTAGCTCTGCAATAAGGTCGACCGTTTGCGCGCAGCTGCTTACGATCACTTGCGTTTGGCTAGAAATACACTATACCGGTATCATTTTGATGGAAATTATTCCATTTTTCCATATGAACTCATGAGTTCTTAGAATATTTTTTTTTGAACTCAACGGGTGCCGGAATAATATTATAATTATTCTGAGGTATGTTGACGGGGGTATCCCCTTAAGGCATCCCTCATAATTTTCCTTTTAAAATTCCTTTTAAAAAGTGCTTCAAAATCGTCTTTTTTTCACTTTGGCGTCGAGATCCGGTTTTGGAGCTGCAATTTCCGACGCCATTGCACGTAGTTCTATTGTGCTTTGCAACTCAGTCTCTGCAGATCGCATTGGAGTGGCTGCGTCAAGGTTGCTTGGTGCAGCGGCTGCATGCGTAATACTATTGTCTTTTGCAGCTGAAGATTGTAAATCGTATTGGGGTGGCTGCATCCAGGCTGCGATAGTCATTTGTCAGCAGATTTTCCCAATTTTGGCGCTAATAATTTTCCTTTTAAAATTCCTTTTAAAAAGTGCTTCAAAATCGTCTTTTTGTCGCTTTGGCGTCGAGATCCGGTTTTGGAGCTGCAATTTCCGACGCCATTGCACGTAGTTCTATTGTGTTTTGCAACTCAGTCTCTGCAGATCGCATTGTAGTGGCTGCGTCAAGGTTGCTTGGTGCAGTGGCTGCATGCGTAATACTATTGTCTTTTGCAGCTGAAGATCGTAAATCGTATTGGAATGGCTGCATCAAGGCTGCGAAAGTGATTTGTCAGCAGATTTTCCCAATTTGGGCGTTGATAATTTTCCATTTAAAATTCCTTTTAAAAAGTGCTTCAAAATCGTCTTTTTGTCGCTTTGGCGTCGAGATCCAGTTTTGGAGCTGCAATTTCCGACGCCATTGCACGTAATTCTATTGTGCTTTGCAACTCAGTCTCTGCAGATCGCATTGTAGTGGCTGCGTCAAGGTTGCTTGGTGCAGCGGCTGCATGCGTAATACTATTGTCTTTTGCAGCTGAAGATCGTAAATCGTATTGGAACGGCTGCATCAAGGCTGCGAAAGTGATTTGTCAGCAGATTTTTTCAATTTTGGCGCTAATAATTTTCCTTTTAAAATTCCTTTTAAAAAGTGCTTCAAAATCGTCTTTTTGTCGCTTTGGCGTCGAGATCCAGTTCCTTAGTAGTAGTACTGGGAAGTGATTCATGAAAGCTTAGATGACATATGAGAAGAGATGAGATGAGAAGAGATGAGCTGGGATAAGGTGAGAAGAGCTCAGATGAGATGAAGTGTGGAGTGTGAAGGGTGCAGTGTGAAGTGTGGGGCGTGAAGAGTGCAGTGTGAAGTGTGGAGTGTGAAGTGTGAAGTGTGGACTGTGAAGTGTGGAGTGTGAAGTGTGAAGTGTGGACTGTGAACTGTGAAGTGTGGAGTGTGGAGTGTGAAGTGTGGAGTGTGCAGTGGGAAGCATGCAGTGTGAAGTGTGGAGTGTGAAGTGTGGAGTGTGAAGTGTGAAGTGTGGAGTGTGCAGTGCGCAGAGTGCAGTGTGAAGAGTGCAGTGTGTAGTGTGGAGTGTGAAGACTGTCAAGTGTGAAGTGTGGCGTGGAGCTTCAAATGTGACATGTGAAACAAGACACCAGTTTCGCAGAGTGCACGCACGCACGGGCTTGGCTGGCGCACGGCGCATGCAAGTTCTATAGATGAGAAAAGTCTTATATATATATATCTCTTTAAGGCAACTTCCGCCCCGCCTCGTGCGGGTACTACTGGTATTATATCAATATCCAATCTTCTATGTGCATACATGCACGGCATGTAGGATAAATAACATAGCCCAGTAGATGCCTACTAATTACATGGTCGTGGGTCAAAATGTAAAACCCAGCCTTTGAGGTGCCCCATTTTGAGACATACCCTCCTTTATTGACAAAAGAATTACTGATCGCTGTGATTGTGAGTTAAAACCTGATGTGAGTATAGTTCTGATTCCCAATTTGGGTGTCTGAACTTCCCTTTTTTGTTAGTTTTAAGATTCTGGTTTCTCTTGGCTCAAACCCAGAATTTGGGGCTAGTTGAAATGTGGTGTTGCTCAAATCCCGATTGTGTATGTGTGAGCAAGTATCACAGTAATCAGAAAATACTTACTGTCACTATTGTCATTATCCTGATGATTGTCATATAGATTCTTGCCATCTATGATCATTATTAGTCATTATGGTGATTTTCATCCTCGTCATTGTCATCATGATCATCATGATATACTGTATCATAATCCCACTTAGAAGGCAATTGTAAGTCACAAGTCCCCATGGCAACGTGATCTTGGTAAAGCTCATGAGGTGCCTGTTGTGGCCAGCATTTGCACAGAATCGGATCAAGCGAGTGTTCGCCCACATTTTCTGATAAAACGATTTTCGTTTATTTCATAGATCATTCGGATGAGATGTTCATTCATGGCATTTATTCATAGGATGCAAATGATTATATATATATACATAACTTCAATTACAGCTAGGATGATTCTTACACCAACTTTCCCTCGGTGTCATTGCCATCTGATACTTAGCCGTGCACTTCAGGTCAATTCGAACCGCAACCATCTCTGGCTGCTTCTACCTCTCCTGGTGCGGAAGCTGCACTGGAAGTTTCTGGAAGCTTATCCATTTGGCTAAGGTTCAGAAATAATTACCCAAGAACAACAAATAAATAACAAGTTGATGCTGTGTAAATTTCATGACATTTTGGATCCAGAACAGTACACCTTTTCTGAGCCAAACCGATTTATGGACTGTCGGCAGGTTTGTGATCCGCTTGGTGATCTATCCCTACCTGCTGATCGTGATTACACGTGTGAAGCACTCAGAGCAGTGAAGTTGGTGCCTGATAGTTAGCTAAGTTTTGTAAGTTGGTTTATAACATTTCAGAACTAGAATAACTGAGGTTTTTGCTAATTATAACAGATATAACTACATATATTTACATATGTTTACTGGGTTTCAGGTTTGTAAACCAACGAATTTTCGGGGGCAGCACCTTGGTCAGGAGTGGATCAAAGAGTCCAATCGAGTCGGCACTCCTTTGAACCTCATTGCGATCACTCCCGTCATGCAGGCCGCGACGGAGGGAGGGACCACTGATGTTTCATGATGACATATGATGACTGAAAAACTGAATAGGGGGAAGCTAAGCAAGAAACCGGGAGATTGTTCTGCGGATTTCTGCGTACTTATATAAGCGAACTTTCTTGGGCACCAAATGCCAAGCACAATGCGATGTGATCTGAGATCCCGTGCAACCTGTTTTCCGGAAACGTCCAAGTCGGGCCAAGACCACTATGGACCATTCCAACCTCCCAAGCATCCTACAAACTAAACATCCCAAATCTCATCCCATTCTCCATCCTGCCCAGTGCGTCTTCATCTTCTTGAACATGAAGTGGACGGTGGACCTGATCCGATCAAAACTCAAGGGCCGCGGGGCTTCCAAGGGCCTCTAGAGCCTGGCGGTAAGCGCTCAGAAAGGCCTGGCCTTGCCTGTGCGAGGTCGAAGTTGTTGTACATTAAGCGTATGTTTAGTAATGTGGTAAACCATGGTAAACCCAATAATGCGATACATGGGTTGTAAATATCATCCTTAAATGGTAGGTTTTGTATTGGGTTTGCCACATTATAGTACACAATAGTAATATGGGTATGAGTCAAAAGCCTGGTACCCTTCTGTTCACCCAAGAATAGCTGGGATTCATGGATGTTCATCTTCCCAAATATAGCAATATAGGTTTTGAATGGTTTTGATACATTGCCGTACGACATACATACATACCATGACATGACATAACATAACATACCATTACATTACATGTGCATTTACATTTACATTTACATTTACCATTACATTACATTACATACCATCCATACATACATACCTACCTACATACCTACCTACCTACCTACATGCATGCATACATACATACATACATGTATATATATATACATACATATTAGTACTGAAAAATATAGCATTAACAACAATGACAATAGCAGTAATACTAAGGACACTAGGGGTTATGTGACATATACATATGTAGATATGAGGACCTGATAATTTGATTGGCTAGTAGCCTGCAATAGGTGGTGAAGCCAGCTGATTGACAAATAGCATAGGTATTTTTCAGATGTTAAATATTGTACAATACTGTGCTTCATTATAATACATTTAAAATAATGGAGATGATGGACGAAATCCTGATGCCTCATGCGGGTGTGTCTCCAACTTCAGCGACAGCTGCACACAGCCTTTGGGCTGCAGCTGGGGCTGGTCGCAAGCTGCCAGTTGCGCCAGTCGTAAGTGCGGCAGGGAGATATCTCAGAACGATCAGGCAGATGCAAGCAAAGCTTTTCTGCATGCGTGTAGTATATTCATGGGCTTGGAAGCTGGGAGACACTTGGGAGAGTCTCTAAGAAAATCTGCACAAGGCGCAAAGTCTGACTTCCAGAGTTGCATTTGAACTTGCACCTGTTTTCAATCTGGAGTTTGGATGTCAAGTCGCATAATCCGCAAGGGATCCGCAATTTGTGACCTCATTTAACAGGTTCCTCTCCTGCTTCTTTGCCCATTTTGCCATGTACGAAGATGGAGAAAGCAGCAAGAACCGTTTCATCTTTGTTTTAACAGCGCTCGCAGCTTCAGATACTACTGATGCCTCGACCGAAGTCAACTCCACGAAGGGTCAGAGGAAACCGCGGCACCTTCAGGTCTGCATACTTTGGGATCAAGGTTGACCGTTGAAATAATTGTGGGAGTTTTGGATCGTTCTGTTTTTGCAGCTATCCGGTTCCTGATCTGCTGAGCTGAGTATATGTGTCGCTGTTCTTCCCGACATGCAGAGAAGTGTTTGAGAGGGACCAGCATCCAAATTTAATCCAACGTAGGCTGCCTCTATTTGCCTAACAAGCCGTGCAGTTTTTGTTGATGCCGTGCAAACTACGGATGTGTGTAGATGTCATTCTTGCCAGATATAGTTGCAATTTCAGCTGCTGCGCTGTGATCTTGCCATCAATTTCTTGGCGGCATTTAGAGCACTGCTCCGGCAGTGTGAGTCATGGCCCGCAAAAAGGATCTTTGAGGAGTTGGTGTTGTAGGCAGCTTCAGTCGATGCATCCATAGTTCCAGCGAGTTGCTTCACCAAGGATCATTTTCATGGGAAAGATATGAATTTGACTTCATGTAAGCTGGTCAGCTGAAAAGAATGGTGGAACTAGTTTTGACCAAAAGAGCTTGGCAGGTGCCCAGTCGCTGTAGTTTTTCCATTCACAGAGGTTTCAGGCAGGAGCCATTTTTGCCGGCACCAACCCAACAGCTACAAACTGTTTGACTTTGGACAACGAACACAAATTCTCGGTTGGATGCAAACGTACCAATTGTGGATGAAGCAATTCATCAAGTCCTGGCCAAAAGACATCACACAGAAGTGGTGTGGCCTCTTGTGCCACTTGGGGATTGACAGCATTCAACAGCCAGATGTCGTTGACCCACCGCTGCTTACTTGAGGCACTGGCTGTTTGGGGTGGCTGTGCATGTGGACCCTGGCAGAAATCGTTTAAGATGCTGGCAGTTGATCCGTATTCAGGAAACGCAAGGTAGATAAAGATATCAGTATACATGCATCAATCATACCAGAATCGTGTGAAAATTGGGTGCCCCAAAACCCCATTCTCTGGTGGCCATAAGTTAGGCAATTCCCAGCCAGTCCCGAAATGGGCTCAGTAAATTTGAGACATGGTCAAGTTGCAGGAGGATGATGCGGTACCCTTTGGTAAGTTTACATAGCTGCTATGGAAAATGGCCCATACATATGTATATATATATACACATATTATGTAATATTATGTTATATAATATTGCATTTTATTATATTATTTTATATTATATTATATTATAGTTTATTAAATTGTATTTTATTATACTACATTCTATTCTATTATATTTATGTTATGTTATATTATGTTATGTTATAATATTATGTCATGTTATATTTTATTATTATACCATACTTTACTATATGTTATATGTTATGTTTAATTTCATATTATAGTATATTATATTATATTATAGATTGTATTTATATATATATTGAAGAGAGAGAGAGAGAGAAATGTAGAGAAATATTTTAATATCGATATGTAGATGTATAGATGAGCTAGCTGTTAATGATGGCCATGTTCAACGGCGATGTTATTTAAATTGCCAGAACCGGATTCCCCAGTGAACGGGAATATTGACCATCAATCAGAAAATCCACAGGAAACCATGGCTGTTCATATGAAATATATAGAGTGTTTCCTCCAGATGTTCCCTTGAACCAACTCTCGAAAGCCCAAACAAAATGTGCGAAAGCGCCATAAATCATCCCAACCTTACCATAAATTATATAAATGGGTTTAAGTAAAAATCTTCCCCAAATGGTAGGTTTATGGCATTGGTTTCACCACATTCAATGGGAGGATGACCGGATGACTGCTGAGCCACAGGCGCCAGAGCCCTTGAGCCACCGTGGGTGCGCAGGGGGTGGACCTGATGGTGAGGGTCACCTTGCATTGGAATAGCATCATGTGTGTCCGAGCAAAAAAACATGGATTTTGACATGTTTCTATCTATTACGTATGTATAGATATAGAGATATAGATAGATATAGAATAATATAGATGTGGATATAGATGTAGATATAGATGTAGATATAGATATAGATATAGATATGCACACAGATATTTAGAAAGATTTTTTGATATCTATAGCTATATAGAGAGATATATATTTATAGATATTATATGGCTGTAATATAGCTATATATATATATATTATATAGCTATATATATATATACATATTTATTTAGGTAGATGCCGTTCCAATCTGTTCCCTCATGTTTTCAAGAAAGATGTTGTGCTTTCCATTCCCAGAAAAGAGGGATTTCACCATGGGCATCATCCAGCCATTGATTTGCAGCCGTCCACCGGCTCAGAGCAAACCGCCATTGGGGCGGTTTGACCTTGGCTGTTGGACGGGCTCCAGGAGCTGAACGTTGATGATTTCAGATGTTCCAGCAATAAAAACTCAGTGTCATGTCATCAGTGAATCAGAGGTGACATGTATATATAATATAGTTATATATAATATAGTAATATATATATATATACAGAGCATTTACAATTATATACATATTATACTAATCACTGTACGTATCAATACATCTCACTATCAGTGCATCTCAGCCCTTTATTGATGTCTTTGGCATTTTCTTCAGCTCCGTCTCCGTTCAATGAAGTGTCGATCCCATGGCCAACAACTGGGATGAAGAGAAGTTGGATCCGAAGTTTGAGGATCCAACAGAGAATACTGAGGGCCTGGCTCGCTTGCGCTTGATGCTGCTGGATTGGGTGGAGCTGGACAGATATTGGGAATCCGAAAACCATGGAAAAACTTATGAGAAATCGATGGAACTGGTGGATTTGGGTGATTCATAGGGTGTTGGAGCCACACTTGAGCCAGATCTAGGTGTGGCTATGAGGACAACCTTTGTTATGGCTGAACGTTGCTGAAAGCAACTGACAAGCTGGATCTTTCCAACAGTTGCCTTAGGTTGTTAGGTCTTGGGTTATCATACGAAGTTTCATGGGGATCGTGGTAACCCAATGCTACCCATGACAGGCGTTGCTCAATGCTTCAACTAGTCATGGGCCCCTGGCCTTCTGGGGCTCGCGATACTTGAGCCTTGCTTGAAGGTGGAAATGTTTTGCCCACCTACCAGCCATGGTATCTGGGGATGACGGTTGATGTTCTAAGCCATGCTAAGCCAGTCTAGGTTTCTTCCTTTGACTTGGTTCCAAGGTTTCCTAAGATCTCCAAAAAAGGGATTCTGTTGAGCTGAGATTATGGTTTTTCGCACCCCAGTGACCTATTGGCTAAGGAGAAGGCTTGAGCGCATCTTTGGATGGCAGCGCTCTTTCTGCTATGGGTGGTGCAGCATTTGATGAAGGGTTTATCTCATAGCAGCATGGTCGCAGCCAAAACTACCCTTGTTTAAGGGCCATGTCACTATCAGTTGTTACATGGCAACAGTGAATCAAGCTACCTTTGGTACCAATCTGGTCCCTTTGCTTTTTGTACCAGTGCAGCTGAAGCTCAAGTTTTGGTTTGTAGATTTACAGCCGCCCTCATTCAGAAGTTCCAGTGCCAAGGCACTGCAAGATAGGTGCGTTACCAATCAAAATGTTTAGAGAAACCATTGGTTGACGAAGTCTTCGTTGCAGATCCTTCAATGGAGTGCATTTGGAGAGGACCTTGAAAGGTTGGATCTTGACACTGTGCAAATGTATGCAGTAGTCCTTCCTTTGGAACTTCACATATTCCATACGTGGTAATTACTGGGGGTGTCTGAAAATGTGCTGTATGTCAGTGTCGTATGAAAAGTGATGATGAACCAATGGGGTTTGTGTCAGCGCCCAAGGCATGACTAGCAAGGCCACCCCATACCTCTTCAAAGCCTTTGCCATCGATGCAGCGCAGAGTCAGGCCATGTCTGGCTCAGAATTGGATGATTTACCCCACTAACCACTAACATAACACTAACGTCCACTAACTCACTAAAGAATTGGATGACTTACCACTAACATCCACCAACATTGACCCATTGACCAGCCTTTGGGTCCTTAAAGGTACCCCATTGTCTCAACATGCCGTGGCAGGTGTTGAGCGGTCTCATCAATCTGCCATGGGCCGTGAAGCCACTGATTGGCCTCGTGAGCGATGTCTTGCCCTTCATGGGCTTCCGCAAGGTGCCCGGAGCGTCTGGTGACATGTGGTGACTGGGTTCCCTTTTCCAGGTCTGGAACTGGAGTATTTTTGGGATAAGGGGTTGATTCTGGTTGATGAAGTCATGATAAGTGACTGGAATCCCATGAGAAGGAGCAGCCCCAATGAATCTTGAGATTGGGGCTGTCAGCTTTGCGAGCCTTGCCTGGATGATCCCACCGGAAGCAAGACCTGGCCACTAGACCAATCACGAGGCTGCCACTGCAATGAGGTCATTAGGCAGAAAGCAGAAATTAGAACCATGAATGAATGTCACTTGCTGCACTACAACTTGGACATCATGTATCCATTTCTGTCCATATATTGTGTCCATATATGTCCCAATCACTGGGATATTTCCCAGACTTGAGTGGGAAACACCATGCATCACCATCCCAATCACAGCTGGCAGAGTCAGGGTCCCTACATGGCCATGTCCACCTTTGTGGGTTTTTGCGCCTTCACCTTCATCGTGAACAGCTCTGAGCTCTCCATCGTTGCACCTTGGCGAAGCTGCAAAAAGTGGGTCATCTACAGTTGGTAATTTGCAGGTAAAGCCATGCAATCATTCCATCCTCTAATGCACGTGTTGTCTTACCTCATTTTGGGTGTGTCCCGACTTACTTTGGCTCAAGTGCTGTCAAAACAAGTGTGATCTGGATAGGCATTTTGCTTGTGACTCCTTTTCTTTCCAAAGGAACAGATCAAGTGAGCCCAGGTCAACAACTCATTCATACATAGCACAGGACCGGTTCAAGCAAGTGGTGTCCCAGGATTTTTCACCGTTGCTGTCTGCGCCGTTGCTTTGATCTGTCCGCTCGTCCATGTGCAGAAAGGGCCATAGGAAGGTAGCCGGAAAAGGACGAAGGGGACGATCTCGGGCGACATCATCATGTGGTGTTTACAGTCGACAGTCAACAGACCTGTTGGATCGATTGGAACTCCAGCGCCACCAGAAAAGAGCCGGAAAAGCTTTCTGAATCTTGTTTGAGGTGTTGACTGAGCACCCAAATTATAACCCTTACGATCCGAGTAGCTGGGCATTGGTGGAAAGACAAGCTCAAGCGCAGGAGAGATTGGATTGGTTGAGAAACGGGTGGGCCCCACGCAGGCACGAGGAACTTCTGCCAGCGAAGGAGGACGACCAGATCTTGGTCGACACATTCATTGCGCAGCCAAGCTTAGTGACAACTGCTGCTCGGGGTCAATCGGTCTTATCATCACAAGGGGCAAGGGTCAGGATTGGTCCGAACAATCCACTCCTTTCCTTGACTCCGAGACCATCAAACAGGGTGCAAAAGGCTTGGGATCAGATAGAATCTGGGACTTCGGTTGCTCCAGGTGGTTCTGTGAAATATTCAGGCCGCTTGGTGGTGTCTCTCGACTGGCACCAGGTGCTGGACATCAAACGGACTGGCTCAAGGATTGTGAGACCACGTATGGATAGCCGATAGTGGGGCAGGACGGGATCTTGGGTCTGAAAGGGCATTCTTGCAACAAGGCATTCCAAAAGATACCATTCAGTCATGTATATCTGGTGTTCATCGGACGAAGTTTGAAACAGGAAACGGCACATTCACCAGTGACACTTGTAAAGAATTGCAGACTTGCAAAGTGAAAGCTTCGGGCAAGCACGGTTCAACATGATGAATGATTGTCCATTAGTTAGATCACTGGAACAAATTATGTCCTCCGGAAAGCCATTCGTTTGGATGCCAGGTGAGTTGCCATTTTTGCCAATTCCTGTGATGATGTACAGATCGCTGCAGATGGGAGCCAACTTCATCATGCCCAAAGGGTTGAAGATTTTGTGCCCATCTTTAGAGAAAACCCTCAGAGCAGCTGTATCAAAAGCACTCGCAGGTGAAGCCGAATCTCCGGTGCCCACGCCTCCACCAGCTGAACAAGCCGAAGAAAATGATGGTGACAGGTTCGTTGATAAAGGTCAGGGGGGTGAAGTTTGATGCAAGAGGCCATAAGCCTTCGTCACAGAATGTGCCACATGCCAAAGAATCCATTGTGAGGTTTGTCGAAGGACTAGGATGTATAAATTCAAGACCACAAAACTTCGTCATGAACCTTTGGTATCTCGTGGTCACTTAGAACCTGTGTCCAAGTTCGGTGAAAGATTGGCAAGTGATTTCATAATAGTAAACAAATCCAGCGATGGTACTAAAGAGTCATTAGTGCAAGTCATCAGAGACGAGCATTCAGGGTTTTTGGCTGCGTTCTCGCCAGCAAAGCATGACACTGAGACAGTCACTCGGAACCTTTTGGCTTTTCTTGGTCCATTATATCACACAAACCCCGTTATCATGTGTAAGTCAGATAACGCAAAAGAGTTCCAAGCTTCGTGCAATGTTCTCGGGTTTGCTCATGAACCAACATTGGCCCGTAGATGGCCAGCAATGCACAACTTAACTAGAAAGAGACATCCGATCCCTATAGAGGAGATAACAAGATCAGTCCATACCGCTGCAGGTTTCCATGTTGTCAAAGACCTTTGGAAACACTCGGTTGGTGATGAATCAATATTATCCTTTGAAAGGCACTGCTGAGGGAGAACCATCCAACCGCTTTGTTCGAGCGACTGGCACTGAGTTTGATGGGAGAGAACTTTTACTTGGGCAACTTGTTTACGTTCGCAAAGATCCCCTTGAACGCCACAAATTCGATGCTGGCGCATCGCCAGCTTTGTTTGCTGGATGGCGGTTCGATTCAGGACCATTGTCATTCAAGAACGTGTACTACGTGCTCGATTACGAAAGCGTTGGGAGCCAGAAACCTGGTTACTCAATCGCCACAGCAGTACCTTGCGAAGAGGTGTATGTGCCCAAGGTTCACCAGTTTTGCCACAGAAAGCTGCAGCAGATGAGGCACTTGCTATCTTCAAGAATCCAAACCCAGAGCAATTGGCTGTGATTGATGTTCCTTTCAGCGAAATGCCCAGTGATGTTTCACCAGGCACTAGTCATGAATACATCACATTGGACCGATTGATAAAGTATGGGGGTTCACCTTCATGCCGTGCATGTGAAACAGCGTTTTCATCCGGAAGACACACACCTGCATGCAGAGCTCGATTTGATGCATTGATCAGAGCCGACCGTGTTGGACGCACTCCTCGCACACCAGCTGCTTTGACTCCGGCCCCTGAAGCCGAAGCGCCAAGCACGCCAATGTCAGTGCTTGACGAGCCTGTTGAAGCCGTGTCTGATGCTGATCCATCCGAATTGCCTTTTAGTGCACGTATCCCACCAGGCCATTCAGAAACCGCAATGCCAGCCAAAACAAACACGGAATTTGATGAAATCTTTCTTCAAGCAAATGCAGATAGAAGAAACTATCGAAGAATGTATCAATCATCAGGTTCTAATACCCTCTTTGAATATGCATGTGATGAAAACTCAGCAGTTGGTGAAGTTTGTGATGAAATCGGTGTTGATGGCATCAGGTTATATATCCCGTAATGTGATTAATTTGCAGGAAGAAGGACAAATTTCTCAGTTGATCACTCAAGCTGATGACCGCAAATCTGCAGATGCCTGGGTCAGCCTCCCATGTACCGATTTCACACCATGGCAACACATGAATGCGCATAGACAGGGATGGGGTTTTCAACAGAAGTTGGAAAAGAGAAGAAAGCAGGCTAGGAAAATGTTCGCTCAAGCCAAGAGGTTTATAAAGAAAATCTGAGCCGAAGGTGGTCGTGTTGCCATTGAATGGCCAGCAAACTCTGGATGGTGGGTGGGACCTAGATGAAGTCAAAGAGTTTGAAAGAGAGCATGCATTCAGAAGAATTTACTTTGATGGGTGTATGTTAGGTGTTCATGGTAAAGAATGTCCCATTCGTAAACCATGGTGCGTGTCTTCATGTGGTGAACGAATCCTTACAATCATGGCTGCCTATCAGTGCGATCATTCGCACCAGCATGAACCAGCCGAGGGTAGCCAGACCAAGCAAACAGGATTCGACACTCTACACAAGACAATTCGCATCGGCTATCGTCGAAGCATTGTATGCTCAAAAATGGTTTCAACATGTTCCAGATCTCAGCACTTCCTCTGCACTTGTGACATTGAATCTGACAAAGTCGATCAAAGCGGAAGCCGAAGGTTTGAGAGCCAATGGAGCATGGGACATGATCAAAGACCAGTTCAACCAACACGTTTTCTTCACCGAAGCTGAAACAGCTACCACTCCAACAATGCTGGCAGCATTGAATCTCACGCTTTGGTTCGGATGCATGACAACGATTTCTTGTGCAGATTGCATACAAGCTTATCCTCAGTGCCTCCTTGAAGGAAACACCTGGGTGATACTGCCCTTTGAACTCTGGTTGGAAGAATGGAAAAAGATTTATGATCCCTTCACTCGCCTTGCAATAAAGCTGATCAAATCGTTGTATGATGTTGTATGGTCATCCACAATCAGGAAAGTTGTGGCAAGCCCATCTCGAAAAGCAGTTAATCGAAATGAAAAGAGTCCCTTTGGAATCATACCCTTCAAACTTTGTTTTCAGACGGGGAAAGAATGATGAACATACATTAAT
>CAMXCT020006530.1:0-15000 GCA_947184155.2 Cladocopium goreaui
CAGTGGACTCCCAGATCTGTTTATGACAATCCCCGGCACATTGGGTAGTATGACCCCCAGCAAACAGGGTTTTGAACACTGCTCAAGTGGACTGCACACACAAAAAAAACGAGAGCAGTTCGATCCCCCACACTGCGAGGCACGATGTCTAGGGGATACTGAATATTCGGAGTTGTTTTTTTCTATCGGGGGAAACTCATGATAAAGTCACTGGAACGGGGGTCCCAAAGTTTGAGAAACCAAAGAAATGCCATGGCTGCGTCTCCAACACAAGTTGGAAAACCCACAACTTTTGTTTTTTTCCGCATTTTTTAAGGGTACCATCTGGTTATTTAACATAGCCATGTAAAATCACAATTTTTAATAGGTAAACCATCTAAAAAAGGGTCATTTCCCATGGCTATGTTAAACAACCAGAGGGTAAATCAGTAGACCCAACCAACCAACCACACCACCGAATCACTGGACTAAACCATGGGAAAACAACCATCACCAGTTTTTTTCTGTGATAAGCATTTTTGACATGGTGATGTGGTTGGTGGTATACCTACCCCTCTGAAAAAACATGAAAACTAGCTTATACTGTGACCAGTTTTTTTTTTGACAAGTTAAACTAGTTCTGGTTGGTAGTTGACCTACCCCTCTACCAAAAAAATGACTTCGTCAGTTGGAATTAGTATTGCCAATGGAAAATTATAGGACCGGACAACCCCATATGTTGACAACTGCACCAGACTTAGACTGAGCATAGAAAAGTAACAAGGGAAGAGGAAGTATGAGAGTGATGGAGGGGTGATGGTGGGTGAGTTTGTGTGTGTATGTATGTATGTGCATGTACAGGTGTGTCACTTTGGTAGTGTGTTAACGATATGTGTGCCGGGTGAAAGAAGCAGTTTGTAATATATGTGTTGTACATGCGGATGTTATACGTATGTGTATGTGTGTGTGTGAAGTGATATTATTTTCGTGTGATGTATGTGTGAGTGAGATGTGTGTGAGTGTGTGGTGTGTGTGTGTGATTGGGATGTGTGTGTGTGAGTGATGCGGAGGGGTGCCAGGGCATAATACATCCGACCCCAAGCCACGCAAAAGCCACCGGCAGAGCGGCGGAGACCAAGGGACACCGGAGGGACACCGGAGGGACGCCAGGGCGTACATCCGGCCGGAGGGATGCCAGGGCGTACATCCGACCCCTTTGCAGTGCACCAAGTTCCACGCCTGCCACGCAAAAGCCACCGGCAGAGCGGCGGAGACCAAGCCGGAGGGACACCGGAGGGACGCCAGGGCGTACATCCGACCCCTTTGCAATGCACCAAGTCCCACGCCTGCCACGCAAAAGCCACCGGCAGAGCGGCGGAGACCAAGGGACACCGGAGGGACACCGGAGGGACGCCAGGGCGTACATCCGACCCTTTGCAGTGCACCAAGTCCCGCAAAAGCCACCCGGCAGAGACCAAGGGACACCGGAGGGACAACGGAGGGACGCCAGGGCGTACATCCGACCCCTTTGCAATGCACCAAGTCCCACGCCTGCCACGCAAAAGCCACCGGCAGAGCGGCGGAGACCAAGGGACACCGGAGGGACGCCGGAGGGGCGCCAGGGCGCACATCCGACCCCTTTGCAGTGCACCAAGTGCCACGCAAAAGCCACCAGCAGAGCGGCGGAGACCAAGGGACACCGGAGGGACGCCCGAGGGACGCCAGGCTTTGCAGTGTACCAAGTCCCGCGCCTGCCACGCAAAAGCCACCGGCAGAGCGGCGGAGACCAAGGGTGATATGTGTGTGAGTGTGTGTGGTGTGTGTGTGATTGGAATGTGTGTGTGTGTGTGTGTGAGGTGTGTCTGGGATGTGTGTGTGTGAATGATTTGTGTGCGAGTGAGTGTGTGTGTGTGATGTATGTGTGAGTGAGATCCAAGGGTGATATGTGTGTGATTGGGATGTATGTGTGTGTGTGAGTGTGAGGTGTGTGTGGGATGTGTGTGTGTGTGAGTGATGTGTGTGTGTGCGAGCGAGTGTGTGCTTGTGTGTGATGAATGTGTGAGTGAGATCCAAGGGTGATATGTGTGTGAGTGTGTGGTGTGTGTGTGTGTGATTGGGATGTATGTGTGTGTGTGAAATCCGCTATCACTCATGCGGACCTGAGTTTCTGTTAACAAGTTGATTCAAACAATCCATCAGATGCAGGGGCGTGCAGCACCTTTGGCATACTGCACGCAACGAAGCTATTGCCATTGGTGGGAAGGGGAGACTGATCACCTCCCTGTACCTGCAGAAGTTGGTTTTGAACTGTTGAACAAGCTGTCCATTTTCATGCGTATATGTTGCTAATTTGAGATTATCTCAGAAATCAGAGTTTCCCACTGCTTTCCCTACTCGACTGACCAGGATTTTGGACCTAGGAACCCTCAAGGCATGAACTACTTCATCACTATAAAGTTCCTCATTCGAGTAATGTTACTCAGTAACATGCTCCCATCAGCAGTGTGTAACGGGCACAGTGTCACTGACTTGTGACTGCCGTCCGCGTGTTTGGTGACACGCGTTGAATCGGTACCGGCCTTCCGGAAGAATAGTGGGGTACTGCAATACCTCGAAATCTGACGGGTATTAATTCCCGTGTGAATTGGCTTCAGGCCGAAATACATGAATCAAATACAATGCAAGATTTCACAAGATTTGGAATACGTCACAAGACAGCAGCAAGCCGTATGGCTGGAATTCTGAAAGACAGACACGAATTTATTACATTCTACACGTTCGGGCAACTCAGATCTGTTCTGTCATCATTTAGTTCTTTTGTTTTTTCACCTTTCCTCTGTATCTGTTTGAGCCATGTCGAAATCTGATATTCCAGCTGCAGTACCAAAGTCGCGATGTCCACCTAGTCCTACTCCTCCACCATCCTGGATCACACCTGTAAGTCGCCAAAGTCGTCCTACAGTTCTTGAATTTACAGGACAATGCGGACAATATCGAATTGAAGGATCCAACATTCAAGAGACACGGGACTTACTCCAGACTGTTCTTCATACGGAGTCTCAACATGTTCAACATGTTCAACACATGCAGTTTCAACAAATGTTGACTTTGTCACAAAATATGATGTTCTCCAATGCTCTTGGCATTCAACCCAGCTCATTTCGTGCACCAATTGTTGATCGTGATGATCGAATGGACGGATCGAACGTAGTTTCTGGATTGGGCTCTCATTCTGCACTGCCCTCAGACACTGTGGAACGTCAGAACCGTAGCTCTCAAGTTGCACTGCCCTTAGTCACTGATCATCGTCAAAATCAGATCACATCAAATGACCGAGTGGATCGAGTACGTCCCACTGTTACAGCTGATTTACCAAGCGATGGAACGGTCCGGGTGCCTCTGACTTCTGAATCAGATCAACGGGATCGAGTTCGGGCATCAATGTTTATAGACCAGCCGTCAGTCTCAGTTGCTCCCATTCCACGTTGGGGATTGTTCGTACATTGTTTACATGACCATCATGGACACAAGAAGACCTTCACTAGTGATCGAAGACTACCCGGACCTAGACCAAAGGTTACGACTCGCATTGGACGGCCTCCTTTGACTGTTGAAATTATTGAATTTTTACATCCTCAGAGTGATCAGATTTCTTTTTGGACGCTACCCACCACTGCCACATTTTGCTGTGATTGTATTACTTTAGAACAACCTGAGAAATCACCTTGGTGGTTCCTATATCAGTGCATGGGCCGCATTCGTGAAGAACTCTATCAAGATCCTTACCGTATCAAGAATGCATATGAAACTGGTGCACTCAACTATTGACTCGATTGCGCTGTTAAAACAACAACTTATGACTGACCATATGCAGATCCTCAAAGATGAGTATTCCGCCAAGTTTGAAAAATTCTCTTTAATCATCCATTCCGCACTCGAAGTATTGATCTCTACTCTCCTTCTACATTCTGAAGTTTGGGCTTTCGTGGAGTGCATCGACTTACTCTTTGATCACCAGAATCAGTCTCTTGTGGCCATTGTCGCTCGCTTGGAACCAGTCGTTTTTACACAAGAACCAGAATTCCTGCTGCAGAATACATATGTTACGCACACAACACGAATCCACAATCTGCTGCCGACAGTTTGTTCCATGGGTATATCAGACCATCATCCACTGACCCACAAGACGAAACATGGATCCCGGCATTGACCTTTTTCTGTCGTGGCGTTACTGTGGCAAGACCTGTTATGACCAGATCAGTGATGCTCACAACCTTGAGAAAGGCACAGAAATATTCCAATTTTACCACTGATCGTCCTACATGTTTGCTTGGTATGTCTAAATCAAGACAACCACATGTGACCAACGTTCTCGGCGGTGTTATTGGAGAACATGCTTGTACACACTATTTTGACAGTGTACATGGACGTGACAAACGTTGGGGTCTTCGTTCTCATTTGAGTCCGCTTAGCCATTTAGCTTGTATCATCCCATCATCATGATCAATGATCATGGAAGTCACACAATTTTGTTGCGCTCCATAGATCAAAAGCTGCGCTCTGTTGTATCACTTTTTGAGCGGTTTCATTTATCAAGCCATCTCTTCATGAGTCATTTCAGATTTCGTCCAAGTCACCTTTTTGTGAGTTACAGTCACATACGTTTGATGTTTTTCCCAGTGACGATTTCGAAATCAAGAGTATTTACATTTTGTTAAGTCTAATTCAGCTGCTGTTATTCTTGAGTACTTCAATTTGACTTGCATCAAAATTGTCTGGTTCTGTTCAAATTTTTTCACTACTGTTTTCCATGATTGGTATAATTCACAGTGGATCAAACCCGTCAGTAAGTCGTTCTTCAATCCGTTTGTGATCAGTATTTGGACAGATGCAGTCTCAACGCCGAGATTCTCGATCCAGATCTCGACATCGCAGTCGTGGACATCGTCGACATGAGTCTAAGGAATACCGTGATCGAAGACGACCGCTGTCCCGGACCCAAGACCTCAGTCGTGCACGATCACCAGACTTACCTGATTCGTGGCAATCCACACGAACCCATTATGACACAAAGACGGAGTATGGATTGACTTTTCCACGACATGTTGAGTCGACCAATTTTTCACGAAAGAACAATACAGCTGGCATTCCTATTTCTGATGTTAAGCTTGTCGACATTGTGTCTAACGGTCTTGAAAATTGGGCTTTGCGCCTTGTTGCCAATGGTAGGTATGTCGCATGTGAGATGTTTCGAAATCGCCTTGAAGCCACATTTTCTACCATGCTTTTTCGTGAACTCTACCGACAAAAAGACAATGTTGATTTTGCGAAGCTCATCCAGCATTTGTCTTCAGAACCAGGTGATTCTCAAGATTGGAAATCCAAGCTTTCAGGAATTGAGGCGTTGATTCAACAGACTGTTGATTTGTTCAAGACTTTGGCACCCAAAGATTCCAATCAATCATTGTTAGAAGAACTGGAAAGAATGAAGAAAGAGAACGCAGCTCTTCGTGCCAACCAAAGTCCAGTTACTACTCAGGAAGGATCACAGACTCAGAACACTGAGGAACCACCAGGCGGAACACTCCCATCCATGTTTCGTCAATCAGCAACAGAGGAACTCAGACGCCAAAAAAGTCAGTCGATGCCAAGTATGCCGGGAGCCCAAGATGACCGTTCTCCACTCTCACAATATCGACGTGGACAAAACGCACCCATCTTAGGCACACACACACCCAAACATACCATGACTGAACTCGACAAGTGGATCAAGAACAATGTTCCTAAGACGGAACAAGTCAAAGTTGATGCCATGTTGAAGACCATTACTGACGAATACAATCAGTTTCCAGCCTCTGAAAGACCAAATTTAGAATCGATTCTTTCAGATTGGGGTCTCCCCAGTACAGTACTGGCCAAAACAAAGGCGGAATACAATTTGAAGGTTTTGGCCGCCGTTCAATTCCTTCGAAACTGACATTTTGGATTACAAACCAGTGAAGTAAGTCCTCCATCATCATGGGGGCAGCCATTTCGCAAGTATTCCAAGCATATGCATGGTGCAGAGACAACGAAGCTTGCCTCACATTTTCAGTCGCTGTGGTTTGCTAGCATCCAATTCATGATTTACACTTTGCAATTTTCTCCAGCTTTACCATGGCATGTACAGGAACGGATCATGTGGATACTTAGTGTTTGGACCATTTTTGCTTACATCATTCGACCTTTTTCAGCCAAAAATCGACGTCTTCTGACTATTTTGCGGCAGTGCGAACTTCCAGAAATTTTGTCATGGACATGGTGGAACAGGTCGAGCATCGTGTACTGTCGTTTACATTTTCGAAATGCTCGGTTTTACATTGGCTCTACTGAACAAACCATGTTTTCGAGAGAACAGAGTCGGTTACGAAAATACCGACAGTTAAAGAAAGACCAACTTGCTTACTACGAACCAGCTTTGAAGGCCTGGTCAGCACAACGCAATTATTTTCAATTTATTGGTTTTCCTTTACTCCAGACTGACGTTGACAAGCTTCTTGCAGTTGAAACAGCATGCCAAAGGACTTTTCGCCCCATTTACAATTGGCCTTGGATCAATCCTTTGATGAAACAACTTCGGATTGGTAAGCAACAATTAGGACCTTCAACTTTGAAGACCAGTACTCAAGGGATGAAATTTGTGAAACGATTTCGCAAACGCAGTCTGCAAACTGCTCAATGCATTCTTAGTCGTCGGATTACGGATACTACAAGTTTGTACATTTTCCTGTATTCCCTTGGTTCTGACACGCATGACAAGTTCATTTGTTCTCGCATTCTACGTTCGAAGTTGTCAAATGTGCAGTTGATTTTCTTGTTATGGCGCTTGAGCCACCATATGTCGGAACCTTTTCGGACCAGAGCACAATCTCAATTGCGTTATATTTTCAAATTCTATGCTACTGAATCGCCACCAGCGAATATACCCATGCAGTTACAGGTTTCGTCGGATACAATGGAACGTCGATTTCGACAATGGTTGCTGGGATTCACTCACCATCATCGCTGTAACTTTCCCATTTTTCACAAAGTTCGTGCACCGTTTGTGACAGTGAAAAATCGAACTTTAGCTCAATATTTGTACAATTTTCGTTCTTTTCTAAAGTTGTGGACACCTCAGTTTCGCCCTCAGTGTGCTTGTCAGTTGTTTCCTCTTCATGTTCAACACAATCCACGGAAAACAGATCATATTTCATCCTTCGCCTCGGAATGTTTTCCACTGGATCCTATTCTGACTGCACATTTGGAAGATGAAGTTACACCTACGTGGACACAATTTTTCCATCAAAACACCTTCCAATTTGAAAAATGGTTACGACGTTGGAAACTTCGCCGAGATCTGATCCAGTATTGGCAGGCTTTTCTACAAGACTGTTGGAATTTGCAACTTGATTCAGGTCAGTTGTACACTCAAAAACGTATTCGACAGGCTCGACAAAGGATCGACGGACTTATTGCTTCCCCAGCAGATCATTTTCCATCGTCTCTCACCTTACATTGTCCTGTCCAGTGGCACAATTTGCTGTGTAAGACATTTCAAGACACCTCTGTTTTTCATCTTTGTAATGTTGATTCAGCCACTATTCTGAAGAATATTCAGTATGATCTTCCTGGATGGATCACTGACAGATATCCTTGGGCTTTCGATTTTCATTTATCATTAAGCAAGGCGTATATTCTTCCAAAACCTTCACGCTCGTTTATGAAAGCACGACCCATCGTTAATTACAGTCGATCTTGGCCAAAACAGATGGGTTATATTTTGTCTGTGGTGTTGCAAGATATTTTGAAAGTTGTTTATCCATCCTTACTTCGCTACAGTGATATCAACAAGGTGATGAACGAAATCAAATGCTTTTTCCAAATTGATCATGGTGCTGACCTTCTTCTCTTTCAGACTGATATTGCTGGTTTCTACAACCAAGTTGAACATGACCGCATTCTCGGATCTATTGAATTCGCCATTCATCAATATATTTTACAACATGGACAGACCTTCGATTCTGTACTTCAAGCACACGTATATCAACATGAACGCACCCTGCGAGTTTTTAGAGGTCAATGGCGACAACACACCAAGATGTATCGTGATATTCGCTTGGGCGACATTCTACCTATTTGTAGCTTTCTGTTGAATCACAGTTTTTTCACCGTCGGAATGTCTACATTTTTACAAAAACGTGGTGCCAGCATGGGTAGTCAATGGGCACCTATTTTCTGTGCAGCTGTCGCACTCATGCGAGAACATACTTTTCTGTCCTGTTTTCGTCAATTTACCAACAATTCCACTTTTCATCATCGTTACGTTGACAATCGAGTGATGCTACTTCCTGTGGGACACTGGAACTCAGAAATGCAGTTATTTTGGAATCTTTCATTCTATTCACCTCCCATTCTACTTGAACAAGTTGAAGGATCTGAATTGTTAGGATACAACGCTGACGTGTTACAGCGTACAACTACATATCTTCAACCTGTGGACAAAGCGTTTCGTTCAACAAGGAGTTCAAGTACGACTAAGGCACTCACGTCCGGAGCTCTGGCCAGAATTCGTCTCATTTTGCAGAATACATGGCCCAGTTCTCTACAAATACCTCAAATTCAAGATTTTCTGTCCATTTGGTCTCGACGACAACGTGATGTATTGTCTTCTACTTTGAGAAGTCAGATTATCAAATTGGTACGCTCACGTCATCCACAACTTGATCCTGATTCTCTTTTTCACGTTGACTAGATACCATGACAGGAAACGCAGACAAAACAGTTGCTGGATTTCGCATTGTCGTGTTTTGTCGTCATTCGCCATCACTTTCGTGAAGTCATTTGATGTTGGACATTTTCATCAATGGGCATTCTTTGACGTTTTTCATCTGAAGTTCGATAACGTCACACTGTTTTCTTCTTTTTCTTTTACCTTTTCAGTTATGTTCATGTTGTGTTTTTTTCTCAACTCAGTTGTTTTCATCATACTTTTGCCGATTGCGAATCTTGACTTTGACAGTTCGAATCACACGTTTTTGAATTTTGAAGAGTATATTTAAGCTCAAACTCAAACCAATCTATCTCCTTCTTACGATGCCTTCGTTGCGTGAACTTAGCAATACTTCGGAACAGTGGTCCCTTCGGAAACGTCTCACCGATCGCTCCAGATCGCCAGTTCGGGAACCCTATATTTGTGATGGTCAGACACGTTCGAGTATCAAGAACGCTTCAGTTGAGTCTCGTTTCGAAAATGAAAGTGAACGATCCAGATCGCAAGTCCGGGAGCCCTATAGTTATGATGGTCAGACACGCTCGAGTATCAAGAACGTTTTGATCGAGCCACTTTCTGAAAATGCAAGTTCTACATCACATCGACGTCAAGATCGGTCTTTCACTGCAGCTGATGGTTCATCTGTTCAGTCCTCGTTCCCTTCAACCGATCGTTTTCAGAAGAGTCGCTCTCCAACGGGAACGCAGTCCGGACCCTTATTCTGTCCCAAGGAGACCATTTGATTTACAGTGAACCTTTCCCATATGTTGTACAAGAATTTCTAGGACATGTATATATTGCAAACTGATACTGCGATGAAAAACAGCGTTCACCAGCAGCTGCCTCCCCTGCCGGGGGGGCCATTGTGTGTGTGAAATCCGCTATCACTCATGCGGACCTGAGTTTCTGTTAACAAGTTGATTCAAACAATCCATCAGATGCAGGGGCGTGCAGCCCCTTTGGCATACTGCACGCAACGAAGCTATTGCCATTGGTGGGAAGGGGAGACTGATCACCTCCCTGTACCTGCAGAAGTTGGTTTTGAACTGTTGAACAAGCTGTCCATTTTCATGCGTATATGTTGCTAATTTGAGATTATCTCAGAAATCAGAGTTTCCCACTGCTTTCCCTACTCGACTGACCAGGATTTTGGACCTAGGAACCCTCAAGGCATGAACTACTTCATCACTATAAAGTTCCTCATTCGAGTAATGTTACTCAGTAACATGCTCCCATCAGCAGTGTGTGTGTGTGTGCATCTTGCGTGTGCGTGTTTGTTTGTTTGTTTGTTTGTCTGTCTGTCTGTCTGTCTGTCTCTGTCTGTCTGTCTGTCTGTCTGTCTGTCTGTCTGTGTCTGTCTGTGTCTGTCTGTGTCTGTCTGTGTCTGTCTGTGTCTGTCTGTGTCTGTCTGTCTGTCTGTCGTGTTTGTCTTGTTTGTCTTGTTTGTCTTGTTTGTCTTTGTTTCTTTCTTTCTTTGTTTGTTTGTTTGGTTGTTGTCTGTCTATCTATCTATCTATCTATCTGTCTGTCTGTCTGTCTGTCTCTGTCTGTCTGTCTGTCTGTCTGCCTTTCTACCTGTTTGTTTGGATTGTTTGTTTGTTTGGATGCTTGTTTGTTTGTTTGTTGGTTGGTTGGTTGGTTGGTTGGTTGTTTTGTTGGTTTGTTGGTTTGTGAAACCCGCTACGTATCATGCGGGAAAGAACCATTTAAGAATAATTTTTGAAATCACTCTAAAAGTCAGCAGGGGGTGGTAGCAGGGTCCAGGGCCTATGACCAACGAAGACACCCTGGTTTCCCTGGTGATGCATGGCTTGATCAGCCATGCGTACCTGCAAGACTGTTGTGATCACCGGTTACAAATTTGAGGTTGTTTCAGGTATTTGTCAGGTTTGAATGCAAACCTTTGCTCGGTTCATATATTACTGCCAGGGTGGATTCTTCGGTAACATTCAGGCGGCAACTATTTGAACATTCTAAAGGTCCACTTCAGAGTAAGTTACTTACAGTCAGCAGTGTGTGTGGGTGTGTGT
Organism: Cladocopium goreaui; assembly: GCA_947184155.2. Taxonomy (NCBI): domain Eukaryota; class Dinophyceae; order Suessiales; family Symbiodiniaceae; genus Cladocopium; species Cladocopium goreaui. The sequence continues at coordinate 10,801 of CAMXCT020006530.1, forward strand.
GTGTGTGTGTTTGTGTTTGTGTGCATGTGCCTGTGTGATAGTGAAGAGCTGGACTGACAGAGCATACTTCCTCCATGATGAATTGTTTTGCGGTTTGTGTAGATTTATTTGCCGCGACTTCAATGTGAGCCCATTTCAATCATTTAAATTTCGAAGTTGGGCCTATAGAGTTAGAATTGCATTGTAGAACTTGCAAAACATAAAATATTAGCACGTACATTCGCAACGTTGAAGCGTTTGGTTTCATGCTTGTGGGGTTGCATGAGCTTGTCACACCGTCGGCGTCACACCCTTGGTAGCCTTGGTCAGCGGCACGCTGTACTGCAGTATACTTCTCGTAGATTTTGTAGGATGCTAGATGATGCTAGGGTGGCTAGGGCATGTCTCTGGCAACGGCACCAGCTCAGGACTAGTTGCGACGTGGAAATCCTGAACGGGACTGGGGGGTTGATGGGCTGTGGCCGGGGCGATCGATGATAGCACACTCAAGATTTGAGGCAAGATATTGTAAGATGCTGTAAGACTGTAAGAGTGAGAGGCATGGGACGTACTTGTTACCGGAGGCACCAAGCCAAAGCACTGATTGAACGAACTGAACTATTGAAAATCCGTGGAACTTTCAGAAGTTGTTGGTGTGAATTGTTTTGTGAATTTCCGTGCCAGTTTTTACGCCAGTGTAAGAACATACTATTTGAATCTATTTGACATTGATCTGGGTTTTCACAGGGGTGCAACTATGTCACACACACAGGGCACATGATGTTCCTTTTTGCAGCGCGAGTTTTCCGTTTTGATGCTAAAGGCGATTTGTTTTGCGGAATCTTCCCCGCAATTCCTGACTGAGAACACTCAAGCATTGTGTTTAATCATTTGCAATTTGTGTCAGGGACGCACTGCAGCCTTCTGGATTGGAGTTCCTTCGACAAAATGTGGCAGATTGCGGGCGGATGGTAGCGACTGTGGCACAGCTGTGTTATAACTGTGCTCGCTTTCCTTTTGTTTTTCGTTAGCAGGAACTAGTGAATGCCTTCGCCAGGGGCATGCGTTCCAAGATGTTCCAAGTACTTGGACTTGGGCCAGGTTGTACTTTCCAAGTCGCTAATCACCGACATGCTCTCCCCAGTTCCAGTTTTCCTTGATTAACATGATGAAACAAGACGTGCCTAGTCACACATGCTCACTTCCTCCGTACTGGTAGGAGAAATATATATGGTGATCGATCTAAAGAAAGGTCCTTGTAAGGAGTTTTAATTGCGAAAGCCGTGCGTGTTATGTTGGAAACCCTCACGAAAGTTTTTTTTCGAGTTCGCGAAAGTAAAATTTTATTTCGCGAAAGTTTCGCGAAAGTTGGGTATTATAATCATTATATGTAAAGGGCAGCCACCCACTGCCGCCCGGGGTCCGGCAGGAGAAGGGCACCAGAGAATGCGAGTAGCAGTAGCCAAGTTTCCAAAAGTGAGGCTTTGCGAGAGCCAAACACCAAGGCCCCTGGTCTTCGCTTTTCCTTCAGTGCTCCCCCTGCTGATGGCCGGGGTCTGTGAATAGGGATATTTTCGCGAAAGTTCCGCGAAAGTTATGCGAAAGAGCGGGCGAAAGTCAAAGTGCATGTTGAAGGGGGTGGGCCAGTAAACTTTGCACAAAAGAATCTGTCCTGAGAAGGGATTCCGTGATGCTAGCTGCATGTTTAAAAGGCTACCAAGAAGTGATCCGTGATTCTCTGGCGTAATTTGGCAGGTGGTGAACGAATCTTCATAAGAGGTGTTGTTGGCCAACATGGGCCCCGCGAAAGATAAACATGGAGTTCGCGAAAGTTTCGCGAAAGTAAAATTTTTATTCGCGAAGAATGGCCGTTCCGGGATAAAGGAATTTTGATCAACAACCATATAGAGAATTTGGTCCAGCTCCACCTTGATTTTCTTTGCACTTTTACACCCCCCAGGCTCCATCACTGAGCTAGACGTAATTCAGGCTTTTCATCACCATTGTCAACGAGGAGGCCAACTGCACCATGCAGGACTTCAAGACAAAGGCACCAAGCATCTTTGAAACCTCGAAGCGGAGCTTCTGAGCAAAACCAACATATTGCAATATAAAAGGCATCCAAAAGCATTATTCAATGTGTTTCATCGTTTTTCATTATGGTATGATATGGCTATACGCTCATCCATGCATGACATGAACTGACAGAAGTTTCTCCTTTCACAGGCTAACCCCAGCTAGGACTCTCCTGAATAATATTTATTTAATAATATGCAATAAATAAAATATTTATTGATCTGTTCTAGTCTACGAGTACTGCATTGTGGTTGCTTCCAATATCTCGGGATGTGGAATTAGCTCTTTGGAACTGCGGCGAACTCCTTGCTTTGGAAGTTCCGGCTCAAGGGAAAGTGGTGCTCCAAAATCTGTGGACCCCAGGGACCACACGCGAACAGCTTCGCCATGTCAAATACATCCATTGCAGTTCCGTCCGACAGCACTGAAGAGGCGGGCGATGGGGTTATACGGCCAAATTCATCAAGAATTGGTCAGATGGGGCCATAAATCAATTGATCACATCACATGTGTTTGTGTGTGTGTGTGTGTGTCTGTGTGTGTTTGTGTCTGTGTCTGTGTGTGTGACGTAACGTAACGTAATGTAACGTAACGGAACGTAACGTAGCGTAGCGTAGCGAAACGAAACGAAACGTAATGTATGTATATAATCTATGTAATCTATGTAATCTATGTAATGTATGTCGTGTATGTCGTGTATGTAGTGTATGCATTGCATGTAGATATGTGGTAACGCAATGCAATGCAATGTGTCGTGTTGTGTTGTGTTATATAGTCAGTTTACTTTCCTCAACATGTAATTCCTACATTTGTCCATGTCCACTTCTCCGGGTGTTCGAGGCGTGTTGCCCGGGTCTCCTGTCGTTCACCTGCCTGGCATGACCTGCCAGGCAACTCGAGGACGAAGTCTTGATAGGGCTGTTGGGCGCCAAGATTGCCGCTTGGAGCCATTGATCCACTTCCGAAGACTTCCGACCATGATCATTATTTAGTAAATTACTAAAGGCCAGTCGGTTCTATTTGTGACTATTTGTGCTTATGTACAATACCAGAAACATGGATTTGAACTCAGAAACTTGACAAATGTGTTCTTGTAGGCAAGCGCTACGCATTTTGATTTTTGTTTCTCCTATATACAGTACTGTTCGAAAAGGCACTTGTTTGCTGTCCTTCTTAAAAGGTGTACTGGAACATTCAGAATTCCACTGAGTTACAGACGCATCGCATTACGCTCTCACAGTCACAGTTTAGAGCAGCAAGGATCTGAGAGTAGACCGGTTCCTGTAGTGTTGTTTTGGACCTAGGTCCCCAAATCTCCTGTCAGCTTCAATCGCTTCAAAGCCGATCCAAGATGATCCAAGGTATGTCACCTGAGCGATGTTCTCCTGAGGAGCATCTGAAGCGAATCTTTGGGCCCAATGGAATCCCAAGTGCCCCCAAGATGCTTCGGACCCTGAACCAAACTGTAGGCCCCGAAGGAAAGCCTCAGTTTTGCACTTGGCACTGAGAGCTCCATCGCTTTGAGTCTAGACGGTCCCTGCGACCTTTCCAGGTCCCAAGGACTCTAAAGGGCTGAGAGACATGGCGGACGGAAACATAGAAAAAGAACATTGCAAGGCACTAAAAAACTGGAAAAACTTGAAGCTAGTGCCACTGCCTGTGTGACTCAAGTGTTCTTTTCTACCACTACATACCTGGGATGACGATCCCAAGTGATAAGTGACTATATACTATACTTTTGTGCAAATATATGTATGTTATGTTAATGTATGTTATGTTAATGTATGTTATGTTAATGTATGTTATGTTAATGTATGTTATGTTAATGTATGTTATGTTAATGTATGTTATGTTATGTTATGTTAATGTATGTATGTATGTATGTATGTATGTATATATGTATATGTATATGTATATGTATATGTATATGTATATGTATGTATGTATGTATGTATGTATGTATGTATGTATGTATGTATGTATGTATGTAATGTATGTAATGTATGTAATGTATGTAATGTATGTAATGTATGTAATGTATGTAATGTATGTAATGTATGTAATGTATGTAATGTATCTAATGTAATGTATCTAATGTATCTAATGTATGTAATGTATGTAATGTATGTAATGTATGTAATGTAT
>CAMXCT020006530.1:20000-30000 GCA_947184155.2 Cladocopium goreaui
TGCGTGCTTGAACAACCAATGGAACGCATACCAAATGAGTACTGGTCGATCAGTACCGTGCGCGTCCTGTGTCGAGTACCTGTAGCCCGTAGACGAAGGTATTGCTGTCATGAGCTACCGGCACTACCAGTGTAGTTCTTGGGGAAGAAGGGCGGAAGGAGTAGAGGAGTAGAGGAGTCGGAGTCGGAGTACGAGTAGGAGTAGGGGTAGGAATGGTGGTGGTTGTGGTGGTGGTGGTGGTGGCGGTGGCGGTGGCGGTGGCGGTGGTCGTAGTAGTAGTAGTAGTAGTAGTAGTAGCAGTAGCAGTAGCAGTAGTAGCAGTAGTAGTAGTAGTAGGAGTAGGAGTAGGAGTAGGAGTAGGAGTAGTAGTAGTAGTAGTACGGTAACGACATTTAAATATGTGGAGGGCTGGCCAGACCGCGAGGCCACGGAGGTATAGTATGAAATGCCAGTTCGTATAATATTTAAATGTAGTCACGGTATGTTTACATCACTTGGATTCCGTATGTTTAAATGGGCGGGCGGGCCAAGAAAAACGTTCCCGGAGGTAGTAGTAGTTAGTACGAGTACTATTTCTAATACTCATACTAGTAGTAATTCTACGAAGGGGGAGGGGGGAGGGACGGGGAAGCGTGAAATTGATTCAGACGAAGCAAAAACGCGCAGCAAGAGGACAAAGGAAGAAGCATAAACCAAGAACAGAACCAAGAACAACACCTTCCAATCAGACAGGCCGGCAGGCCGGCGGATTTCCTAGTATGAAGTTTAAAGCAAATAATACACTATCATTAAACATGCCATTGTGTAGACATAGTTTCGATAGTTTTGGGTTTGTATATAATATTAATAATATTGTATAATTGGATAATTGATATAATCTTCAGAGACCGACTGCAGAACGTAGGGTTTACGGCTGAGGTATACCGGCATATAACATGCGTTTTGTATATCCGCAGTGTATCTCTATAGTTCCTTTCACACACACACACCATCAACTTGTTGAGTCGGGCCATGCAAAAAAAGAAACAGCATGCACTGCATGGCCGCCTGGTCACATGGACCACAAAGAAAAGTTGTTTTTTTCCAATGGGTCCCACTTATTGGTGGTTCAATCACTTCAATCATTTCCTTGTATGTACCATCTAATCGACTTGTTCCCCACCTGCCAGGTGAGGGTTGTTAGATTTTATGTCAGTTGCCTGCTCCTCTCCTCCTCTCCTCTCCTCCTCCTCCTGCTCAACCGCGACCCTCGACGCACAGTGTTCTCTGTCGGACCTCAACCACGACCATCCACGCCCAGTGTTCCCTGCCGGACCTCAACCACGACCATCCACGCCCAGTGTTCCCTGCCGGACCTCAACCACGACCATCCACGCCCAGTGTTCCCTGCCGGACCTCAACCGCGAGTATCCACGCCAAGTGTTCCCTGCCGGACCTCATGTAGGAAGATATGGGACAAAGAATGTGCAGAAGAAAGTTAGAAAGAATGTCAGACAAGTATGTTATATATTACTTGCAAACTCGCGCGTGTGTGGTAGAGTGACCGGGGCAATGCCACTTCTTACTTTGCAGGTGGCAAAGTTTGAAGCAATCAGTTTGAACAGATGACAGAGTCACTGGGATGGACAGAGACATTTCCACTTCTGTACCTTTGGAGCTGTTTGCAAAGACGCTTGAGACAGGCAACATCTTACAGCAAGTTACTACAAATTACTTGAAGTGATCTCATGCTGGATTGATGCTTGAGACTGTCAACATCACACAGGGTTTCTGTTGTGTATCACAGCTATGGTGGCATGGTGGATATGTGACATCGGAACATTTGTTGGAGCATTTGAGCCCTCATCTACTCGATCGCGGGCCAGAGGCAGGATGGACATCATCATAGAAGAATTCAGCAGGAGGAGGTTGTGTGATCAGTAGTGTCTTCTTGCGTGTTTTTGTTTGCTTGGCAGGTGATGGCAGAGGGTGACCAATCTGCGAGTGCTGCGCAGGCGAGGAGTTTGAGTGGAAGTAAGCACATTGGCCAGTAGTTTCAAAAGTGGCCGATCACACAACTGACGCAAAGACATTGTTCTTTGTGGAATTGGTGCATGCAGAGTTCAAAATTGATTTGAAGCTAGGCGAGGAAACCGAGAAAATTGAAGTGATTCGCTGGCAGTTTCCTCTTTTGCATGGCATGCTGCGCACTGCTTATAGCGCGCAAGGCTTGACTTTGGACGGAGGTGTGCTGGTTGATTTGCGTCGTGGTGGTGGCCTAGAGGATGCCGACTGGTGGCTAGCCATCTATGTCATGCTGACGCGTGCCCGCAAACTGAAGAATCTCATCTTGCTGGGGTTCACGGAGCAAGTGGAGGAGCTTTTACGCAGAGGCCCTCCTACCTACTTGCGAGAACTAACTGACAAGTTGGAAACCAAAGCTGCTTCGACGCTGGAGCGGCTGCAGTCCTGGCCTGTCTATGATGCATTGCAAGCATCCTGACACAGTGCTCTGCCAGTGGGACCTAATCGGTTTTGACTGAAGAGGTCTGGGGGAGGCATAGGCCTGACACGTTGCTCTACCTGTGGGACCTAATCGGTTTTGATTGAAGAGGTCTGGTGGAGGAATAGAGAGTTGCAGCTGCAGCGATCTGGTGAAGTAACACTGGCATGGTTTTGTCTAGTTTGCACACGAGCTTGCGAGCTTTTGACTTTGGTTCAGGTGGTCCACTGGCTTGTTTCAGTCATGTTTTTACAAACATGTTTGACAGGCGGTGTGCTGACATGTTTGGGCATGTTTGTTTGTTTGGCTCAGGTGGTCCACTGGCCTGTTTGGTCATGTTTAAGCAAACCTGTTGAGAGCTCTGGAGTTTACTTCACATGGCCCACTGACATGTTTATATCCTGTTTGACAGACTGACATGCACAATGACCTGCCAGGTGAAACAAATGATTGGGATAGTTAGTTGGGCAAAAGTCCCGTGACAAAAGCTTCAGACAAAAGTGGTGTCAACAAGCTGTTTTGAAATGTCATGGTGGGGATCACTCGAAGCAAAGTATTTTCTATTTTTTGAACTAGCAGTAGTGGTGCGAGTAAACAACAAAAACATACCATGCTGGAGGTGCCCCATTAAATGCATGCTGCAAATGCATTGTACTGTTTTTTTGACACAAGCAGACCCCAGTACCAGTAGTATGTAGCTAGGCCAAGCGAACACCATGCCTCCGGTAAAGAAACAACACCAAACGCCACACCGCATCTAAGTGCGGCATCATACAGCCGGATGGTGTGCTGGCCTACATCCAAGACCTTTCGCCCAAGCCTTGATCCCTATGTACGTCGAGAAAATATTTTGCTCCTGGGACAGCTACACACAACATTACCCCGCAGGACACCGTTAACATACTGGGGAGGTTAGGGGTTGGCTCTGCTTCAGGACTTTGCCATGTCATAAGCTGGGATCCAGACTGGCATTTTTCTGTTCGCTTTCAACTCCGGTTTCGCGGGGAGAAAAGGAAAATCCTTTAAATTCCTTTTGGAAACTAATGAAACAAAGTATGAAACTATATATAAAAGAAAAACCTTCCCCAATCAGTTTTTAGCTTGGGCCGTTGATGTTTCCCAGTGCCGGTGCCTGTTCGTCAAGAATTGCTGCGAAACTTTGGGGATTGTTCCGTATGGGCCCATGGACAAGTATTCTCAAACCTTTCTGGAACCTTGCGATGGAACCTCATGAATGCTCGGGAGGTGGAAAGTTTGGCTATCCAACTATGCTGCCCTTGCGGGCTCTTGGTTGATGTGGATGGGCTGGTGAGCTCTTACGCAGCCCTGGGTAGTAATTTACCATTACTAATTACAAATTAGGTGTCGCAAGTCCGTAACATGGATGGTGAACTTTGACAATGCCATGTATGAGCGTAAGTTGGGGGATCTGTTTCTGCATGGTTTTTGAAAGAGTGATAAGATAGATTGATACTTGATATTGATATGAGTGATCGTGCTTTCATACGGAGAGATTTCAGACAAAAGTATACAAAAGTTGTTTTGGAAACTTTTTATAAACGTTTTTTGGCCGTTTTGAAATGATCAGGGATTATAAAATATTATAAATATTGTGAAACCGTTTAAAACCGTTCTACGCTATTTGTACGTCGTGCGTGGGCTGGGAGATAGTGTAGAACCGTTCCAAACCGTGCCGCTCTATTTGAAGAATATGTTGCATAAATAGTGTAGAACCGTTCCCAACCGTTCCGCTCTATTTGAAGAATATGTTGCATAAATAGTGTAGAACCGTTCCAAACCGTTGCGGCATAAATAGTGTAGAACCGTTCCAAACCGTTCCGCGCTATTTGACAAATATGTTGCTGCGCAAACAGTGTAGAACCGTTTCAAGCCGTTCTGCGCTGTTTGTGAATTGGTTTTTAAATAGTCTAAAACCCTTCTAAACCGTTCGAGGCTATTTGCACGTCATACCCGGATTAGTGGATGTTGAAATAGTGTGGAACCGTTTCAAACCGGTTCTACGCTATTTATAGATATCATGATTAAGCAGCGTAGGACCGTTCCAAACCGCTCCGCGCTATTTGTAACATTGTCACTGTCAAAGTATACATAGTGCAGAACCGTTTCAAACCGTTTGAAGCTATTTGCAAACCACCTTGTCTTTCCAATATTTTGCAACATATTTTCTTTGAATGTTTTTGTTTTTTGCGCTGAAGACAACTGTCCGAAATCAATCCTGGCCCTTTCAAAGCAGTGAGTTATGGCAACCCCATCCGGCATCCGAGCTTCGTACTTTGCGATGGCCGTGAATCTGAATCAAAAAGAATCTCATATTCTATGATGTGGTATGGTATCATGAATCATGAATTTATTCCCCAAACGGTGTGTCCACACTGAGGGGTTCTTACGTAGGTGTAAAGTGTAAAGGCCGGTGCTTGATCAGGGTGCTCACTCTGGGGCGCGGCATTTTTCCTGTATAGTTCCGTATAAAGTGGCTCTTGTGAAATGTTGAAGTGCATTTCGACTGCGCAGGCTCGCACAAAGTGTGTGTCCGCGTTCTGGGCTCAATTTGGCCTGCGGCATTTTACCCGTAAATTTCCGTATAAAGTGGCTCTTGTGAAATGTTGAAGTGCATTTCGACTGCGCAGGCTCGCACAAAGTGTGTGTCCGGTTTCTGGGCTCAAGTTGTTCTGCGGCATTTTGCCCGTAAATTTCCGTATAAAATGGCTCTTGTGAAATGTTGAAGTGCATTTCGACTGCGCAGGCTCGCACAAAGTGTGTGTCCGCGTTCTGGGCTCAATTTGGTCTGCGGCATTTTACCCGTAAATTTAACGTATAAAGTGGATCTTGTGAAATGTTGAAGTGCATTTCGACTGCGCAGGCTCGCACAAAGTGTGTGTCCGCGTTCTGGGCTTAATCGGGGCGCGGCATTTTTCCTGTATAGTTCCATATAAAGTTGCCCTTCTGAAATTTTGAAATGCATGTCGGTTGCGCAGGCTCGCACAAAATGTGCGCCCGCGTTCTGGGCTCAATCCGGGGCGCGCCATTTTTCCTGTAGATTTCTGTATAAAGTGGCTCTTGTGAAATGTTGAAGTGCATTTCGACTGCGCAGGCTCGCACAAAGTGTGTGTCCGGTTTCTGGGCTCAATTTGGCCTGCGGCATTTTACCCGTAAATTTCCGTATAAAGTGGCTCTTGTGAAATGTTGAAGTGTATTTCGACTGCGCAGGCTCGCACAAAGTGTGGGTCCCGGTCTTGGGATCGGCCTTCCTTCTCAACATCATCTTCCCCAACATCATCCTCTCCTTCCCTACATCATCAACCTCCACCTTTCATCATCCACTTCCTGTTCCGCATTTTCATTTTTTCATCATCATCATCCTCACCATCATCAACATCTTCACCATCATCATCATCATCACCATCATCCTAATAATCACCATCAGCACCATCATCATTTTTCTGCTCAAAATCACCTTCCTCCTGCTCTACATCATCTTCCACCTTTTCATCCTCCACTTCATCTTCCGCATGTTCATCCTCATCCTCATCTTCATCACCATCACCATCATCCTCTCCATCACCATCATCATCGTCATCATTTTCATCACCCACATTATCATGCATTATGCTCCGGCTCCCCCACACTGTTTGGGGTCTCTTGTCGGAACATGTCGGAACAATATATCGTCATCATAGAATGAATAGTATTTAAAAAAAAACATAATTACGCTGATTGCGCCGATTCTGCTGTTCAAAAATATACGAATGTAAAATGCCAAATGCTTTCACGTTTCTTGGACCAGGGATATTATATGTAAGAAATAGAGAAGAAGCGTACTCAGGGATCCGAGTGAGCAAGACGACCGCGTGGCCGTTTTTTTTCAGTTTTCAGTGGTTCTTTCAAATTTTTATCCAGGAGTACCTAGAGAATTGATGTGTTATCACACGATAACCAAGATCCTGGGAGTTTTTGGGCAGGCATGATAGAAATTAGAATTGCCACCATGTGGAACCAGGCCCGCAACCAAGGGAAAACATTCAAGAATGCAAAATTTACACCATATTTAACAAATAACATCACGTTTTAATAAATAAAAATATTTTAAAAAAATTCAGATAACTTTTAAATAGCGTCAAGTAGTTTATAAAAAAAACGCCAACCACTTCATACATAGTTTCAAAAGGGAGGGGCCCCAACAGACAAACAGGCCACCGCACCTACTAACATATACTCTAAAACCTCCCCTTTTTGCTCTGGGCACAGGTTTCGGTACAAACTCTGGGTCACTCAGATAGCATGATTTCACTGAGGATTCGATAATGGAATTAGGTCATTTGGTCTTTAGAAATAGCAAAGTTTTGTTCCTACAACTGGCTGGCTGTGCCCAGCAAATGAGCTGCCGGACACAAACTCGACAGCGAGTACCGACAGCATAAACAAATTCAGAGTTTGGGCCGTACATGGGCACCATGATCAAAGAGCTGAAGGGGGGGCTGTAGCTCCAAATTTTTGGGTTTCCATGCAGATCCACAGAGATCTCCGGGGACTGACCAGAGGCTCGCAAGTAATGCAGAAGTCTGAATGCCAATATGGGTGCAGGCTGCACAGTTACAGCCTGCAGTGCTTAGTGTCTTGGCATTTCTAGGCATCTAAGGGTATCCATCCCTGGCCCTGTGGGCTCCAAAACAGCTGCCTCCCACACCAAGTGGACCGGCCGGCGACGGTTGGTAGAGAGCTGCTTCAAAGACCTTGCGAAAGTGATGGCTCATGGAATCTCATGGACAACGTTCAATGGGAAATCCCTCGGGAGATTCGAATGCTGGGAAGAGGTGTTCGATGCAGCTCAAATGAGGAGGAACAATTCCACCTCTGGAAATCGACAGGGCTGGGAAGGGAGAGCCATTTTAATATTTATGCAAATGGTGCTAAGCAGATGTGCCAATGATAAGCTGAGAGTCCATATCTACTTTCTTGGGGTTGATGAGTTTCCAGGGCGCCAATAGGCTGACGGCCCGTTCGAGGCGCGCCCTGCATGACATCAACTACACATCCTACACGCTGTAGCCCCACAATTATGCCTTCCCCATGGGACCAATGATTGGTGACCAATGGATGAGATCATTAGATGTTTGATTATGCATGCAATCCTGGATTTTTTTTTGCACAAGCAGCTGCTGGTATATCATGACTTGTACTATTCTTGTCTCAGTGTGTGGCCCTGGGAGGCACATGTTTTTGCCCCGTGGGCACCATGAAACACCAGGGGTTGGACAGCCACCCCTGCACTGTTGCAAGTTCTCGCTGGTTGTCACAGCTGATGGCTGATGGCCCATCCTGATTCATCCACATTCATCCGATTTTCGGATTTTGGGCTGAGTTGGAATGCGAGCAGGTTGGCTTGACATTCGCACACACAGAGACAGCTCGCCCAGAAGAAAAGCTTGCAATGATGACTTCCGCTTGCTTCAAGGATTCCAAAGTTTGGAGGAAACTGCTGCACATGTACAGTACCGAGGAGGCTTCAAAAGGTATATCGAAGGAACATGTACTTTGCCACCCTTGGCACACCTAGCTGGCAAGACGTTGACCGCAGGCCAACCAGAGGATTGTCAACAAATCCAAGATATCCGAGGAGGCGCACGGCACTTTTTGAAACTGTTAAGGTTGATGTAGTGTGGGCTCCATGCATAGGAAGCAGCGATGTGACCACTGCCAGGCGTGCAGCCAGCTGGACATCCTGTCCTCCACAAAGATGTGTGCCTGGTTGCCAATCAGATCCAGTCAGCAAGCTTTCATCAGGGCAGCATCACCTGATCCGATGACCTCAGCCATTGTGTCCATTACCCCATTGGGGACCCATGGGTCCCTTGTCGCTTCGAGGTGGTGGAAAGTTTGAGTCAACCACGATTGCATTGAGTTGGGCACCTCGCCTTAGACCGCTGAAGAAGTCGTGACTTCACCTGGCCACAATTGGCCACGGCTGAGGTCTCAGATTCAGAGGCTGTCACTTGGAACAATGACAGGTCCCTGATGAAGCAGAAGATCAAGTTCAACCTCACCTGCAGCGACAGGTGCGCAGTTAGCCTTTAGTGTAAGCAAACGGGCAATCAAAAGATCCCTCATCATCTTTCATGCACCCCAAAGCATTTCACCACAACAGTGGTGGAGGAATCCGAACCTAGATATTTTGGTCGCTGTATTGATTTGCCTTCCTGGAGGCTGCTGCAATGACAATTCCAAACTGTTGGGCTGGCACAGGGTCAGATTGTGAGGCAACTATCCCGAACAACCCGAAAGAATGACAATACTCTAAATCCATCTAAATCCAGGGTAGTTCTTTACATGTTTTTCATTTTTATACCATTATAATACCAGCCCGTGACTTAGGACTTAAGCCATACTGGTGACATAGGAGTTAGTGCAACAAGTCCTAAGTCACTGGTGTTCTTACCAGGTGATTTGTGTGCACCAAGTCCTAAGTCACTGGGGTTGTGATTGGACTCAAGCACTTTTTCGGTTTTAAAAAAATAAATTACTTTACTTCGTGTGATCCCCACCATGACATTTATACATTTTGTTACTGGCAAATCTTCTGGCATTCTATCTGACATATTTTCTGGCATTCGATCTGGCATTCTATCTGGCATATCTTCTGGCATTCTACCTGGCATATCTTCTGGCAGATGTTCTGGCATATCTTCTGGCAGATGTTCTGGCATATCTTCTGGCATATCTTCTGGCATATGTTCTGGCATATCTTCTGGCATTCCATCTGGCATTCTATCTGGCATATCTTCTGGCATATTATCTGGCAAATCTTCTGGCATTCCATCTGGCATTCTATCTAGCATATCTTCTGGCATATTATCTGGCAAATCTGCTGGCATTCTATCTGGCAAACATTCTGGCACTTTATCTGGCATATCTTCTGGCATTCTAGCTGACATTCTATCTGGCATTCTATCTGGCATACCTTCTGGCATTCTATCTCTTCTTCTAACATTCTATCTGGCATATCTTCTGGCACTCTATGTGGCATATCTTTTGGCGTGGATACTCGCGGTTGAGGTCCGGCAGGGAACACTGGGCGTGGATGGTCGTGGTTGAGGTCCGGCAGGAACACTGGGCGGGGATACTCGCGGTTGAGGTCCGGCAGGGAACACTGGGCGTGGATGGTCGTGGTTGAGGTCCGGCAGGGAACACTGGGCGGGGATGGTCGTGGTTGAGGTCCGGCAGGGAACACTGGGCGTGGGATGGTCGTGGTTGAGGTCCGGCAGGGAACACTGGGCGTGGATGGTCGTGGTTGAGGTCCGACAGAGAACACTGTGGATCGCGGGTCGCAGTTGGACGAGGAGGACGAGGAGGACGAGGAGGACGAGGAGGAGGACGACGAGGAGGAGGAGGAGGATGACAAGGAGGACAAGGAGGACGAGGAGGACGAGGAGGAGAGGAGGAGGAGGAGGACGAGGCAGGAGGAGGCAACTGACATAAAATCTAACAACCCTCACCTGGCAG
>CAMXCT020006530.1:35000-65567 GCA_947184155.2 Cladocopium goreaui
TGTTGAGACAGGCTGGTTCTCATGGAAGCACCGGACCGGTGCCCAGAGAAGCTGTGAGGGCGGTGCAGTGATGGGTGCAGGGTGGTTTGTAGATGGCAGGCGTGGATTGTTCTTCTACCAAACTGTGGTTGGTTTTTTGGCACTTGCATCCAACAGGTGGTTTCCTCACCCGGTTTTCGTTCAATCCGAGTTTCAAGGCGAGTCTGGATCCGGAAGATGTGAGAGATGAGAAAGTCAAGGCATGGTCCACTTGAGGGGAGACCTGGGGGCGTTGGAGTTGGAAGTGACAGAACTTGCATTTGTTATAGATATTTATAGTAACTCAGTATTATATAGATCTTATTGGATTATATTAAAACATGTGAGTATATATGACAGATTGTGATAGTATATATACGTATTTATATATGTTATTACATATGATTCATATAATTATAATGTGTGTGTGTGTTTGGTTTATATTCTCGTGTTAATTGACTTACTATAGAAACAATCATCGTCAGTGCTCGCAAAATCCGGATTGTCGGTGCCCGCATCGTTTGTATGGTGAGAGCCTCCGTCTCTGGCTAGATAAGATATTTGGGATTGCGGTGTGTTTTTGTACGTTTGTATTGTTCTTGTGAGTCTGGCTCCAGTTTTGCTTTTAGTAGAAGTTTGCTGTTTGCATGTGCGTGCAAGTTGAACCAAAAGTGTCAACTCTCAATGGACGTGGAAGTGAACTGTATTGGTCCAACCATCCCACCCCACCACGTGAAATAGCGTTGAGTGATGTGGGCTACAAAAACGTGGGCGCGGATGAGCCAGTCTGAGGAGGGAACCTGTGGGCGCCAGTGACGATCATCAATGATTCAAATTTGTAATCGCAGATGATCCCCTGTCGATTAATATATTGACTGGTGTTGTTGATGCCGGATTGTTTCGAACGTCCTTTCCCGCACTTGATAAAATTCTGTATCAAGCTTGCTGGCACCGGAATCCATTCGAAATGTTTGGTTGAGTGCAGGCGCTAGCTCAGAATGGATGGCGGCGGGCAATTAAGAAGTAGGTAATTGCAAAGTGAGCAGGGGAAGGATGAATTTGCCAACGTTTTTTGTCCCATTCACTTGGCTTCAAATGAATGCGAAGAAAAAACGAGTGAGTTCTCAACCCTTCCTGAATCATATCAAAACTGTTCATTTTGCTTCAAGCGTGAGCATGGGAGGTCTTGAAGCAATTTCGCCCGGTTACAAGAGAGGAGCCCGGCACGGCACTGGCCGATTGCGACGGGTACTTGTAGTAGGGGTTGCCTATTTTCATCCATCTTCCCACAGCAGGGAATCTGCAGGTTTGCATCTCCTAGATTCAGTATTAAACGCATCAGAGAGGTTTACTATGCTTACTGCTCCACAATGGCCTGGTGATATTTGTGCTTCAATCAGCTGGCCCATGGCGCATGCTGGCGCTAGAGGACTGCGTCGTGGGCCAATATGATGGCTACCAAGATGACCCAGTTTGGTAGCCCAGCTCTGCAGGCACAGGAGAACCAACCACACCTGACTTTTCTATGGTGTGGCTGCAGTCTGGCTTGAGTTGAGTAGTTTGTATTTATTGAAGATTTATTGAAGTATATTGAAGTAAATATGATTAAATATGTACATTATGTTGAAATGCCATGATTTGGCCTGCACCGCTTGTTAGAGCCTTTGCTAGGCATCAGTTTTGTTGCAGCCCCTGCACCGTACATATTAATAAATATATATGAGAAACGGTCAAAATGGTTGAAGCCACTTTAGTATTGCAGGAGTTTTTGTTGTCAGAGATGTGCACGAAACACTGTAAAGCAATAGGCCCCCCCAAAAGCGATAACCTGGGACCATACACGAAAGTCCATTAAACTTGGCGTAAACCAAGCAAATACTGTTGTGCACATTCAGAACGGACCGGGCAAAACCGATGAAGGAAATTCAACCTGTGGTGCCCTGTTTCCTGCAGTTACCATAGCATTTGGCATCCAACTCGCTCGCTCTCTTTCTCTCTCTCTCTCTCTATCTCTGTCGCTCTCTCTCTCTCTCTCTTTCTGTCATTTTGTGGCAAATTTCCTTCGAAGAATGTAATATGTTGCAAGTGTTATTTAGCGATAACCTTAACCTTAGCGATAACTTAGCGATAACCATTTGTTGCACTCGGTTCTCTGGCAAAGATTTCAATAACTTTAGAAAGGAAATTAAAGGACATGAATGCAAAATGAAAGGAAAATGCGTGCAAATGAAAGGAAGATGAGAGGACATGAATGCACATTGGAATGAAAATGAAACAAATATGAAAGGAACATGAATGGAAATGAATAATTACCAATGAAAGAACCATGACAGGACAATGAAGGGAAATGAATGCACAATGAAAGGAAGATGCATGCAAATGAAAGGAAAATGAAGGAAAATGCCTCCAAATAAATGCAACACCAAAGGAACATGAAGTGTTGCCGAAGCACCTGAAACCAACAAAACAACTGTTCGATCCATTTCCGGGCCTGTTTAGGAATGGATTTTGGCTTCGTGTTGGATCTCGAATATGCTGATGTCCACAAAACCTCCTGTCTGTCCTGTCTGTCCTATCTGTCGTGTCGGTCCTGTCTGTCCTGTCTGTCCTGTCTGTCCTGTCTATGCAGAATGGCAGCCAGAATATATCAGAATATATTATAATTGATTAGTCCATAGCTTCTAGAATCTAGGACCAACTAGTTGTTTGCTCAGTTTGAGGATAGCGCCCAGGCCATTCAAGCCATCAACGAGAAGCAAGGTGCTGGACTTGGAAAGTCGTGTGCTTTCCGAGACCCACACTAGATATTGGAAGACGCCAGAGTCAGATTCGCAAGACTATTTCTACCTGTTCTATCCTGTTCTACTTTTGTATCCCCGTCGGTCGCTAGAGATCCTGTATCTCTTCCGATGATGGCACCAGATGGGCACTACATCATTGGACTGCTGAATCGATGGATGGAAGGAGTGGCAGACAAACTCTAAAAACGAAGTTTTGACATGTAGAAAGAGTATGAAAGAGTGATAGTGAGAATCGGAAAGAGAGCAAGCGGCAGCGGGGGGAGGCTCAGTTTGACCCACCTGAATGGCCAGTCCACACCTCCCAGAGATATAAGAAGTGAAGCGTTTCTCTACTACTGTGTGTCATGTGCTGTCATTTGGTGTCTGAGGATACAAGTCCAAATGCCCAACTTTTGCTGCTTGTGTCGCCCTGACACGCTTGTGTCGTGCAGCTGGACTTGGTGAGTGTGTCCAAGCACTTGGGGCCGCAAGATTTTACCAAAACGGAATACCATGGAATAGCCCAGAGTCCACCAACCCCAAAATGCTCCAGTTCAATCCAGGTCAAGTGTGTTTGGCACTGGAAGGCAACTAGTGAGTAGTGAAACATGGTGCCCCCATTTCTTCGCTTGGCTGAACAGGTCCTGCACCTGGACAACGAGAGATGGCTGGGACCTGAGGGACAGCCAGAAATGAACAGAAATACAAACCCAAGATGGGAAACAGACCATAAGCAGACCTATTAGCTCATATGATGATCATGTGGATATTACAGTCCCTGTGATTGTGGATATGATGTTTGAATATCTTTTGGCAAAGGCTCATTTCAAATCAAATGTGCCAGTAGAGGAATCCACAAGAAACCCCCTTTTGTCAGAACCCTTTTGCAGGAGGAATGGCCAAAGGTCAGAGGCTTCCAAATCTCGACCAGGGTCAAGAATGATCATCCTTGTCCCATATTTTCTATTATTTTCATGTATTTTCGTTATTTTCACACCCCCTTTCTTTCATTACATACTGTAGCTCCTGGGTAGTTACCAAAAGGCTTGTCGTTTGTCAAATTTTTGCCAATGCCAGACAAGAAAAACGTTGCAGTTATTGTTCAGAGCAAGGCCCAATAACACAGGTCCAAACTTGGTTCATTTGGATAGGGACCGATGTTTTCAGCGTCAGGAACAGTATGGAATTGTATCACATGTCTCAGCTTCCAATGGTTGCAACATGTTGGGTCAACCGTAGGGGTTTGCCGAAGCAAACAAGGTTTCTGAGCTCGTGACCATTGGGTGGGGGGTGGGGGGGGGTTGGGGGGGTGGGGGGGGAGTAATAACGTTCAGGCAGCTTGCGTTCCATAGAACTCATTATCCAACATTGGAATAGCTGTCCGTGGGGTGTGGGGGGGTGGGGGGGGTTGGGGGGGTGGGGTGAAGAGGGGCCCTAGCGTCTACTTCAAGATCAGCTAAGGCGTCTTCCCCAATGACAGCACTATTTTACTCTCAGCCTGTTGCCGGTCAGTGCTTGTCCACAGGGTTACTCTATATACCTCTTGAGCCTTGAAGGGCGCATATAAATGTGCTCAATACTCATGCATGTACCTCTGTAGGTATTAGGTCGAAACAAAAACATGGGGGGGGAAATTCGAACAATAGCACCAAACATTCGAACAATTCATCGAAACTCAACATGGCTCCGAAGGAAATCTAACTATGCTGTTCCAATAAAACACACAACTTTATTTCTCTTTCCAACAAATCACAAGTTCAAAAATCCTGCTAATTTTTCCGCGGGATCCCGCGAAAAAATCTTGTTCGCAAAACATGAACCTGGTTCAAACAATCATCCCTTATCATGCAAACATCTTGCAAATGCTAATGTGAAACCAATGAAAAACACTGAAAATACCATGAAATTTCCTCCTACTAAACGGCTGCGGATGGACATACATGATCTTAACATATGTTACCCTTCTTGCAAACTCATTCCGACTCACGGCAAACCCCCCCGGCAAACCCAACATGTTGCAACTGCAAACGGCTGACTGTCCCAGGTCAAATGTCCCCATCATCATGAAGGCGGGCAAAAGTCTTGAAAGACGATCCACCATCGTGTCCGACCCCAAGGAAAGTTGGCCCCAGATTGATTCGCAAGACTTGGCACGCCTCATATGTATTTCGAAAAGCTGCCATGGCGCATGCCCCTGTCATAGTAGGTGAAGTAGTAGGTAAATGGCCAGTTTTCATGATGTAATTATATCCGTGACCCCAAAAGCGGAGACAGTGACTGTGTGTGTGTGTGCAGAGAGTTCTTCAAGCCGTTTTTGTTTTCTGACAAGGCGGTGCCCCATTTGGGCAAAAAAAAATGAAGCCCCGTTGAGCGGCTCCTGGATCTCATCTATCCTACAGAATATGAGAGATTCAAACCAGCACTTCTCGCAACCTAGGGGATACTAGAACTTGCTCACCATGATTTGGCGTGCACACCAGACAACAGAATGGTGCCCACTCAGAGAAACTCAGCCAATAACCCGGTCACAAGATTTAGCCATGATACGCTCATACTACTTTCAACAGCAGCTGGCAGATGTCATCAAGGACGGCCTTTTAGATCTTGTAGAATTTGGCAGCTCTTTGCGTTCGATGAAATTTACTGAGTCAACTGGAAACGTGACGCATGATCTTCTCTATGCAAGATTTCAAGATCGACAACCAACAACAGGACATTATACACATATGTTTTGATCTGTATGACTCATTGATCTCTGTGGCTTGTAGCTGCCTTGCTGGGTTTACGGTTTGTGATCCGTTCATAGTTTTTCACATCATACTTTCCATTTGGGAAAGAGTTGATTGGCCATGGCCCCAGGAGGAACTCAAGCACAACTTCTGCTGGGTCAGTGTGGAGCACGAGCCTCGATATGCATACATGATGGGCAAAGGCAAAGGGTGGGGCAAGGATGGCAGCGATGGCGAGGACAAAGATTCCCCAGCTATAATTGAGAAGGTGGTGAGCATCATCACTGTTCGAAATTCTCGGGACGCCTTGGGCGAGAAAGGTGCTCGGATCAGACTCCTGCAACACAAGGCAAGGCGGAAGATGTTGATGAAGTTTGTTCGTGGTCACGGGTTCCGTGATCACTTTTGCTGGACCATTGCCAACCCCTGAAGGTGAACAGCTATTTTGGCTTCAGCGACAGCTTCCTGGAGCTGTTTATAGAACGCAAAGAGAGAGAGTATGACTCAGATGCCCCTTGCACAAATTCAGCTAGACTAGCCATGACTAGCCAAATCTTCAAATCCCCCAAGCCTCAGAGGTCTGCCCAAAGAGACCATAGGGACCATCACAGTACCCCACACCGACCTGACCTCTCTGGCCTTCCCATCCCCGGCCCCAAGGATTCTGATGGCCAGCTGTTCAGAAAAGGCTCGCCGTTGTGTGAAGCCGGATGTAGTGGAAACGCTGTCTCCTTTGTCTTGGGCAAATGATGTGCAATCCCGGAATCCTGGATCTCCCGAATTTTCCGCCCAATTGGTAGCAAGTTCCCTCAGCAGTGCTTTTCAATGCTGCTTCGCTGGATTGACAGGCAAAGGCAGAGGAAAGGGAAAAAGAAAAGGAAAGGGATACAACGAAGAGGAGGTGGAAGAGGAGGCTGAGGCCAGTCCACAGATGGGAACAGATTGTCGAAATTAGACGCTGTCCACGAAGCAGATTTTCTGATGCCTATTCGAAGAAGTCATTGATTTGGCCGCCAGTTTTCCTGGAGTTGATTCATGCATTTGTCTATTTGCATGTAAAAATATGTAAAATTAATGTGCACATGTGCTTGTTATCTCACTTGCTGCTACTGTATTAAGGAGAGTTAAGGAATGTTCGAATAGATGTACCATGGGAACCCTGAAGGAACCCAGCATACCCAAGAAGGTGCAGCGGGATCGGCTGGCGGGAGTAGGTCAGGTGGATAGGCCCAGTTCAAGTATCATTGGGGGGTCCTAAGATTGTTTGGATTGGTCCAGATGGAAATCCTATTCTGGACTATACTGGACTTGAAAGTTTCCAGGCATAGGTCGGCAGAGCAAAGTGCAACTTGGTGCATTTGACCAGGGTGAACGGTTTCATAATGATAAAACATGATAAAACCACCTAAGTTCTGGATGAGTAAATTTCTTTTCACGCATGTCTCCCCGGTTAGTTCTTCTCTATACTTGCTTTCTCTCCTCCCCGATTGATCCCATCCCTGGAAAATCCCGGCTGCTGATACTTCTCCAGTTGAATTTGTCCAGGCTGTGGGCGCCAATTAAAGGCCCAACCCTGCTTTGGTCATTTTCTAATAGTACACCAAACATCTCCAAACATCACCAAACTGTTTGGGTGATGCTCACCCTATCATCACTATGCTTTTTGGCCATAAAGTATCACAAAGTCTCCAATGTTGATAGTTTTGATATGTTTTGATGCCGAATTCTGGCAGTTGAACCACCTTGAACCATCTCAGTTTGGGATGTCCAAAATTTCCAGTCGACCCATACCCGTCGTCACTCAGCGCCAGGCCAAACCTCCAAAGCCGAAGATGCCAATTCGGCGCTACGAAGTACCCCAGGACTTTGGCCCGGAGCAATGGATGGAGTGTGCCAAGAGATGTGCTCAGTACCTCAGTTGAAGTCAGTTGAACCTATGTGGAACTTGTTTTTGACCTTTTTATATCTAGCATTTTTTAACGCTTCCATAATGAATGTGGCAATGGCATGGCTGAAAACTAGTAAAAATATTAAAGATATCTAAAGATCATCAATTCCCAACATGTTTGATAATTCAATGCTAAACTGACATAAACTCACTGGCAAGTCTCGACACCTGGAGACAGGTCTAGTACCTGACTGCTACTTGCCTGGTGGTTCCGAATATTGTTTGGTTTTCTCCTTATATATTGGCGATGGTGATCACTAATTGATTAAGAGATTGAAAGCACCGATTGAAATGAGCAGTCCGCACAGTCTATCAGAGTTTGGGGCATGCGAACGGTTGTTTGTTATCCGCTCTTGGCATGTTGGCAAACATGTATTTGAAGCTTGTTGTTTGTTTGGCCGAAGTTTGGGATGTTTGGGGCCCCCAACTCAGTGGTAGCAGCTTTGACCTCGAAGCAGAAGGTGCCCACACCAAGCGCAGGCTTAGCAACCTCCTGAAGGAGAAAAAAACATTTGGGCCAGTTCAGATGCTCCTGGGAGACCCGCTGCGCTACGGTCTACGTCTCTGGCGTGAATACAATTTGAGGGCTGCTCCACGTCGAGACCCAGTCGTGCCAGATCCAAAACCATGGGCTCCAGTGGATACATCGGAATTCGCCGACTGGGGTGTCCCTGTCCCTGATGATTGGGGGGCTCCATTTGCTGCGGATTGGGGGGATCTTCCTACAGACCCTCCTGCAGACCCTCGGCTTGCAGGGAATAGGCCTAGCCAGGACGCTACATGGTAGGGCGAAAGTCATGTAAACTGAGTTGGAGAGCTAGAAATGCAGCAAATAACATCAAGTATATTTCTTGATATCGATAATATCGATTGCATTTCGTCAGCCAACTGCCTTCAATTGATAGAAGGCCGTGGGCTTGCAAGACCCTTTGTAAATTTCACATTAGGGGCCCAATAAGTCAAGCAGCTCGGAGCACCTCGGAACCAACCAGCATGCCATGCCCCTGCGGTAAAACAACCGTGATGGTAGTACTGGTAGTATCTGGTAGTCCATTCGCATCGCGAGGCATCGATCTCCCTGACTGAAGAGGAAAAGTTGGCCGCACGAGCAAAACGCTTTGGAGCATCTACTGCTGAGAAGGCGTTAAGCACAGCTGCACTCAGATGTGGTGTGAGAGTTGGGTATATGTGTGCATGTTGCACGTAACAAAAGAGCGAAATAGGGGTAGGTGGTCATAAAATGTCAGAACAGGTCAGGTGATGATAAAATGATCGTGTGACAGGACAGAGGGATATACTTGAGCCCTGGAGCCAATGACCATTCCACATCCATATTTTTTGTGACCAAGGCCCAAGGCACCGGTGACACATTTGAAAGAAACAGCATCAAAGGACACCCCTGGGGCTTGTCCATATCATTTCTACAGAGGTCACACCAGTGTTTGGACCTCGAAGTCACAGGCCGTCTACTGTACACTGGATGCTGGCGACACGTCCCCTACGAGGGTTCCATACAATGGATATCAATGGATTAATTTCCAGGTCACCAGCTCTCTTCTGCTGAAAGACTTCGGAAGTGATGAAGATGTCCACCTGAACAACCTGGATTTGAGCTCCGCAGCTGCAGAATTTTCTTCGGATTGTGGTTCTGGAAGTCCGAGATGACAATCCTCTTAGCAAATCTCACCATTCTCACATATTCTCACCATTTCTCACCCAGCAGCTGAGTTAGTAGTGGGAAGATGTGGGAAGAACTTGTTTTCTTCAGCAAGGAGTTTATAAGCAAAGCTAAAACCTCAGACTGGGAGTCCTGTCATCAAGCACGTCCCTTCTTTTTCAGGGTGATGTTCAATGATGTTTATACTTAGATGATCTTAGATGGATGGAAAGTGTTTTCCGAATTTTGCTGAGCAAACTAGCACGTTTCCTTATGGTCACCTGACGTCAACCCCTCCAGCTTAAATCGTTTTTTTCTCCAGAAGCAGCTGCAATGTTTAACGCTTTCTACGTATGGCTGTTGCACCCGGTTGCTCGCATGTTGGCCGAAAAGTCACTTGGCAAATTGCTAACCCTGTCTCAAACAATTCGCCAAAACCAATTTTGAAGCCCCGAGCAGGTAGCGCTTCCTGCGCCGATGTCATTGAAAAACTGAAGGAAGTCCGTTGCTTTCCTTCCAACGTCGAGCCTGTCTTAGTGTGGCCTGGCGTCGCAGACGGCAAAGGGGTATTTCAGGTTTGTAGTTTGGTTCAGGCTTTCAGATTAGGATAGATTAGGGGATATTAGGGGTTTACCGGTTTGCCTTGTATCAGTATGTCCTAGGCATGCATAGCAGCCAATTTTTGAATTCGTCATGTCTACGTAGCAGTAAGCAACAGTAGCATGGACTTTCATACGCCTCTGCCGTCGATGCAGTGTAACTTGAAGCACGGTTTATGTTCCACAGCCCAAACATCCTTCACAAACCTCACTGCCTCATGGCGTGATGCTGTAAATAAGCTAAACATGGTGGCATATGGTGGCTAGATGTTGCCAGCTCATCAGCTAGGCTGCTGCCCAGTGGAAAGGAATTAGAGCCTGATTTTCAGATGTCGAAGATCCCAGATGCCTGGTAGCAAGTAGTAGAGCCCATGGTTTTCTTTGAGCCGCTTCCCACTGTGGGATATTCTGGGGCACATTCGTTGACTTGCCGGTTTGCAAAGAACCCTACCACAGCCCTTGTCTCGGTTTCAAATGACTACTTGAGACGGTTGATTGATTGAGTTTGAGTTTGAGTTTATGAATGGGTTTGAACTTAGTTTGAACATACCAGGACAAGCGTGAATTAAATTGAGGGGAATGTGTTGGGCCTAAGGCCGGTGAATCGTTGAAGTTCATGGCACTCACACGAAAGAACTGGTGACACGTTCAAGTTCATGGCGCTCACAAGAAAGAACTGAGAGTGTCCAAAGCCCGCTGAACTAAGACGGGCTGCCTGAATTGTTTGAGTTGCCTTGCCTACATGGTACAGAAGAGCAAAGTCGGCTTACCATGGCGAAAATATGCCATGCAGTCACTTTCCTCAAGTGACTGCCAACTGCTGAGATCCTGAATGGATCCCTGTTCTTGGCCCAAAGGGCCGTTTAGATCTGTTAGCACATCTTGTTTGCGTTGAACGACAAAAAGGGAGAGAGAGAGAGAGAGAGGGAGAAAAAAGAGAGAGAGAGTGAGAAGCCATGTCTATTTATGGTCAAGCCAGGGTTTGGGGAGCCCCAAGTTTGGGACGAGGTGATGACTTTGCCAATCGTTTGATGGCAGGTGTCCATACTAATACCATTGCCATTTTGTCACAGCCCCGAGAGCCGAGGCGATTGCAATTCAAAAAGGCTCCACCCAACAGCCTCTTTGGGGTTAGTGCCTCAGCAGTAGAGGGCACATAGGACAGTATTGAAGTCGCCTTACCTTATGGATCACCGTGGGCCAGTTTGTGAAGCAACATTGGCTTATGTCATCCAGCTTTGCACTGGAGAATAATGTTGTCAAGAATGCTAGTCGTGCCTTGAGGATCAGCCACAGAATGAGTTGGTCATCCGGATTCAGCCCGATGAAGCTATCTACTACAGGAGCATCGCGCCGCGCAACAGCCAAGTTATAGCCGTGGGAATTCACGCAATGACCATCCATGACCAATCCTCAGTCTAACGTCAACCCCGCATTGATAAACCTTGGCTGATAAAAGAGGGGGTGCCCCATGATCTCTGCCAAAATGGTAACCTCATGTACCCCAAAAAATAAACAGCCCTGGGTTTCATTCATCCAGGATCCTGGCAAAGACTCCCGGCCTCAGTGCACGAGCCCATGAAGTGCAGCGCGGGTGATCTCAGTGTTTGATCTGCGTGCCTCCCTGAAATTATGATCTGCCTTTTCGGGGATAAATTGGCTGTGTCCCTTGTATCGTCCTTATATTGTACCTTGATTACCTTGGAACTTTGACGCTCTTTACATGTAAGTTTTGCGGAGTGGCCTTGGATGCGCAGCAGAATGTGGAAGTAGCAATCCCAAGGGGACATGCAAACATGCGAAATACTTGATTAATGTGGGCAAGCAAGTGCAGTTCCGTTTGACACACATATGATACATTTGCTGAACATGCAGGGTAAAACATTCTCATGCATTTTCAATAATCATTCTACCGTTTGATTTTCAAGTGTGGAAAGGTTGCTGGCGAATATTTGCCCTTGGTCCCCATCACTTTCTTGACTCCACGCTTGGGCTGTGCTGGCTCAAATGCAGCCACGATTTTGACGTTTTTTTCTTCAGCCCTTTGCCCCTTGCTTGCAAAAAGCCGTGTCTTTTGTCTTCAGGAAAGCACAGGAAAGCTGTAAGGGCTCTCAAACGGGTTTGTCTGAAAATGTCTGAAAATATGGTATCAAAAAATCCACTGGTTGATCATCAGTTTCTTCATATTGTTATTTGGGGGCATACCACATTTTCAGAGTGACATACCCAAAGACTATTCCTGTGCTTGCGCTAGGCATTCGCCTCCCAGAATGGCCGCGGCAGTTATGCAGCCTGCGGCATGGCTGCAGACAGATGTGGTGTACAAACCTCCGACCTGGAAAGATAATCTAAGGAGGTAACCTGTAGAGGTGGAGGTATTATGCTAAGATATGCTGAATATTGTTTCCGTGACACTTCCCAGACACCCATAGGACTTGTGAGAGGGGCTATCTAGGTCTGTTTGCTTGCCAAGAGTTTGCAGGACCGTGCGGCGCTGGCACAGCGTATTCAGGGCTTTGGCAATGTGAATCCTCCACCCTTGGAAGAGGACACGGCCAGTGTGGGCACCGAGAGATTGTGGGAACTGGGGGGCCCAGGCTGACTTCAGGGCACTTCTGTAACTGGTCTGGTCCTTTGATCAAAACTAAGCTTTGCGATACAACAGGACAATGAAAATCCCAAAGTCCAACACAGCAGTCATTTGCCTATATATGTGAATCTGAGTATGGCGAAGTTAATTTCCCATAGTCAACACACTTACCTGCAGCAATCGGAAATGGTGCCTCCAGCCCAGCTGCCCAGCTTGCAACGGGCGGCCCCCCCCAGGCAATGTGGCGAAGCGAGCGGTGCGGAACTTGGGTGACATGGTCGGAGAGGAAGTGGCCATGACCGTGCAGGCCAGCTGCGTATCGGCTGGTTATGGGCCTGAAAAAATGGACACAATATATGTCACATATATCACATATTAATAAATATTACACAACATATGACATATCATACATATCACACCATTCTACCATATTTCTACATAGGTGTTGTCAGATGTTGTTAGATTTAGCTTGTAATTGCTGACGGCAATAGCGAGGAACAGTTCTCCCCAAGAAGCCAGGCGAGTCCTGATCTTCCACAATTGACTGATTTTGGGAAAGTGCTAAAACGTGCTTAAACCACCAAGCCATCCATTTCTTATGGGCTGACCATGGTTGACCAGCACACCTCCCCCAGAACTGCTACTGTACCGCTCCATCTTTCAGTGACACCAGGATTTCAAACAGAAGGGTGCAGTTGGAGCTGTCAAGGATGCGGTGGCAGATGCACCTTGTCTATTGGAGATGCGATGTGGTCACAAGGGTGGCTTCTAGAGATGCATTTATTCACCCGAATCCCGAAATCACGGAGGTGTACGGCACAAGGAGATGCAATGTGCCAGGCTGCTTATGCTGCTTCAATGTGCATGGAAACAAGCCCATTCGGATACCCAAGTGGTGAAAGTTTCAAAACCATAGTAATAATTAATAATCATGGTCACCGCCATCAGCAACAGCAGCATCATCATGATCATCATCATCATCAGCAGCAGCATCATCATGATCATCACCACCACCACCATCATCACCATCAACCTCACCACACTGGCGTCACGCTCCAGGCTGGCGACATCTTGATCGATGGGGCACCTTGTCGGCGGTTTGGGTTAGGACAGTCCGTACAATCAATGCTGCAACAAGGAGAATGATGAGAATGTATTGAGAATGTGACAAAATGCCCCAAGTGCATCCAAATGCTGCAGCTTTGAAGCAACTTTAGGTGCCAGGCCAGATGCAGCAAGGTGTAGGAGCGTTGGAATTTGGTTTCCTTATCCGTATCCTGTGCTGAATCTCTCTGAACCAGGTCTCCGGCATCGTTGGGTGGCTACGAGGCGACCCGCTGGAAGAAGAAGAAACCAAAGCCTCAGAGGAGCCGCACCAGATCTACTGCTACCAGAGATTATTTGGATTTGGACATTTTTTTCTGCCAAGCATCCCTTTATAAAGCTTTGTAAGGGGCGTGTGCAGAAACATGTGTTCGCTCCATTTTGGCCCTTGTTTGGATAAAAGATCATGTAAGTTATTACAAGGAATTTCGCAATTCATGGCCATGTTGATTCAATTCATGCTGGTCAGCAGGATGCCCAGAAAGTGCTGGCGAATGGGCCCAGGCGCAGGTTTTGAATTGTGTTTGTGCAGTTTGGTTGCAGCTGGTGAGATGCAGTATGATAGGTCCTTTTTACGAGAATATATGAGGAACTTGGTTTTTCAATTTTCCTCTATACCTTGGGAGGGCTTATACTAGGTCTACACATGTCTAGACTTTGTTCGTGTTTGTTCGATTGTTGGCTGTGAGCCCCTGACGTTTCTCTCATCATTTGCCATGCCGCCAGGGGAGCTGCTTATGGCGTGTCCCAAGCCTCACCATCCGGCGGCATCAACGCAGTCTGGGTGATGCCTGAGGCCGGTGGAGGGTTTGTAGCAGAAGACAGAACTGGGAACCAGAGATTATCTCCATCATTTCGATGGTCTTGCTGTTTCTATATGACTCAATACGGGAAGACTATGCATATTATTTATATATATTATATATATATATATTTATTTATTTATTATTATTATATATATATATTTATTATTATTATGCTTGCATACAGATAGACACGCACCTTCGTTGCATATAACCTCATGTAATATATGTAACTCATGTGACTCATGTATTTATATGTATCTATATATTTATATATGATGTATGATATATGTATGTAATGTAATGGAATGTAATGTAATATAATGGAATGTAATGCGATGTAATGTTATGTAATGTTATGTAATGTAATGTATGTATATACATATGCACCACATACATCCATATACACTATGTAAACGTACGACATACGATGCCTCCCGTGGACAAGTGTAGTTTGGATTGAAGGAACTGATCGTGCGTCGCCAGGAGGCGGATCCTGCCACCTTGGCTGAGCTGGCCAGCAAGAGCGGCAATCCACCATATGCCCCTCAGCATACCATTGGACCATATTGGGCCACTGAAAAGGAGATGGTCAAAGATGGTCAAAGATGGTCAAAGGTAGCAGAGCAAACATCTGAAATATCAAAAATCTGTAGGTAAGACATTGGTAAGACTGTGTCTATTGGATTTTGGGAAGGACATAGTGTAGGATTTGGGCAATTTATTGAAGCTGCAGTATGCGCATGTCCGTGCATTTCGTTTCTTCCGAGAATTGGCAAGTTGTGGAATCATGATGCAGCAAGATGGTCGGTCAGCACATGGCACTGCCAGAAGATTGTTCCTGCTTCTGAGGGTTGTCAAGCATGATTCACTTGGAACCACCACCGATGCAAAAATGGTTGCTTTTCTTGGGATAAATTGAACATTTGAGTTTGGCAACCTATTGGTTTCCATGGATGGAGACACCTCACCACTTTTCATAGGGCTTAGTGGTCGCATTTCATTTGCATCCAACACCCTTTCTTGATAGCTCTCGAAGTTACTCCAAGGCGCCCTCCAACATTCAGCCATACCAGGCTCCAGGGCGTCCGTGTCATCCTCAGGCACCATCTCAACGCTATGACAGACACACAGTGTATCTCAGTGTCCATCACTGGATGCTGTGGAAAGGAATCAGCAGAAATCATTAGATAGAACATTTGGAAAATCTTGGAATCTCGTAGGCCTTGGACGTCCCTCTTTCGGCCCATTGCTATCTAATTGCAAAGATGGGCTGGATGCGACGGCATCTAAATAAAATCAGGTTGCCATACCACATCATACCACCTGGAGTCTTGAGGAATGCGATGCCGCAGATGCCACAAATGCCACCACAAATGCCGCAACGATTGCCAAATGGCATCGAAATTGCACCATATCAACCTGGAGGCTCGACTTCACTGGGCTCAACTCCCCATCAACACATATCGATACCTTCCGACAACCTTTGGAGCAGGTCGATCTGAAGGAATGGTTCACGGCATTTTCGCCCCCAAGGAATGCGGTTTCGTTTCAATGAGTTGCAGATCATGTGCAAAGTTTCAGCATGTTTGAGAATTATGGTCTGTTCGATGGTTCGGCTGTGGCATATCACAGGTTCAGGGTGGTCAATCATGTATGTAATGTAACGCAACGTAATGTAATGTCATGTTATGTTATGTTCCGTTGTGTTTTGGCATGTGATGTGTTTATATATATATATAGAATAGTTAGCCATCATCCCTTTTCCCATTTTTTCCCCGCCCAGCAAATCAGCACAATCCAGCACCAAGACACAAAAACAGCAACAAGCAAGCAACACAGACAATAACAAAGCAGGCATATCAACAAAAAATCCAACACAGCACCCCAGTAAAACAAAGCAAGAAGCAAACACAAAGAAAACAAAGCCGACTATACAAACAACAACACAAAAGACTACCGCAAGAAACAAAAGCAACCCACCAGCAGAGCAAAACCAAAGCAAACTAAACAAACCAAAACGACACAACAAGAAACAAAACAATAGACCATTATAAGAAATATTCTATAAACCTAACCAAGTTTCAATTTATTATAATTATGATATCAAAAAATGAAACTATTTATTCACTAACCTTTCCAAAGACATACTATGATAAGTTGATACGAGTGTTTATCCCAATTGGCATTTCTGCAATACTCTTCGCAAACCTCACAGTAGGTTTTAGGATAAAGTGATGCTATTTCTTTTGCTGTTTTCTCGTTGCATTCTCTTTTGTAATCTAACACTTAGCACAGGATATACAACCATAGTGAAAAGAAATTACGGGTTCTTTTTTCTCACAGCACCCACACTTTTTCATAGGTCTTTCTTCATCTACACGATGTATCATTTACTACCTGCTATATATACATAATATGTCTTTAAGTATTTTAAGATATTTTAAGATATTCGGATATGTTTTTAACCATTTATCACTTTATGATACTTTATGTAGGTGTTATTTTAATTCACTCTGATTTTCGCAGTAATGCTCATAAAACCTAAACAGTTCTTCAACATATTCACGCAAGAAGACTTCTAAGATGTCCTTTACTTTATACAAATATTCTGCTTCTAAACATATAATGCTCTTTAACATCAGGCAACCACCAACAACGGTCTTTCTTACATCTAATGATATAGTTGAGGTCGTGAAAGTTTTTCAGTATATGACATTTGTATTTCCAGTTGTTCTTTACATACGACTTAACTGCTTGAAGAAACATTTTATCGTGCCTAAACTCTTGTTTAAGTCTTTCGTTTACCAGTAGGTGGTGTAGTTCCCTTTTCATTACTCTAACATTTGTTTGTCCGAGTAGTATTGGACAGATAGATAGGCAATGCCTCCATCCTTGCTTTAAAGAAATATATGTCTTTCTGCTGTTGTTAATTCTTTATCTTTAAAGTAGTCAAAATGATAATTGACATTTATGTATTTGCACTCCTTATCGTGTAAATCTTTGCATTTATAACAGTAGATGTTATATTGACATATTTCATCACAAACCCCAGCGGGGAAAATATTATTCAATACAACCTTAATGTTAGTCATTTCTCTTTTACAACACCCACAGTTTTTGTAATTAAATATCATTCTACTATAGTAATATAATATAATGTTTCTTTAAGTATTTTAAGGCATTTTAGTCAGCATATTTGATGTTAAAAATTCTATCCACCCAACCTTACCCATCTTACCAACCCATAATTCTAATCGAAGGAAGTTTATTTAGAAGTCAAACTTCCGACAATCTGGACAGATGAAAAGAAGAGTAGGGCAGAGGCAGAGAGAAGAGAAAGATTAGAAGAGAGAAGAGTAGAAGAGAAAGAGTCAGAAGAAAGAAGATGCAGATGCGCGAAAAGGTTGGAAAGTCGCGAAACACTGTGTTTTTCCAATGATTTGTGGCTCAGGAGGGTCGAAAAGTAGGCTCGCTAAAGCGGCGGGTGCGGAGCCAGCTCGCCAGATGAGAGATGAAAAGTTGCACGCCGTTGTGGCGCGAAGCACATTTGCAAGTCAAAATGTACAAAACACCTCAGCTCCGGACACTTTTGGAAGTTGAGATGTCAAAAAAGTGCACGCCGTTGTGGCGCGAAGCACATTTCCAAGTCAAAATGCACAAAACACCTCAGCGTCGGACCACTTTTGGAAGTTGAGATGTCAAAAAAGTGCACGCCGTTGTGGCGCGAAGCACATTTCCAAGTCAAAATGCACAAAACACCTCAGCGTCGGACCACTTTTGGAAGTTGCGATGTCGAAAAAGTCCACGCCGTTGTGGCACGAAGCACATTTTGAAGTCAAAAGTGTAAAAAACTGGCGGTCTCGGACCACTTTTGGAAGTTGAGATGTCAAAAAAGTGCACGCCGTTGTGGCGCGAAGCACGTTTCCAAGTCAAAATGTCCAAAACACTAGGGGTTCGGACCATTTTTGGAAGTTCAGATGCGCGGAGCATACTTCGAAGTCACACTACAGTACAGTACAGTACACTCCAGTACATTCCACTACACTACATTACACTACACCACACTACATGACACTGAATGACACTGCAACACAGATAGACAGCTAGACAGATAGACAGATGAAAGGGAGAGAGAGATAGACAGGTAGATAGATAGATAGATAGGTAATTAGATGAAAGAGAGAGAGAGAGAGAGGCCAGCTGGGTAGATGAGATAGATAGATAGATGGCTAGACAGATAGACAGACAGAAAGACAGACAGATCGATAGACAGACAGACAGACAGATAGATAGATAGATAGAGAGAGAGATAGAGAGATAGATAGATAGATAGATCGATCGATCGATCGATAGAGAGAGAGAGAGAGAGAAAGAGATAGATAGATAGATAGACAGACAGACAGACAGATAGATACATAGATAGATTGATAGATAGATAGATAGCTAGATAGATAGATAGACAGACAGATAAATAGATAGATAGAGAGATAGATAGATAGATAGATAGATAGACAGACAGATAAATAGATAGATAGAGAGATAGATAGATAGATAGATACATAGATAGATAGATAGACAGACAGACAGATAGATACATAGATAGATAAACAGA
Organism: Cladocopium goreaui; assembly: GCA_947184155.2. NCBI lineage: Eukaryota > Dinophyceae > Suessiales > Symbiodiniaceae > Cladocopium > Cladocopium goreaui. The sequence continues at coordinate 53,844 of CAMXCT020006530.1, forward strand.
TGAAAGAAAGAGAGAGACACAGAGAGATAGATAGATAGATAGATCAATAGATAGATAGGTAGATAGATAGATAGATAGCTAGGTAATTAGATGAAAGAGAGAGAGAGATAGATAGATAGATAGATCGATAGATAGATAGATAGATAAATAGATAGACAGATAGATAGGTAGATAGATAGATAGAAAGTTACATAGATAGATAGACAGATCGATAGATAGATAGGTAGATAGATACATAGATACATAGATACATAGATAGATAGTCAGAGAAAGAGAGAGAAAGAGAGGAGACCTCAAGCACCTTTCGGTCCATCAGTGGCTTCGCTTTGCCATCCCTGATTCACAACCACCAACCTCTCCTATAGGTTTCCTATTTTTGAAACTTCCGCCACCGCCTTGTGCGGTACTACTGGTAATGATAATTTTAATTATCACAAAAAAATGTTTCATTATCTTTCATTTTCATAAATTCATGTGTTTCTTTGATTGCCTGTAGTTTTTCGGTACAATCGGATTGATGAAATTTGTCCTGAAAAAATCGTGCCAACAGCTGCGCATTTTTCGTGTCGCTCCTTTTGCGCACCGCTTGACAAGTCTTGGGCGCACAGTTCTTCGGCACAATCGCATTGATGGAATTTGTCCTGAAAAAATCGTGCCAACAGCTGTGCATTTTTCGTGTCGCTCCTTTTGCGCACCGCTTGACAAGTCTTGGGCGCACAGTTTTTCGGCACAATCGCATTGATGCAATTTGTCCTGAAAAAATCGTGCCAACAGCTGCGCACCTTTCGTGTCGCTCCTTTTGCGCACCGCTTGACAAGTCTTGGGCGCACAGTATTTCGGCACAATCGCATTGATGCAATTTGTCCTGAAAAACCCGTGCCAACAGCTTTGCTCTTTTAGTCTTGCTCCCCGCCAACGAAGCTATGCGTGTCCCATCGCCCAGTGTTTGCACACCGCTTGACAAGTCTTGGGCATAATTACAGTTTTTCGGCACATTCGCACTGATGGAATTTGTCCTAAAAACCCCCAACAGCTCTACATTCTCACTATATCGCTCCCTCCTAACTGAGCTCTCTGTAGTGAATTATCTATATGACTATACGTGGTTATAATCATGCATTGGTTTCATTCAAAATCCTTGGGTTAATCGAAGGAAGTTTAGAAGTCAAACTTCCGACAATATGGACAGATGAAAAGCAGAGATGGGAAGAAACAGACAAGAGAAGAGAAGAAGAAAGAGAAAGTCTCAGAAGAAAGAAGATCCAGGTGCGCGAACAGGTAGGAAAGTCGCGAAACACTGCGTTTTTTCCAATGATTTGTGGCTCTGGCGGGTCGAAAAGTAGGCTCGCTAAAGCGGCGGGTGCGGAGCCAGCTGGCCAGATGAGAGATGCAAAAGTGCACGCCGTTGTGGCGCGAAGCACATTTCCAAGTCAAAATGCACAAAGCACCTCAGCTCCGGAGCACTTTTGGAAGTTGCGCTGTCGAAAAAGTGCACGCCGTTGTGGCGCGAAGCACATTTCCAAGTCAAAATGCACAAAACACCTCAGCTCCGGAGCACTTTTGGAAGTTGCGCTGTCGAAAAAGTGCACGCCGTTGTGGCGCGAAGCACATTTCCAAGTCAAAATGTAAAAAACTCACTGTTCGCAATTTGGGGTGTAGATCTGTTAGGTTTAGATCCGCTTCCTTTCAAATCTCAGAAAATCCCAAAAAATCCCAGAAGTTCATGCCTGATTGTGGTATCACCAAGAGGCAGTAATGAAGCAAAGGAATTGCGGGCATGAACGGTTTTTCCCTTTCAAAGCAATGCGATTTTTTCGGGATGAGCCGTTGATTGAAACAATGGCAACCAATCTAATGACAAGTGATCCCTGTCAGTTAAAACTGACGATTGAGGGTTCTGAACGTAGCAGCAGGCATGACCTCGGCTCAATTGACATTGACCTTAAGCCCATGCAACAATAGACACCGGCAACAGCAATGCCAAGTAATGACAACTTTCGCACCTGTATATGCAAGCATATTACCCCTCTGGACACTTGTTGGCCCATTGTGAGATATTTTGAGACATTTTGAGACATTTCAGGTTTGAGCAACTTGGAGCAATTTTGAGCAGTTTTGAGCAGTTTTTCGGGCCAGCTTGGGTCATTTCGAGCAATTTTGAACATGTTTGTCGGGCAAGTTTGGGTCATGTCGAGTAATTCTGAACAATTTTTGGAAGCACGATATGACATTGTTAACCTTGGACAATGTTCAAAATGTCTCAATTGAGGCTGCTTTGAGACATCTTACTTTGGCTGAAAAAGATCGCTGATGTAAACCCCACAGATCTAGACCCTAAAACATCCTAAAACAAGATCAGTGAAAAAAAACACCAGGTTCGGACCACTTTTGGAAGTTGAGATGTCGAAAAAGTGCACGCCGTTGTGGCGCGAAGCACATTTGGAAGTAAACATGTTAAAAACACCACATGCTCGAACCACTTTTTGACGTTCAGATGTCGTTTCGCGCGGCAGGCGCAAGGGATTGTGCACCGTGGCTCTCCCCAAGCTATTTCCCACCGCGTCCCCTCCGTCCACCCTGTCGTCGCTTCCGTCTCGCTCCTTCCCAACGGAGCTCTCCCCAAGCTATTTCCCAAGGTTTCCCCTCTGTCCACCCTGTCGTCGCTCACGCTAATTCCCACGGTATCCCCTCCGTCCACCCTGTCGTCGCTTCCGTTTCGCTCCTTCCCAACGGAGCTCTCCCCAAGCTATTTCCCACGGTTTCCCCTCTGTCCATCCTGTCGTCGCTTCCATCACGCTTCCGCCTTCCCCAAGCTAATTCCCACGGTTTCCCCTCCGTCCAACCTGTCGTCACTTCCGTATCGCTCCCCTCGCGGCAAAGTCAACTAAACGAGAACCGAAGCATCGGAGATGCTTTTGGGAAATAATGTGGTGAGTGAGGTAAGATGGGCAAGGTGGAGTCCACAGAAAAATCTGTCTGTCAGTCTATTGTTTTATTTGTTTTGTTTCTTGTTGTGTCCTTTTGTTTTTTTTGCGGGGTGCTTTGGTTTTGCCTTGTTGCTGTGCTTGCTTTGGTTTTTATTTCTGTTGATTTGTGTGTTGATGGTTGTATAGTCTGCTTTGTCTTCTTTGCGTTTGCTTCTTGTTTTTTTTTGCTGGGGTGCTGTGCTGGATTTTTTGTTGATGTGCCTGCTTGTGATTGTCTGTGTTGCGTGTTTGTTGCTGTTTTTGTGTCTTGGTGCTGGATTGTGCTGATTTGCTGTGCGGGGAAAAAAGATGGGAAAAGTGATGGCTCACTATAATATATATATATATATGTACGTGTGTATGTGTGTGTATGAACATACATGCAAATACAAAAATTGAGCAATATGATAAGTGTATGTATAATTATGTATATATATATATACAAATGAAAAACATCATGATCAGCAGCAGGGCATCACCCCAACAACATCCAACAAGCCCGCACGAAGCCGCAACAAGCCGCGATGGCGAAACCGCAGGTGGCTTCCCCGCTCCAGGCGCTGGCGCCTTCCGGCCACCGGCCTTTGGCGCGCCAGGTGCCTTTCCTGGTGCTCCAGGCTGGGGATATCTGCGGATGTCACTTAGGATGCAGGAAATGTATGGAAATGGCCTAGGGCCTAGGGCGCTCCAAGAATTGAGCCAACTATGGGGCTGAAAAATGCCAAAATGGCATCGGTTTTGGAGGCACAGGCACCATGCGCTGTCGCCAGGACAAGCGGCACCCTTCGTGCCCGGTATGTTTCCAGGCTTTGCTCTCCATGGCGGGCCTCATGGGTACCGTAGTCCATGATTTTTATTGTTTTATGGGTCAGTTCAAATCAGTTTGGAAGTGATATTCGGTTGGAGAGCCGGTTGGTTGAGGAAGGGAATCGATTGAAGACATGTTTATCATGTTTGCAAAAAAAAAAGTGGCCCAACTCTCCTTCACGTGTTTTACCCGTGTGCCCAATGAAAGTTCATTAATGGATATTAATGGTACATTATATTATGGTACATTCATACATCTTGGATAGTACGCATGGATACGAATGGATGATTTTTTTTAAATTAAGTAAATCCCTCTATTGCTACTTTCACTTGTTCCGGTCAAGACTCCAGTTTGGATCGATCTCTCAAGCTGAGACCCGCATTTGTATCACAGACAGTTTGGGTCTTGAGTCCTCAGTCCCTTCAACCTGCATAGGTGCTCCTAACCCGGCAGGGTACGGCGCATCAGCAAGGGCCTTTGTTGGGGAACCGTCAGCTGAAGGTTTGTATCAACATCGAGAACCTACCCCCAGAATCTTCTGACATAACAAATGGATACAAAATATTGTTTAATGATTTTGTTCTATAATTACATTGAAAACTTATTTCCTCTGGGGCATAATTGAAGGCCCCCATTTTCAAATCTGGTCCTACAGACTATAGCTATATATAAGTCATTGCATGTTAGCAGCGCTCACCAGGTTCGAATTCGTTCAACTGATTGTTTCCCGTTCTGTACGCCGATTCTCGCGCCAAGGCCAGCAGCGGTCCCAAAGGTGCAAGTTGGGGCGTCGCACGTGGGGCTGACTGGGTAGGCAGATAAATAAAGCTGCAAGGCTAATACAGGTGGTGTGACTTGTCAGGGTTTCGTGTTTGTATCCACTTTAGCGACAGGAAGAACAACTCTTAGGTTTCCTGGAATTATGGCCCCACATCTTACTGCATCAGGGCCTAAGATGGAACCGCCAGCAGGCCTCATAGAACGTGTCGCAAAAGGAGAAACGTTGCCCGGAAAGGAGGCTCGCGTGGGAACTAGGGTCACTTCTTCATTTGATGGTCAGGAAAGTGAACCCACTGGGCACAATGCCACCAAAAATTGATCCTGTACTGTATATTGGCTTGGTATTGAGTGATAGAGGGAGATTTGTCATACAGAGACCTGTGGCCTCACATCAGGTGGCTGGACGACTCGCAGGACAATGCGTTTCTACCAAGGTGCAAAAGATGGGAGGCATCACTTTTTTGTGGGCAATTTTTGAATGGAATATGAATGGCAATATGAATGACTAGGGCTATCTATGAGTCAAAGTAGTCAAAAGATGTCAAAAGTTAAAAAACCGTAAAGCACCACAGTATGACACATCCACCCATACCCACATCCTGCATTCATCCAAGACATCCGATGTGAAGGTCTCAGCCGTGCAACTTGGAGAGTTCGTGGCAGACCGGGTTTGCAGCCCAAATAACCACTGCGTTGGGCACTGGTTTGGGATGATGATGGAAGATGGGCCCTTTTGTAGTAGGATGGGTTGGGCTTGAGTTCGATAAGGATGTTTTACATTGTCTAACTATAAGAGTGATATTTTTTGATATTGTATGATCTAGTCACTTGCCAGCCAGCTCTCACCTAGTGCCGGAAGCAGGAATGAGAGAGTGGATGTCACAGTGTTTCGGGTGTAGAGTGTGCACGTCACACATGAGTTTGCGACAAAGTGTGTGAGATTCCCTGGCGATTTGAGCATTGGTGCCTGCCAAGCTAGAGGGGTATTCTCCAAGATGTTTTGCATCAAGTTTCTTGGGTGTGACCTGTGTGAAACGTTGATCTGGAGAATGTGATACTATAATCATCATGTTGATTATCATCCTTGAAGCTGATTTTAGGTGAAATTCACATTGAACCGGGCACCATTCCATATAATATCAAGTTGCAGCCCAGCATGCTACCTAAACTTCACATTGATTTGCAGCCTGGCACACCCAAAGTTGGTAGAACATGTTTCAGTAGAGATTGAGAATGTGGCTGACCTTACTGCAATCCTGTTCAATATCCATCTCCAATTTAAATGCCATTCCCAGCCACCCTGGCAAGGTGCGAAGGCTCTATTTGGGCCTGGACAATGATGGGGACGAAGGATTGCTGAGAATGTTGCAGTGCAGAGCTCAGCATTTCTAGATTTTCTTCACAGGTCCACGAGGAGTCAGAAGCAGGTTTGACTCGGTGGTCTCCAGAATCTCCAGTGATACAAATGGCACGGGATCGAATTTGACCCTTGAGTCTTCTCAGTAAAGAGGAATAACACAGATTTAATATTATGTAATATGATATGTATATATATATATAATATATATATATGTATGTATGTATATTATATATTTAAAAACAACATTATTGTGATCATGGTGATAACGACGCAATATAACGACCATTTTATTCCGGAAAGATTTCAGCTCTGGGCTGTACCTATGTTTCGCAGCTTCTCTGGGGCACCGTGCACGTTTTGTGCCACGGATGGACGGCCTTGAGGCTAGTTGATGCTATGAAGATGCACCTTGGCTCGTCTGGTGGTTGGAACCCATGCCTTAAAGCTGGTGAACCCAAGGTCTGACACACGTGTGCAACAAATCAGACTTAGGCAGACTTAGGGATCTTGATGATGAAGGTCAGAATACTGTCGATGATGTCAGGATACCGACGGTCAGGTTGTTAATGTTGTTGGGCATCTTCAGAGGTCACTTGATGGGAGGGGCACATGTTTGAAGGGATCATGCAATATGTCTGTTAATACCAATCAGGAAACAATGTGCAAATTGCCAGACCAATATTTCCCAGCAGAGTTTACACCTGGTGAACGTACTGGAGCAGGACTGATTGTCATGTTTTTCTTACACCCTCTCATCACACAACACACGTCTGTCACTGTCTTAATGTTTTCGGATGTTTTCGGGTTTGTCCATGTGCTTCCGGCATGGGACGTCACCTGGTGAGGCATGACAGCCCCATCATGAAAGAGGCAGTGAAGAAGATCAAGGCGCATCGTGGCATATCACCGGGATCAACCTCCGAACAAAGCCATCCTCTGTTTGCAACTCAAATATAGCCTTCGAGCTCGCTTTGGGTGCTCTGGGATTGGGTGTCCAGGGACCAGCGCTTGTACCTTCCCTCGCCACTTACTGCTACAGAAACTGCCCACCACCCAAGCAGGGTCTTTTGCGGGAGGATTCTGGCTTGTGTTTTTTGGCTGCGCTGACATCAGGCAATGGGGCATAGTTTTACGTAGTTTTACAGGCAAATCTGATCAGCGAGATCCACCTGTCTCGATCCGGGGTGTGACCTGCCCCAGGACACAGTGGGGGAAGAGTTTTTGTCTCTCAAGGCATCCTCCAAGCACAAGGACAGGTGCTGGGATGTCCTTCGAAGGCCGAACTCACTGCCCCAAAACTAGACAGGCTGCCATGCTTTTCTTTCCAAAAGGCCGCAGAAAGGCGTTAGGACCCTGGTATAACTTAGAAGACTTAGGACAATTAGGAAATCTATGGAAATCTGGAAGTCATACAATCGACATCAATCGACTGTTGAACATCCATCAGTTGCTTCAAAAGCAGGTGACCCACGGCCCATGGCCATCACGGGGTGCCATGGCCCGGCCATGGCAGCTGTCCCCATCGCTCAGGAAGTGGCCGTGCCCATGCTCCAGCGTCTGAGTTTGTTGGGTGCCGAATCTTTGCCAGATCTTCTGGGCGAGGCCTGGGAAGCTGATCCTGGCACGGCATGACATGGCCCATGGCATGGCCCAAATTGGGAGGGCGTGAAGTTTTCATGGCTGGTTGAGGGTGATACGTGATTTTTGCATGCATATAGAATCATATAGACATGGTATCACCCTTGTTTGTGTCCAATGCCTGATGATGGTAGATCTGATCTGATAGGGATTAGGGATTGTTCAACCAAATCTCCGCCTCGAAAATGACATGGGGCGTTGCAATTGTTGAAGGAATGCGGTATAGGTAGTCGAACTACTGGACAAGAGTGCCCCCCGCTTAAGCTGCAATAGTAAAGCGAGAAACTGATTGGGGAGGAGATGGAAGGAGAGCATGTATCAATGAGAGTACAAAAGCGTCAGCAAATGTCTGCTTGCGATCTAGACAGGGAGGGGCTGCTGGTGCCATCACACACTGAAAATGATCCATCAGGAACCTGCGGCAACATCAAGCACTGCGGCCAGCTTAAGCATGCTTAAGATACTTAAGATTGTTTATATTGTTTGATGTACAACAGCTTGATAGAAACCCTGTGATGCCAATGTGTTGATGCAGGCTGTGCCACTATGGCCAGTGTCTCAAAATTGGTTCTAGGGTTGGCTGCGCAGCGAACCTAGGTCGACCTACTGGGCTTCTTGGATTAGAAAGAGATTGGTGGCAGGAGCCAGGAGAGGGGTGGCCTTTCTGTGCATCAATTTTGCAATGCTCAAATTCACCTTTAATGCTAGAAAAACCCAGGTTGCTGTCATGTCAGTCAAGTTGTATCAAGGCTTTCTCGCAGAACCCCTAACCATGATAATTATACAACCCGCTTTTTTACCAGGCTTGTGTCCTATTCGGTTTTTCTCAGGTGATTCTGCACCACCAGCATCTGCGAATGCCTCCCAGACCAAGACGATGAACCTGTTGGATTTCTGAAATTGCCTAAAGAAATAAAAGCCAAATGGACACCTTGCATTTTAGCTATGAGAAACGGATGAAACTGAGCCACGCAGACTTTGCCTGATTCAGCTCTGCGGCTGCACATGTTTTGGACAATTCGGACATATTCAGACCATTCATTGCGGCCACATTGTGTCACCAGTGCTCCCAACAGTGCATGCCATGGTTGAACCTTGGGCGAGGGTCTTGCGCTTGTTGACATTTTGGCAAGAGTTCATGTTTGGAACCCCGACGAAATCTATCCTTCAAAGGGACAGGTGCGCAAGAAAGATGCAGCTCAGTCGTTTCAACTTGTTTTATCGCAACGAGTCTCAAAGGGTTAGCAGGCCTGGCTCCCAGCATTACATGCTAGCTAGCTGTGATGTATTCCTGATGCTTGCAGCTGGCAATTCTGTGAATTGAATCGTCTGAAAGCTCAACCCTTTGAGACTCCGCAGGCCGAGAATTAGGTCGTGCATTGTGCTTCAGCCAGTCACATGACCATAGCATTACAATCAGTCCAGCTGGAAAAATATTGCCGAATATTGCCGAATATTGCCGGAGAAATTTGACCAACAGTAAGAGCTTAGGGATTCGCGTGGAAAGCGTGTGGGCAAATCATGTGAACTGTGGAGCAGGGTTGCTGAAAATGTTTGATGTCCTGGGGCAAGACTGACATCCTTCGGTCAAATATCTACACGTAGGATTTGCAGCGCTGTCAGCCATTCAACAAAAAGCATAGTCACTGGCTGCACCTCTCAATGCACGTCTGCGGCTCATAGCTGACGACTCAATGCAGAGTCGCTCCAGCTCTTTTTTTCTCCCAGGCCGGCCCACCACGAACCGGCTGCATCCCTATGATTGGGAAATAGTATGAAATACTGTAGTGGGAACATTGGGGAAGCATAGCACTGGCCAACAGGTTCTAGATACTGACCCATCTACAATATTCTGGATATAGATTCAGAATGATTCAGACATATTCAGACACAATAGCATGAAAGCAGAATTGTTGCTTTTTTGGCAGCAAGGGTGAGTTTTTGCCAAAGGTGTCAATTTCAACCGAAGTTCTCAGCAGTATGAGACTCTCAATCCCAAATCGCTTCAACGACCAGACACATCTCACCAGCCAACCCCGAATCGTCAAGGCAGCTGTAGTAGGAAGAACTTCCTACAGCGTGAGTGGGACAGGCCAATCAACGGGCGGGCTTTCAAGCCGCAAGTACAGACAAAAAGAGGTGCAGCGGCTTGCTGAGTAACACAGCCTTGGCCGGGAAAGTCACAAGTCATCACAAGCCAACTGAGCCTTCACCCTCAACCATAAGGTTGCTAATGGGTGTCAAAGTTTTTGCATTCTGAACCTTTCTTATAAAATCTTCAACTAATATAGCCATAGCGAATCATTCTAAACATGCTCATTTATGCACGGTCAGCAAGGCCAAAAGAATTGAATGGTTGGAGAGAGATTTGACTGGTTGGAGAGAGAGGGAGAGAGAGAGACAGAGAGAGAGAGGAAGGGAGGGAGGGAGGGAGGGAGGGAGAGGGAGAGATTTCCAAGTTCCCAATCTTGAGTTCAGCCTGGAAGCGAAGCGAAAATCTCTTTTGGAGACCCCTTCCCTTTTGCTCCGGGGCAGGAGGGGCACCCAGCACGTGCATGTGTACCCTGTCCCCTCTTGGAAGAAGTTAGATGGGTCGCCTCTACCAGCATGGATTGTATATATTGTATACTTTCGTTTGGGTTGGTTTCTCCCCAGCATGGTACTGAGGCACCATTCTTGACCTTGACTTGCGCAAGGAAGAGGCTTGGTCCTCCAACTACCATTCAAGATGGCTAGCCGGTCATGGATGCACTGCTGCAGGATGTTGTGCACAATTAGCCTGCTGAATAAGATAAGTTGAGAGTGCCAAGATCCTTTTTTCCTCCTTTGGACCTTTCCTTCAGAGAGCAGTCGTATCACTTCGACTTTGCAGGTGGGTCGGTTACCTGATGCTTACGAGAAGCTCATTCACGATGCAGGGATCTCATTGAACATATTGAAGTGCGGGCGGTGAGCTGGCTGCCTGATACTGCTTGTATTGCATCAGCTTGCTGACACTGCGTGCTTCTCACTTCCTTGTACAACAGATTTGTCCCTTTATCATGAACCGTGTGTAATGATCAGAAGATTTCAGAAGTAGATATGCCCCAATAGTATCCATTAGTCACTCCATTAGTCACCATTGGCAGTCATCAAGATCCATCAAGACATTTTGCTTCCGGAGGTTCTTACTGCCAAGCGACAGGAAGAGTCACCAATCATACTAGACGACGGATGGCCCGAGAGCGTAGAGGAGCAGAGTCTTCTGTTGTTAGTATGGAGACACTATATTACAAGATAATATGATAAAGATGTATTATAGGCAGACGAGAAGAGTAGTATCAAGACAATATATGACTAGTACAAGACAATAGTTTGCATCGTATTTTTGTAAAGTTTTTCATACACAGAACTTTTTACAGACAGACGCTTTTGCACACAGAGACTTTTACACACAGACGCTTTTACACACAGACGATTTTGCACACAGAGACTTTTACACCCAAACACTTTTACACACAGAGACTTTTACACAGACGATTTTGCATACAGAGACTTTTACACCCAAACACTTTTACACACAGAGACTTTTACACACACAGACGCTTTTACACACAGACGCTTTTACACACAGAGGCTTTTACACACACACGCTTTTGCACACAGACGCTTTTGCACACAGACGCTTTTACACACAGACGCTTTTTACACACAGGCTCTTTTACACACAGACGCTTTTTACACACAGGCTCTTTTACACACAGACGCTTTTACACACAGAGACTTTTACACACAGACGCTTTTACACACAAGCGCTTTTACACACGGACGCTTTTACACACAGACGCTTTTACACACAGAGACTTTTACACACAGACCCGTTTACACACAGAGGCTTTTACACACAGAAGCTTTTACACACAGACGCTTTTACACACAGACGCTTTTACACACAGACGCTTTTACACACAGAGACTTTTACACACAGTTGCTTTTACACACAGACGCTTTTACACACAGACGCTTTTACACACAGAGGCTTTTACACACAGATGCTTTTACACAGACGCTTTTACACACACACGCTTTTGCACACAAACGCTTTTGCACACACAGTCTTTTACACACAGACGCTTTTGCACACACAGTCTTTTACACACAGACGCTTTTACACACAGACGCTTTTACACACA
>CAMXCT020006530.1:65667-411074 GCA_947184155.2 Cladocopium goreaui
GATGTGAAGATGAGCAGATGTGAAGATGAGAAGATGTGAAGATGAGAAGATGTGAAGATGAGCAGATGTGAAGATGAGCAGATGTGAAGATGAGCAGATGTGAAGATGAGCAGATGTGAAGATGAGAAGATGTGAAGATGGGGAGGTGTGAAGATGGGAAGGTGTGAAGATGAGCAGATGTGAAGATGGGAAGGTGTGAGGATGAGAGGATGTGAAGATGAGAGGATGTGAAGATGAGCAGATGTGAAGATGAGAGGATGTGAAGATGGGAAGGTGTGAAGATGAGCAGATGTGAAGATGAGCAGATGTGAAGATGAGAAGATGTGAAGATGGGAAGGTGTGAAGATGAGCAGATGTGAAGATGGGAAGGTGTGAGGATGAGCAGATGTGAAGATGAGAGGAAGTGAAGATGAGAGGATGTGAAGATGAGCAGATGTGAAGATGAGAGGATGTGAAGATGAGATGTGAAGATGAGAAGATGTTTTACAGACCCCCACTATTGGAAGAACCCTGCGCTCAGACGCTCTCGGGAAAAACGGCGTAAAACGTCATAAGACGTCATAAAACATCACAAAACCATACGATCTACAGGTGATATCCAATCATATCCATATGGCCCATAGGTGATCATCATGGCATCATGGCATCGCAGATTTCAGTGAGGTGATCCAAGGCGAGAGCCACAACTTTGTCCGTGCGGACGAGGCGAGTCGTCTTCCGATATATGATATGAGATGAGTAACCGACAAGATTAGTGGAAGACTGTAAAGGACTATAAAGTAGTAGATGTAGTAGGGAGTGGACTTGGGATGTTCAAATGTGTGTTAAAACCCTCACACCCGATAGGGGACCACCCACTTTGGCCATGTTCATTGAGAGCAGTAAGCAACTTTGTCCGCTACTCATATGCCTCTGCAGGTATTGGTACACGGGCATAGGGCATATTTTATGTGAAATTGATGTGTATGGATTGCTGGGCTAGAGACCTTGCAGACAGGTGGAAGAAGGATGGCGAATCTTTGATCCATTGCTTCAGAGCTGCAGACTCAGTACTGGACGGTTTCTAGCTCAGCAGCCTGTCAAATTTGCTGCCTGCGCGGCTCTTTTCTGCAACCCTCCCTTCGACCTTTGGAATAAAGCTATGCTGTGCATATTCCACACCTGTCTTATGATGTTTTATGTGTGTCTTTCCAGGGGCTGTCGTGCTTGTTAGTCTATGCAAATCGTATCCAGGTCTGGAGTCGCCAAGTGCCCCGCATCCATTTCCCTATGCCCGGCATCTCGGAACCTGGATGCCCTGTGGTGCCTGAGCGCTTGCTAGCACTGAATAGTGATGATAAGGATGCAACGGAAGAGAAATGAACTGTGTTACCACAACCCATGTGCATAACTGTTTACCTGGTGGGTGCTGCCCATACCTCAACATGATGAGCGATGATTAGCGTACCTGTTTTTTTCTACAGATTTTCTCGACGTTATCTTTTGGGTCCCCCTGGATCCAGTAGCGTCATTGCTCCTCGCAGGCCCAAGGAACCCGTGGACCTCCGGAAGCAGATGCGCTGATCAACAGCACAGGCTACAGGCACTTGGAGCAGCCGAGCTATGATGAGGGATGATGAGCTATTGTTTTCTTGGGCGGTATATAACTTAATTAAGGCTTCTTAAGGTGGCAAGGGAAATCAAAAATGTAAAGGTACAGGTCGGCATAGGTGGTGGTAGTTTGCTTGTTGAAATCAGAGATTTCTCGCACGTTGGAAGACTGGAAGTTGTGTATTCCAACATGCTGATGAGAGATCAGGACTGACAGGCAGCAGCATCTGCATCACTAACAGTAGCCACTCATCCCGAGGAGGAAGACTATACTGAGGGGACTGGTCCTTTTTTAGGATAGAATGGCATGAATTAAAATTAAAATCCCAACTTCGTGTTGATCCAGCGACGGCATTGCAAAACCTTTTCGTAAGGCGCTACACTGCCACTGGAGTGCTGGAGCCTAGTTTGAAACCAGCCTGGCGGATGAAAGGGCAAAGGGAGGCCTGCATTCCAGGGCAGCATTTGATATTCTCACCAGCTCCCGCCCCCTTTATGCAGTGCACGTTTGAGGTGCAAGGGCTGGCCCAAGATTTTCACTGAAGGGAGCTCCTTCACCCTGGTCCCACAAGGGGTCGCGTTACCCATCCAGTCGTAAACTATGGCAACATATGGCGACATATGGCAACGTATGGCAACATATGGCAACATATGGATCATATGGCAGCAAACTGAAGTGGCTCATTGGTCTCAGCCTCCTGCAAATCTTTAAGAAGTGACAGTTCGCTGGCTTTACAGGTTTCACACGCCGTTTTGCATTGGATGTTCTTGAGCAAGACAAAGGAGTTTGATGCTGACGTTTCCAACACGGAGTCAGAGAGAGATTATGAGAGATTGTGCTCAAGTTTTTTCTTCTTTGTGGCTGTGCTAGTGCAGACCAAAGCTAGTGCAACCCAATAGATCAATAGGAGTAGCACAGCAAGACATGCAGAAATGTGTGCGTGTGTCCCTAGCAGGATCAGTGGCATTGCTTTCACCCACACAGAGATGGTCACCGGCTACCGTTTCTGTTTTCAGGAAGGTGCGAATGCCTTCATCGCTTAAGCTCTTGGGAAAAAATGCGCATGGGAACTGGTCGCAGCATGTGGCAGCTAAATGTGGAGTTGGAAATGCGAGCGAGCAACCTATCTCAGCAGCAAGGACATGAATATTCTCAGCTTTTCTAAGGTGCGGAGTTCAAAAGCCTTGTTGGTTGATTATGGTTGATGATGGTTGATGATGATTTGGCGATATCTGGGTTTATCCAATATGTTGGGGATCATCAAGATCCATCATGCGAAATGCTATGAACCAACCAGTGCTCACAGATTCTTTCTGGATCAAATCAGGACAAAGAAAAGCCCAGGACCATGGCATCATGGCAGCGAGTGTTTTCAAAGAGACAAGTTCGTCCACTTGGTCATCTACGAAACCAGGGGCTTTCAAACATCAAAAAGCACTACAGCAGAACCATAAAGCAATCTAGTGTTTCTAGATATGTCAAGAAATGTCAAGTTCATTTAGTCAATCTGTGTTTGCAGCTGGATGAAATTCAACTGGCGCAGATGCAATGGTGAGGACCCGAAACGCGAGTAGGGCCCAACCAACTGGACTGCAGGCTACAAGTTTGGTAGCTTGGGATGTGGGAAGACATTTGGCCAAAGAGGTAGCAGCTGGCAGGACGGGAAGTAACTCAGCCATGCCAGAACACATGGGAACCTGTTGGTGCTTGTCCATAAAGGTTGGTTTTTGTTACCTCCAATGTTTTTGCAAGTTTCATGGGGAAATGATCATACTGTATCACATGCCATTGTTTTTTTAAAGATAAACCAAGCTTGGAGCTCATGTGCCCCTTCTTTCAAGGGTCGTTTCACCCTTGCCAGGATCTCCGCAAAAGTGGCCCAGGAAGAAATGCGGATTGAAGCACTGGGACGGAACGTGGCAAGGATTGCTGCCGTGCTGATCTTTCAATTAATTCCAGTGGCATGTCCAAATCACTTTGCTTCCGGGGATGTCTGCACACTTCTGTCCATCCTCAAGTCGGCGCCTGTCGCTGCCGATCTTCTTTTGGTCAACCAGGACCTTGCTGGCTTCTTCACCAGCATTGATCAAGACCGATTCATTGGAGCTTGGTTCATGCTCCTAGATTTCCTTCGACCCCACATGGATGTGTCAGACAACGAAGCATTCTCGGTCTATCCAGGAAAGACCAACAATCCAGGAGACATCATCAAAGGCCGTACCTTCCGTCGCCTGAACGCCACCAGAAAGATCATCATCAAGGATGTCCCGGACCTGCTCAGGTCAGCACTGAATATGCAGACATTCGCTCTTGGTCACCAATGTCTTCAACAGAGTCGTGGCAGCCCTATGGGCAGCCCACTGTCACCGGCACTCTGCCTCATGGTTGTCTCCATTAGCGAACAAATTTGGTCAATCAACTTCTAACAAATCCTTTCCAATCACAACTTGTTCGTTCGCCACATCCGATATGTGGACAGCCGCCTCATGTTTGGGGATTCTCGCCTTCGAGGCCTCCCACCATATGAAGTGCTGCTTGATGAAGATTTCTACGGAGAACCCATCATCCTCGAAACCGAACCTGATCAAGAATTCCTCGGTTTCATGCTGGAGACAAAACCACTGGAGCTGATCTGTCAAGGTCCTTACCAACATCTCCCAAGTCTTATCTCCGTTCTCGGCTTCTCCACCCAAAGTCCTCTTGAGTGGATGTCGATCCCGCTGCCACATTGTTGTCAAAGGAGCATTTCCGGACTTCCGTGTTCAACAACAAAACTCGAGACGACCAGCGATTTTTGCTCATGCGTCTGAAGGTTCTGATGCTGAATCAAAATCTGAGAAGAGATGGTGTGGAGTTCCTCATTGGGAAAACCAGCCAGGGTATACAAATGAATTAATTGGTTGAGCCCTTGTCTCCTCTCCTTTGTGTTGCTTTTGTTGTGCGTTGTTCTCTCCTCTCCGTGTTGTGTTAGCCTGGCTCAAACCCGCTTTCCTGTTTTTCGTCACCGCGTGCTCTACTTTACCATGGATCACGCCCAAGGCCGGGAATTTCATCATCACCTGGCTCGGGCCAGAATGCACTTGAACTGCCTGGCGGGGCTTCTTCCCTTTTTCGAACGTAACCATCAATCAAATGGGATGACCCACCCAGCGAAAACTATCCTCGTTCTGGGCGTTCAAATCCAGCCCCACGAAATCTTCATACATTTGTTCCTTTTCCTGGCTCTTCCACAACACCGACAATGGCATCTCATGGGGGCGTTCCCACCCATATGGTATTGAACCCAGAACCGCACCTTCGGCCACTTAACATTACCAGCCGTCCACGCGATGATGAGGGCCACCCTCCCTTTGGGTTTACCGCACGAAATCCGACTTCAGCAGCCTGTCCTCCATCAATCCCTGTTCCAAGGCTACCAGCACCTGACTTCCCTCGTGCAACAACCTGAACAACAACGGCTGTCCCTGTTCGATCAAAACAAAGATCAAATCCTTCCGAAGATCCACAACCAAAGAAGAAACAGCGTATGGTCATCTCGTCGCATCAGTCGACCTTACGCCCTACCCTACTCCTCTACCAATCATTGAAGAAGTTCCTCCTGACGGCTTCAATTCAGAGGACTCAGGCGAAGAAGTGGTCTCCAGGGCCCCCTGAGTCCAGACCACGTCAGCAGTTGACGCTGGCCCTGTCACCACTTTGCCGATTGACAACCAAACCACCTCCAGGAACTTCAACTCCAACAGATCCTCCACCGAACCCCACCATTCGCCTCCTCCAACCGTCAGAATCCGACCGGGGCAATCCTCCTTCGTCTATCCGCCCTTGGACAGACATTGAAGACCAAGAACTGATCAATTTCAAGAATGACAGTAAATCACGCCCTTCATGGAAATCGATTGGCGCCAGATTACGACGTGATCCTCAGACGTGCAAAATTCGTTGGAACCTTCTGAAGCAAATGTCCGACCAGCATGGCACGGAGACGCCTCGACACGAACCAGAGGCAGAGGACTAAACGACAGCGTGTGAAAAAGACGTAGCTTCAGTTCTCTGATTCTTGATTCCTCTTTCTGCTTAGTTTGTTCGTTTCTCCTATCTGGTTCTTGACTTCTTTTCGGCTTAACCAATCTCAACTTTTCCACTTTACTTAGTCATTATGGCTCATCCATCTAGTTATGTACCTGTGGCCCCAGATCGCTCCCATTCCCGGGATGATCCGCCCATGTGGAGCCACCCAACTCCTGATCGACCCCGAAATCCACATCATCAAGAACCATGGCACTATACTCCACCACTACGCCATACTAGAAGAGTGCTGGTCATCATCAACCTAGAGCAGGTCCAACATCTCATGTTGGCGCGTCACAGTGATGCCATGCAAGCCACTACATGCAGTACATTACCTTCACTCGGCCGACTTGAACAGTATGCACTGTTCACATATAGCTCCTTGGTCAGTCCAGCTCAAACCCAATTCTCTCGGTTGACACTATGCTCTACTACATCAGTCAGCATATCAACAACACCTGGGGCTTCTACTTGGAACCTGCATCAATGGATCTTCGCTGGCAAGATCGTGCAGGAAACACCTTCGCTCTACGCAATCATCAGATCCTCATTGATCTGCTACGTGAACACCGTCCACACTGGACTGAAGGCCAAGAATTTGGGATCTTGAATGAAATTCGGGATTTGGACTCTCCAAATCAACCGATATCAACCGTACACTATGCGCATGAGTTACCACCAGGCACTTCCAAACCCAAACATGCTACCGTGACTCACTGCCGACAAAAGGAATGTCCTGCTGGATGCATTTTGTTCCTTCAAGCAGTCTTTCTCTCGTTCTCTCTCTATTTACACTTTTAATGTTTCTTCTGGTCTTTTTGGCTTAAGTCTCGATCATGACTAAACGGGATTCCTCCTTTGCCGGCATTGATTCCCCCCGTGTCCCAATGAGCGTCCCACGACGTCATTTTGCCATTCGACTCCAACATGGAAGCGGCGCTGCTTCTTCGGAGACTGCTTCATCATCGACCAATGCAAGGGTGCCCTTGCCATCTGACATGAACCCTCCTCAACGACGACCTGATGAAACAGGAACGAATGTGGAAGCTCGTCACTTCGGCTATACGGCGATGATCCCTCCTGTTCCTTTACCACATGGATATACATCCGACCACCAAGGGGAAGCATATCCATTACAATCGGAAATGTCACAAAGTCATCGGGTGCTTCACACTCACATTTTCAAGGAGGTAATGTCGCCTCCCGAGTCAGGCCGTCCCAGTCGCCTAATGGTGACGGAGGTTGACCGCTATGGAGTTGAACGGAACCGTCAACCGGAATTCTTCTATATTCTTCTTCAATGGAATTGTTGGTCATGTGCGCTCCTATGATGGTGGAAACATCAATAGTTGACATCAAGCCCTCGGCTTGCCAATTACTGGCGTCGGTACTACAACATTCCCGAAGCACATGGTGAAGACACTTCTTGGACTTCCTCGTGGCAAAACTACCAGCGATCGTCTGACAATGCTGACAATGCGACTGGATCACATAAGGAACAGCCAGAATCTGACATGGATGATGTTACATCTGTCACTGCCGAGACAGGCAATGTGCCGATTCCAAGTCAGATCCACCGTCCGGGGCTCAAAACTTGTGGCACTGTGGAAAAAGCATTGCTCCAACCGGCTGATTCCAAGAGATGTAAGTTATAAGAGAAGTAAGTTCTAAGTTATTATAAGTTGTAAGAATTCATAAGACATGTTTCAATGATATGAGTTAGGGTTGTCCAAATCGCTTCTCATCACATACTTCATCATACTTCAGATTTCATGCCCATTAGGCCCATTAGTTCCCTCATGTTCGTTGTTTCGTTTTCACAAATCTGTGGCTGGCGGCGATCTCCAGAGTGGTGCCAGGGGTCAGGCCAATGGACATTGGGCGTTGTGGGCGGCCACCCTCCTGTCATGTCATGTGTCACTGAACATCACTGCATGAATTTTATGAACTTAACGATATGTGAAATGTTGATGTCAGGCAGGACAAGCTATTATTTCTATTGTGCAACGCTAATGCGATAAGTATGAGAATGGAGCGAAGCGTAAGGATGTCTATGCTATGGATGTGTTGATGTAACTTGGATTCAAGCGATCGAAGTTTCCAGATCACACGTTGGCTCTTTCTTACGCCAGGGGTCGAATCCTGACGGCATGGCAAGACTCATGAACGGCGAAAATGTTTGAGAGGAAACTGTTGAAATCAAATGAAGTTCGAAGTTGGATTTCTAACTAATTTAGAGTGGAAAATTGCCCACCGTTAAAGAGTGGTGCCGTGCCAAAAGTATTTGCAGCGCATGTTTCTGTCAAGTCAAAGCGCTTGAAGCATGTTGAAGCATCTTGAAGCTTGAAAAAGTTTGATCTGGAGACCAACGCACTACCAATGAACCGATCAAGGTAGGAGGTGTGCTTGAAGCTGCACAGCACCAGGGCCAGCACGAGTGAGGAATCCTCGCAAGTTGTGTTTGCTAAGCCTTTTGGTTCAAAATGCAGCACAGCTGCTTGTAGCAATGATACGAATGAAGCTCTTTGTGGCAGCGCTAGCTGCCACAGTGGCCAATGGAGCGAAATTTGTGAGCTCCCGCACTTCAAACGCTGGAGATTTCAAGATATTGGAAAAGCAGATACTTGATTCCAATTGATTCCAGTGATCAATGTAACTGAAGTCCGTGTGCTGCCCTGCATGGGAATCCATGTTCGGTGTCACTGTCAATCTGCCAATGTGTTTTTTTCCACAATGTAGCGGGCTTCTGGTGTCCCGCTGGTCTTAAGATTTTGAAATGACTATATATTAGCGCATGTTGCTCAAACATGTTGGGTATTTTGGTTGGTGGATGAGATCTACTTTCTTCGCAGATGTAGCAATGTTGAATATGTTGAATTTGACTGAGGAAATGCAAAGGAGAACCCTACACCAAGCACGAGGACAAGTATTGTGATGGATGGACTGGAATCACCCTGGAAGAGTGCCGAGCAAAATGTGCCAATGGCGAGGCAGAATCAGAGATGGTGACAGGTAGCACCTGGGTGTTCTCTACACATCTACACATTCTTCGTATTCAGAGAAAATGTGCAAAAAGAATTTTTTTCATGTTCTTTTTCCAAATCTTGTGATTCATGTTGTGCTTTTTGGGTGCTCTTCCAAGAGAAGCGTCAATGAAGCTATACACTGCTCTTGCAAGGTCGTTCAAGTCACTCCCACACGATTGTACTTTATTGTATTTGGCTCAGGGTTCCCGCCTTCAATCAGAAAATACTTAATCAGCAGATATCACCAGTGCCCACTGGCACTCATTCCCAGCTCTGACAGGACTCTCAGGAACCAGTCTTAGATCCAGGTCATTCGTACGGTGTTCAATGTCGTATTCACAATTAATTATTCAATTATATATTATATATTCGTTCGGATCACTGGCTTTTCGTTTGGTGACGTTCGGCATTTGTTTTGCGTTGGATAGCTTGGAGCCTTCCCAACTGTGTCTTCGTTTGCGTGTCGTCCTTAGGATTCCTTTCAAACGGTTGTGCTTTGGTTTCCCTATGTTTCCCTTGTGTATCACCGTAGTCCTTTCTTTGCTGTGCTGAGATCCCTGGGCTCGCCCCGCGGCTGTCAAGCTTCGTGCTTTCTGTTTTGGTTGCTATTCCTTTGTCCCCAGATTTTTTCATGAAGTACTTAAGGAAAATTGATGAAAATTGCACCTTTGTCTCCGGGCCATGTGAAATCCTTGAAATTGTAAGTGATCCATAAATCTTTTGACAAATTGCGCCTGTGTATTGCAGCACGGTAGAGCTACTAAGAAGCCAGGTGGCTGAGCGGTGGCTAAGAAGGGATATATGACATATGGCTGCAGATCAACATGTAAAGGCCCGATCCATACCCCGGACCCACATGCGATCCATACCCATGATCCATACCCATGATCCATACCACTTTAGAGGATATGATCCATACCCACGATCCATACCCATGATCCATACCTCAGTAATTGCAACCACTTTTTGAAGAGGTCCGGGACAAGACCCTTTTGAAGAGGTCCGGAACAAGACCCTTGATGACAACTCCTCGTTCCAGACGTCCGGATCACCACGTAATGATCCATACCCGTTTTTTGATCCATACCGTACCCATATTGTAATTCTGGATACTCTGTGCATACAGTTCTCGGTTTCGACTACATTTCAAATGTCGAATTGCTGCACCAGGTTGCACCCAATTGCCCTGCTGAAACATGCAAGGCCTTTTCTTTGGGGGATGGAGTGGGACTGTTTGCGTATGTGAGAAGGAACCAATCCTTCTTGTGTCTTCCTGTTTTGCACTTCACATGTGATGAGAGAGCGACAGCCAAGAATGCAAGCACCGACCAGCATTTAGCATGATTGCAACATGCTACGACGTTATTTCCAGCAGCTGCAGATCACAATGACAGATTTTCACAATCTATGAGCTGACGATTGGTTTGCACACTGTAGGTGGTCCTCAGCAACAAACCCTATGCATAACCAAACTCTGGCAGAGCGAGCTGGTAAACCTGACAGGCTGCAAGCTTCTTCCCTGGCAGCATGAAGTGTCACCTCTTCAACGAATGCCACGAGTTGGAGGATGACTTCGGGGCAACAGGAGCCGAAGGGATTCCGAAGGGATTCCAAGGGGATTCAATGGCTTCACTCGCTGATCTTCTTCGTTCAAGATTTCTCAGTTGATTAAATTGGCAAAGCTTTTCTTATGTTTTATTTGAAAGTCTGAATTGACCATGCCTGCGCCTTTCAAGATAGGACTCGCATGGAATCGCCTTTAGACAAGAGACTCTCATGAGACCTGAAATCTGACGTGTTCTTCTCAAGCTTAGCAACGCTGACAAGCCGAGACACGACCTGATCCACATTGATCGGCTTCAATCACCTGAGTTTCAAAATGCTTAGCAAAGTGGGACATTGTGACCAGGCATCGTGAAGACTGACGTGCTGAAGAAGATCGTTTCCTGGAGGATTGACATGTTCCATCATGTTCCACACTAGCATCGATCAATTTGGCGTTTTATGCGTGTCGAAGTTTCGGCATTCGAAACGTCAGCCCGTTTCGACACTTTTCTAAGGAAGAGACCCCAAAGAAGGAGCCCAAGCAGAGGCCAACCGGCCCCGTGGCAGAACTGGCCATAGCACTTCCCATCGTTCTGGTCAATCTGAGCAACTTCTCCGGGCAGTTGCTTTGCAAAATTTTGCAACTGACAAAGCGTGAATAAGTTTTGGATAATCCTAGGGTGAAATCAAAAGAAAATTTATATATCATCTTGCGGACTGAAGTGAGCACCTCATCAAGGGTGCTTTCAGGGTCAAATGCATAATTTGGTGATTTGATGTAATTTGGTGACTTACTATATAGTTCTTGTTGTACCTCTTCCTCTTCCTGATTCCCCATGCAGTGCGTGCACTGAAGAAGTTCTCTCCGTCAGGGCGCGGCTATGTCGTTGACCTTTACGTCAAAAGCGCTCCTCCATCATCCTCCATCTTGCATTTTCGAAGGAAGTCTCGTAACTCCGGCCGCGAGAGCTCTCTTCGTTCTCGCCTGCGCGCCGTGTCTGTTTTGGACAGCGCAGTCGTGGCCGCAAGGGAAAGCTGTGAGCTCACATTGGTTCCTCTAGGAATGCGATGGCGCAAGGAACTCGTCACGTGCAAAATGTGGAACCGTTTGTGTTGAGGTGCAAGAACGCTTGCAGCAGACTTGCAGGCCACAAAA
Organism: Cladocopium goreaui; assembly: GCA_947184155.2. NCBI lineage: Eukaryota > Dinophyceae > Suessiales > Symbiodiniaceae > Cladocopium > Cladocopium goreaui. The sequence continues at coordinate 77,054 of CAMXCT020006530.1, forward strand.
TCATCGTGCCCGAACAGGGTGACTTTTTCGTGGCAGGCACAGCGTTTCGATGCGTTTCGTGATCTTGAGCATTCTTTTTAAGAGCTCAAAACGCTCGTTTTGCGAGATTGTCGTCGTTTTTGGATCCGCTATGTCGGGATCATTTTGCATGCCAGGCACGGCGTTTTTCATGCCTCGGGATCACTTTTTTCGTGGCAGGCGACATGAACACGTGATATCGCAACACCCAGTGGTACAGAGACATCAGATTCCTTGCAGCGCTCTGTTTCTTTTGGCGTTTCGCTAGCAGTGCAAAGGTTCCTTTTGCTTACACAAAGTTTTCTTTGCGGACTGCGGGTCGGATGCCTCTCGCCTGCGTGGGGCGTTCGTTTTTGTTTTTGTTAAAGCGATTTTGCCAAGGGATCTGCCAGAGATCTTGACAGATCTCCTGCAAGGACCTTGCACAAAGATCTCCTACAGGGATCTTGAAAAGAGTTCTCCCACAATGATTTTGCCGAGAAACCTCTTATAGAGAGTTTCTACAAAGATGCTCGTATTTTATAAAGATCTCCTAAACATTCCTAAAATTTTCTTGCCAAGAGGGATCTTTGCCAAGAGATCTCCAATAGACAAAGATCTCCTACAATGATCTTGCCAAGAGACCTCGCATACTGATCCTGCCAGGAGACCTCCTGTAGAGAGCTTCCACAGGGATCACGCACAGAGTTCCTCTAGAGATCTTCTATAGAGCCCCTTGCACAGAGACCTCCTACAAAGGTCTCCTACAGCGACCGCTTCCATACTGGAAAACAGATTTGTTTGCATGCACACAGGCCTGTTGCCCATGTTGTCACGTTTTCTTTCGATCCCGGTGGGGTCTCTTGCCGGGACAATGTTTCTTTGGGGTAGCGGTCGTGAAAGAATGCGCAAGGAATTGTTGATGGAGTGACTACTTATATATTCTTTGTACGATTTTGTACGATATTATGGAGTACGTTTTTGTATGATTTAGTTGGGAGTTTAGTGTAATTATTGTTTTCTTATGTTTTTGCATTTTCCGGGTAAACGCCTGCAAACACCAAGGCAAGTAGTAGGCTCGAAGTCTTGTGTTTGTCAGTCAACGTATGTTCTCCAAGGATCACAAATCACCGTCCTCTGTCTCACCACTACGTCTTTGGCAACATCAGCGCTGATTTGGCTTCTCAGCAAGAACTTGAGAAGTGAGAAGTGATGAGCAGAAACATCAGGTATCATCAGGTCATTTCAACAGGCCGAAGATATCTCGAGGTCGCCTGTAGTGAACTCATGAATTGAAGCTGGAAATTCCTTCATGTCTTCATTCATCGTGTTTGGCGCTGCTCAGGAGATGTTGTACGACAAAGCTGCAGGTTTCTACAGTGTTTTGCATGAGAGCATGGCTGGTACTGATGGCCTTCGCTTCTGTCCAACACGATCTGAAGGGAACATCATGGAATCTTGCTGCATCGACTTTGTTTTTTCAGTTGAATTGAAAGAAATGAAACACATAATACATATGACATAGTCACATAGTTGTTTGGATGTAGACTACCCTGCTAAAATAATGGGAAGCTTTCTTCGGCCACGAGCCCAGGAGTGCATTCGCTTGGCAACCTGTGTGGTGGAACGCAATGCAGGCAATGGACCGAAGCAGATCCCCATGGCCACTTACGCCCCTTGGTGAGCTTGGCAAAATATACCAACATGACTTTAACATATATTGTAACATGACCAACACTTGGTGAGTTTCAAATATGTGTGTTGACAACTTCACCAGTAAGCACGTAACATTTTGTAACAGTCAGCCAACAACTCGGCACATGAGTTTCTTGGAGTTGAGAAGCGAGGCATAGCAAGACTGTTCTGACAAATCATTCGGAATCATGATGAAATATGATGAATCATGCTTCATGCATCTCCATGCCGTCACAAATTCTGGGAATCGATCAGTCACTTACAGTTGTCAAATCTCACGGGAGAAGTGAGAGAGGTTTGGTAGCAAGACCATGTAAGACCCCTCAACGGCTGACCTGTCAAAAAACGATTTTCAATCACTTGCTTTTGCAACCTCCAAGGGTTTCCAACTGCCAATCCAGAATTCAAGCCTTCGTGGGAAATGAATGGAAATGGGAAAGGTATGGAAAGCATGTAAAAACATATGAAAGCATCCTCTTTAACAAGGTTGTCAGATGGGATGCCCGTTCTCAGTTTTCGAGCCCCCGTCTCCCATTAGGCGTGCAGCTTAGGCACTTATCGAGGAGCTCGTCACACGGTTCGAAACGATTACGTGGCCATTGCTGAGTTTTGGACTGCACGGGATGCGGCTTGGGATCACTGTACCCAGCAGCCAGAAATCAAAAGATTCAAAGGAAGATTAAGGAAAATTAATAAACTGAATGTTTCATATTATGGAATGTTTCGATATGTTTCGATTAATGTTGAAAAATGTTTCTTCATGTTTGACGGGTCCACCATTAGACAACTATACATTGAAATGTGGGTTCGCAACGGGTGCCCGAGGAAAGACGCCCTCGTGAAAGAAGAAGGTCAATTGGATTTGATCAAGGAGGAGACGGTCAGACAAGGTGACAGGTGACCAGGTGACCTAGCGTACTGGATGCATTTGGATGCCATGTCATTGTTAAAGGTTGAACATGGTTGAACAATGTTCATAATCAAACGGACCACCAAACTAAATTTCGCTCCCAGTGCAGACAGGTGAGTTTCGTTGCGTTCCACAAATTGATGTGCAGACATGGAACATAACAACACACAGGTAGCACATAAGGTCACGGTCCAAGAAAGCGGACTGCAGCTGCGGAAAGGTTTACAATGTGTTTTTTTTGCCTCGATAGGTCGCAGAAGGTGATTCAGTGGAAATGCTGTTGGTCGTTTGAAATGATTGCTAAAGCTGGCGTGTGGTCATGCAAAATCATAAAAAGGCTCGCTGGCAGAAGCCCGCGGAAGAGCGGAACACTTGTGGTTGCGGAAGCACGGCGCAAGAAGCAGTCTTTGCGTTCACTCATGAGGCAAAAGACAAACAGAACTCTGTTTGCTTAGCAAGTGGGGGCTTTTTCAGAGAGGACATGTTGCGTGACCGTTCTTGCTTCACGGTCCTGGAGGACATTTCCGATAGCAAATGCTGATGGGGAAAAAGTTCGCCGGCAACCCTTTTCAGAAAGATGTTGTTTTTAGCTCCAGAAACCTTTCACTCGTCTGTCTGCTAGGAAGGTCCAATAAGTTCGAAAATCTCGCCTCCGCCTGGGGATTGGAATCTGCAGTTGTTTTTTGGGGGTCATGTGCTACTGTGCAAAATGGAGATGGGGTAAGGACTCCCTCCAGGCACATGTGCAAAAGACAATAATTAGGCATCTTGGGAGGTTGGTAGTTAGTTGTTGGTTGATGTTGGTAGTTGATGTAGTTGGTTCATGTTGGTTCTTCAGGTTGCATTTGCATTGGAAGATCGTCAAGAAGTCCCTAAACTTAAAGAGGTCAGGTTAGTCAGATTCCTTACGGTTCCTTGATTGTTTGGGGATGTTTGGGGAAGATTATCTGTCAAACTTTGATCATAAGCGTCAGGTTCTTGTTTGTCGTGCATTTTGATTTTGCAATGCTGTTTGCGTGGTGTTTGATAACACGCTCTTCTGTTCTGGCCTCGTGGTCTTTGACCCTGCGTAGGCATTGCAAAATGGCAATGGCATGCAATGGCTAAATGGCTAAAGGTGTGCATGTCGAGATGCTCTGAGGCACAACTGATGTGCCCAAACTTTCGTAGCGTCTCTGCACATGCCTTTCACATCAAGACTGCAGTGCTGAGACGTGTTTATGCAGACGTTCGTGCCCATCGGAAGATTGGAACCGCTATTCTGAAACCTGATGTTTGTACCATTTTGATCCATTGTGATCCATTTTGTACCTATAGGTATTGGTGCCCACAGGAAAACTGCTGTGCCTAAACGGAGCTCCTTGCCTGCGCGTGCTCTGAGGCACATAAGAATCGTTGTGCCTAACCCCACCACCTGCATCACCTACCATCACCTACCCTTAGGCATCCTTAGACACATTTTGATCGCTGTGCCTGCCTTGAGGCATCTTGATGCAAGATTGCTTGCCTCAATATTTGTATTATATATTTGTACCGTCTTTACTGTCTCTTGAACGACGCTGTATGATCTGTGGCCCCTGAGGATCCCTGAGGCACAGAAGTTCGACCTGAGAAATTGTTGTGCCGCTGTACATTTCCTGATGCCTTGGCACAACTGCTCTGTGCCCAACTCACCAGGCTGTCCTCAAAACGCTGCCGGCTATTCCAATCATTCCACCATTCTCAGGTTAGGGGAACACTTGATGGAGTTATGGAAGACACGTTCCTTGGTGCTGGGGCTTTTAGGCGCTTGTTTTGAGTGCCATCATGTGCAAAATTCTGGAAGAAAGGTACCATTTTGGGAACAAGTTTGTTTCGACCGTTCGACGCTTCCAGGTGGTTTGGGCCGTCTAAAGATCAAAGTTTTTGCACTTTGGGATTCCAAATTTTCCAAAGCTCGCCTTAAAGTGGTCCTCCTGAATGCTCCGAAGTTCGAGGGCAGGATTCACATTCATTTCCAAAGATCCGATGCTTGAGGTTTGCAGTGATTTTTCAAGGCATTCTTCCCGAAAAGACTACGAATGAAAGGCAGGCACAATGAAAGTGGAGTGATAGATTTTTCAACAAGCTGCAATCCGATACAAGCGCCACTGAAATACATCAACTAGATACGGAATAGAAATTCAAATGCAAACATTTAAGTTAAAGGAAGCAGGTGAAACAAAAGTGTGACTGAAGCTCTCCCAAGCCAACTTGAAGACTTGGAGGACAGGAATGGACAGATTGCTAACATTTGCTAGCTCGGCTGACCTCCGTGGGTCTGTTGGTGGAGAGTCCTTCACCTTCCTAAGAAGACCTTTCTGTTGTGAGCTTCTTGGTTTGGCCATACCAAAGTTGCAGCACCAACAACGGCGAGACAAGAGCTTCACGACATTTCAACAGCACGTGCAAAGGTTTGACCAAAGCAGTCTTCCACACGAATGACAATAGCTTCGTGTGATGAGAAATGCGGTTCAAACATTACATACTGTTGGAACCACACAACCATATGTTATCAGCCTTGTTGATACTTTCATGATTCATAATCTTTCATATACCTTCTAAAGCCACACCAATATACCACATCATACCTCCATATCCTCTCTATACCTGTCGTCGATCCTTTTACCATCTCTTTCCTCTTTGGAATTCGGATCAATTCTGAAAGGAACAATTCTGAAAGGAACACTGAATTGTGAAAAATTGTGAAGTCTTGTGAAATATTGTGAAACTGTGCCAGGACAAAGCGATACCTGCAACCTATAAATGCGTGGCCAGCGAGGAGATCACTTCCGATGAAGTCTCTGTGCCAGGTCGAAAAGGGCCCCAGGAACTTTCGAAGCAGAACTGGAGTTGATACATATTCTGCACATACATGTACATCATTTACATATACATAATACATATACATATTATACAAATAATATATATATATATTTATTTATTTATTTGCTATTACATATCTATACTGGTTCGTTGAAATGAGGAGTCCTCATTGAGGACCCTGCTTTTCCACTTGCACTGGTGGGTTGGAAGGATCGTTTCATGCTGAACGTGTGGGTAAAGGCGGTAAAGGCTGTCTGGTTTGAGCACACTGAAGCCCCGAAATGCCCCGAATCTGCACTTTGAAGCAGGGCCTGCTGCCTTTTTGTTCAGTGAAAAATTGAGGTTTTGAAAGTTTACGAAGTTTCTCTAAATTACTCGAAGTTACTCGGTTCTTTGACAAAGCATTTTTCTGACCACTTAGCAAGTTGTTTGCTGCCGTTGAAGCTGACAGTTGTGACAGTTGGGTCCTTTTTGCAAAGCGAGCATGCCATGTCCAACGCTTTGGCCAGTGCAACACGAGGCAGGTGACAGCACTAGCGCTAACTCAGGGATTCCAAAGTAAGCACAGAAAATCCAAAGTAAGCACTTCATTTAAGAAAATGTGAACAACATGCAGCTTCTTCTGGCTCGTGTTTGGTCCAATTGGTTGATGGACAAGGAAACTGAGTGCAAGAATTTGAGTGTCGAGCGCCGACAGTTTAGATTTCTGACCACCGACTGTTTCCATGCAAATGAAGGCATTTGAGACACGAGCGCAGGTACTCACAAAGTTTTGGATTCTCATTCGGAAAACTCCTCGTTCAAGTTGACTCAGCATCGTCTTGCAGAACTTTGGCATCCTATTTGCAAAGAGTTGCCTGGCACTACGTGATTTTAGGCGATTCCAATTATTTGCTTTGCTTGCTGCTGGGTCTTTGTGCATATCGATGTTTGTTGACCTGAAAGGTGTGCACATGCTGTATGTTTCATCTTGGTGTAACAGGTTCCAGCGAGCTATACGAGATAGAATGGTTCAATCGGATTTTTGCCCTATCTCTACTAGAAGAAGACCATGTAGCAGATTTTCATGCGGAACCTTCCGTTGTGTGGCATGTAAACCTTTGCGGTGAAGACTTGCTGAGTAAACACAAGTTTTGTAAAAGTTTGGTTCCCTTGAAACACATACATTCAAGTTGTGTCACGAAAGGCTTTTGTTGCGAAACAGGTTTGTCGCAGAAACGAAAATTGCGTAAATGATTCACCTTGTCAACATTTTGTTACGTACACATTGTTTTGAGAAGACGGTAGCGATGCGTGGAGATTCAGTAGAACATGAAAGCAAATTGCGTGGAAAACAAATCAGATACAACGCAATGCAACAAATACAACAACGACATACGAAAGCAAAAAAGTAATTCATTGAAACATGACGAAGCAAATAGCAGCTGCACAAAGAAACCGTTTTTTTGCTTTTAGTTGAAGGCTTGCTTGAGCTGTGCCGTGTGACAGGAAGTCGAGGAAGAAAAGGAAGTGGAGAGTCCAGCAGATGCGAGGAATAGGAAGGTGGACCAGGATGAAGAGAATGAAGGAGAGACACAGAAATAAGACAAATAAGAAATAATAACATGAAATAGCAGAACTGTGACAGAAGGAATTGCAAAGAGAAAAGAAAGCGTCAGACAAAGCAAACTCAAAAGCCAACGAAGCGGAAAAAAGGAATCTGAATCTTGAGCAGCGATGAGGAGAGGCATGGAAAGGCAGACATAAGGCCACTTGCACTCGCGATTAGACACACCAGCAAGACCCGTAACTCGGATTCAGTGACAAACTCAGTGATTTCAATCATTTAAGTGGTGTGTAATTAAAGAAACGCTTGTGTCCATTCGTCTTTGAATGTGTTTCCGAAGGGGACATGAACATTTGGAACTCCTATAACTTCACACAACTTCACACAACTTTCCACTTTGTCACAGCTCCACGGCTTTACGCGTCCAACTTCACGCGCACATGGTATTTTTTGCGCACTTTCCCGTGCTACAGACCGAAGAAGTTGTTGTTCTTGCTGCTGTCGTTCTTCTTTTGTGTTGTCTTGTTTGGTCGTTGTCTTGTTGTCGGTGTTACTGTGGCTTCTGTCGTTGGTGTTGTCCTTAATATGTTCATCTTTCATGTTGTGAATGGTTCAGGTTGGTGTTGTCGTTGTTATGATTGTCATAGTTTAAGTTTATGTTGTTGTTGCTGCGACCGATGTGGTCGTTGGTTGTTTTTTGTTTCTCTTGAAGTGCTTCTTGTTGTTGTCGGTGACAGTTGTATTGCTGCCAGTTGTTGTTTGTGTTGTTTTTGAATGGTTTTGGCTTGAGTGTGTTGTCTTTGCAAGTGTGTTGTTGGTGGTGCGCTTGTGGTTGTTGATGTCTTCTGAAAGATCGCATCCTATGAAAGGTGCACTTCTTTTTAATCCCTCACAGGGTCAGTGGCAGCCGAGGCTGTCTTGTGACCCCACCAGCTACATCGACATCTACCCGGTGTCCCACAAGCACACGTTGAAGCTGATGCAGACGGCCAGTGCAAGCCATGTTGGTTCTCACATCAGGAGGGGCCATGGGACGCCATGGGCGGTCACACCATGTCACAATGCTTTGGTACCCAAGGTCGAAAACTTGCAATGTGCTTGGTATGTCATGACATGAATAATGAATAATAGTGAGAAATCATAGGAACCACATGCCCAAAAGGCGCATAGTTCTGCACCATAGGCCCACATGTTTTTCGTTTGTTGTCCGTTTTTTTCAGGGAATTAGGGGTCTGGAGGTGGGCCTAAGTTTGGTTCATAACCTTGCTTTTTGGTTATGCAGCTACATCCACATACATCCACATACATCCGCATACATCCACATACATCCACATACCACTATCATACCACTCAGGTCACTCCAACAATTTTCTCTTCCTATAGGCAAATCACTTTGGAAACTTCCGCCACCGCTTTGTGCGTTTCTGTGTTATGATGTAATGCAATGTAATTTCATGAAACGGAATGGAATGGAATGTAAAGTAATGTAAAGTAATGTAATGACAAGTAATTCAATGTAATGCAAAGTAATTTAAAGTCCTAAAGTAACGTAATGCACGTAAAGATGTGTTCATATACAATTGGCAAATGGTATACAGATACATGCGCGCATCTCACCAAAGTCATCCACCATACTGAACTTCATAGCCTTAGATTTGCTACCTGCTGTGCCTTGCTTGCCCCTCCCAGCGTGTTCCCATGACAGGGCATGTGCCCCTCGCCTCCGCAGGCAGAGGATTCACTTGTACATTAAGTTGCAGCACTTTATTGCAGATTATGACAGAGAAGGAGACTTTGACTTTATGCGACCTGAAGGGACACTCCGCAGCTGGCGGCGATGGGTTTCTGTTGAGTGGTAGGTGTTGTGTCACAGTAAGATTTTTGGGGCGGTACCTTGATTCACGTTGCTGCATTCACGGTGTGAACATATGTGAACATTCGTGTGAACATGTTCATGATCAACGGGCTTTCGCTTTCTGCGACTCATCATATCGATGATGGATCCATGGGCACTATCGGGACCTTTACGCCCCAAAGACTTTGTCAAAATTTGTCAGTTGAGATGTGGAAGACATGCCACCAATCTCTCCGGCTGCTTGAGTCGGCGGCCCAAAGAGATTGTTTTGGGAAGGGGCGGTATGAGGTTCATATTTAGAACTTGTGATCAGGCTCAATTTGTGATTTCGCTTTAAGGATCGTTTTGAAATAAGTCTTTGAATGCTTTCGATTGTTTTCTTTGGTTTTGTATGGTCTCCAAGATTTCCAGGGATTGCGGGTTTTCCCTATGATTTCTTCATGGTCTCCGTGCGGTTCCATGGTTTTTGTTGCCCCTCCCATTATTTCTACGTTTTTAAAATAAGTTAAAATAATATGTTTATATAGTGGTTTTCGTATTTTGCATTTTGTGTTTTTTGAATTTTTGCCTTTTGTCTTTAAGCCCTACCAACAGGTGAGAGGTGCATATAGGTGCATGCATGATGTGCGGTTTCCGTTTCGTATGGCTAGTTCTGTGGTGTTTCGCAGCGTATCTATTTTTCAAACTTGGCTGCATGTATGATTTTGGCGTTTTTGTATGGGTCTATAGTGTTTTGTAAGTCGGCATCTTTTGTAAGTCGACATCTTCATACTGCATGTCAAGGAAGTCTTGTAACGCATCGAAACGCTCGTTTTCAACTTGCAAGGTCTACAGGTTTAGATTCAGGAGTTCCTGCATGTGAATTTATAGCAGACCGAGCATCTGTTCAATTTTATTTTTAGATCCACTCACTTTTGGTTTGGTGATGTAATTATCACTTGTCATTTCAGATTAGTTATTTTAGACATCCTAAGGGGGCTCCTATAAGGCAATACTTCAGCAGTCCCCAGAAGTTGTCAAGCGCCATGCCGTCTCGCCGACTCCATGAGCAGTTCTGATTCAACAGACGCGCTGCTATCCACTTCGGGTTGACCACGTGTCATTTCTTGCGGTCTTTACAAAGACCTTTCCCATAATATGACTTATCTTAACGTGCTTTCATTTACCTTGGGACTTGTGTTCTTGGATGCAAAATTGCGGCTTTACTGTTGGCCTGTACACCGCATAGTTTCCACACACAGGAGTTAGAGTCGTAGACTTTTAATGTTTGCTGGGTTGCATTCGGTGTCTTCTGGGACACCATAGTGCTGATTGCTGATGATTGCGGATCTTTATCTGCGGCATGTCATTTACACTGACGTTTCTCACTTCTGATGTTTCTTGGTACTGATGCGAATGGCCTGTTTCGACAATATTCCCGTACGCAACATGTCATGTAAAGGGCATGTCTTCCTTTTATTGCGTGCATGTATGGACTTGCGGCCCCCACAGTTTCGATATATGTGAACGGTTCTAGTGATCATAGCCTGACAAATCGCTTAGAAATTGTGTGCAGGTCACCTGTCAGGTATGGAAAGCAGCTGTTACATAGGCAGCTCTTCATGGGCACCACCTTGACACCGTGACAGGCGGCACTTGGATTGACATGCAATGGTCGCATGCGGGCAATGGCATGGAGCGCGATATTTTGCTGTTTGCATGTTGAATCATGTTGACAGTTTTTGACTATTTGCAGGCGTGCAGACGTGCTGTTTCCTTGCATCCGATTGATAGTTGACGTTTGTTCTGCAATATTCATAATATTCGCACCGCTTCGCGGCTAGGTCCGCCCGCACTGTGGAATGCAGAGGGCAGGGCCAGAGATTGTTTATGATGGCATCTGCGGGCACATCTTGCCGTATGTTGGGCCAATTTTGGGGCTTATTGGGACATCTTAGACGACATGTTGGGCACGTGTCCGCGCATGTTGGGCTCTCATTGGGCTACACCGGGCCGATCTTCACCGCATGTTGGCCTCATGCTGGACTCTACAAAGGGCGCTCATTTGCACCCAAAATCGGTGTGAAATGAATGCGCTGTTTGGTGCGCCTGGCGCTGTGGGTGAGACATATTCAAATATTTTGCCACCGTGGGCCACCACGTTGCGCACATCTTGTCGTATGTTGGGCCAATTTCGGGGCTTGTTGGGCACATCTCAGGATCCGTTGGCCCAATGTTGGGGCGATTGGGCGACATGTTGAGATACATTACATGACATGTTGGGTGTTCACCCATTGGGTCCCATGTTTGCCACATCTTGGCATATGTTCGGCGAATGTTGAGGCCACTGTGCCCCATGTTGGGCACATCTTGCCACATGTTGGGTTCCAGTTGGACCAAATTCGCCGAAAAGTCGCTTTTCAGGAAACCTCAAGACGGGGATTCTAGAGCAATAAAGGGCTCCCCCCAGCTAAAGCTGTACCACAGATTGCTTATGGCTCGCAAAGACACACCCTGCACCTTTGGTACGGGTGGATTTTTTCAATTGCATGGGCTTAAGGATCCAAGATTCCTCGGAAGAGATCTTCTCGTCATATGGCCAAACGGGCCGAAGCTCTTTGTTGTCCTTCACACAGTCCTTCGACTTTGACTCCGGCGATCGCTTGTTTGACAGGGAGCCTTGGAAAAGTGCATGGATTCAAGCATTCACCAAGACAAATTTGAATCCGAACTCCCTTGGCATGGATTCAAGATGATTCCTTTTGCATTTTGCTGATCTGATTGAAGGAAGTTGTGGGCAGTGAAACTGTGCTTCCTCTTGGGTTCCGTCAGGAGATGTTCGCCTCCTTTTTGGAGGACGCGGAGGAAGGAGAAGCTGACACGAAATCATCGCGCAGAAGGCGACGGCGACGGGCTCGACGGCAGGAGAAACGACAGGCTGGGGCTGGGCATCAAAAGAAGAGGCAGGAAGCAAAGAGGTAGGACATGGTCGGACCCAAACTTCGGAGAGCCACTTGGTTTCAATCTGCCAAGGATAAGGAATGCATGTCATCCGCGATTGCGTATTTTGCTGGGTCTTGTTTGTTGGTTGGCTGCATCCCTTCGTTTGTTCGGCGTTTCGGTTGGCAACTAGTGGCAGTGGGTTGAGTGAAATTGGACCCAATCCCCTCTCCCGTTGCGCCTGCAAGTGCTTGCCATTTTGCAGCACTCCGAGGATGGCACTGATAGAGGCAATGAGAACAGCACTAACAGCGCAAACAACAATGACAACAAAAAACAGCGCAACCCAGACATCAAACAACAAACAGCAGCAGCAACAAAAATCACGAGCAACAGCAGCAGCAGAAGCAGGAACCAACTGCATGGAACACGCATCCAACAAGAGTAACATCTATTGCCTACGACCTGTATCCTACGCAAACAGCACGCAACACCGCACCGGGTTTTTGGAAAAAAATACTGACGAGGCATCCGCTGACATACCCCTGCACCATCCTGCACCCCCTGTGGCAGCTATCTGGACAACCTCCGCGCGGTGGCTGCGGGTCTATGCATTGCTGATGGGCCTTGGCAGTGCTTAGAAACGAATTGTTCAGATGTGGTGCTTGCAAGTTTCGATTTGCTTCAGAAGATTTGGGCTGTGTCTTCAAAAGAGCGGAACGCATTGATGCATGCCATGCATGGCAATGGTGCAGGAAGCAGAGCAACAGCTCGCAAAAGGAAACAGAAACAAAGCAATAACCAAGCAAATGGCTTCAATTTGCAACAAGCAGGTGAGATTCTCAAACTACTCTCTCAGCTTTTCCAATTGTTGGGACTCGGGGGTGGCGGTGGGAATTTGCTTCAACAGCTCAGTGCTATGATGGGCCATGGCGGGTGTGCCAAACCCAAGAAGACTAAGAACAAGAACAAAAATAAACAGGGCGGTGATGGTGGTCTGGGGGATTACGGCCAAGGGGGTGGTTTTTACCCTTCTTCTCCTGCTACTCAGCCCCCGCAGAATACTTCGAAACCACATCCTAAGCAAAAGGCGGACGTCCAAAAACAGCCACACACAGAGCAGCAGCCCCACAAAACGCCCAAGACCTTTGCTGAAGTGGTTCGAGCCAACACTGCGTTTAAGCCGGTGTGGAGCCTGCGTCAGTCAGACTGGACGGGGCCCATTTTGGGCTTTGATGACTTTAGTGTCGCACTGGATAAGCCTGGAAATATTTCAGCTACAGTGCAAGTGAACTCGGAAGAGCAACTTGAGGAGTTGCAGGTTTTGCTGAAAGGCGATTCCCCTGATATCAAAAGAGAGCTCAACATCACAGCTGTGATGCTAGCGCCGAAAGAGGCCAAGCAGACTGAGGAGGATCGACCTTTGCGGATGGTGCCAGGAAAGATTTCGGGCAAGGTGCAGCCCAGGCAGGCGTTTGTGATCCCACTTCAAGGCCAAGGGCCATCACTCAAGAGAGCTGCCGTTGTGTCAGCGGCTCCTGCAGTGCAGCCTGAAACTGTTGTAGTGAGATTAAGTGTTGATGCAAAATATTTGCAAAACAACGAGTGGCAGAGCATCCAGGCCAAGCCAAAGGCAAACGCGCAGGCTTGGTTGCATCGGCATGTTCCAGAGCATGTTGCGGACAAAGTCTTTGATATGTGGGCGTTTCAGCAAGAAAGCATGAAAGGCGGAGGCAAGCCAGTGATCACTGGCCTTTTACGCATTGAGCGAAGTGCTGCCAAAGCTCTTCTAGGCTGCTCAGGCAAAAGTACCTGGTTTGTGGAGCCTTTGCAATGGAACAACTCCGTGATTGAATCTTGCGATGTTGAGTGGGTCAAGAAAAGTTCGGAACTTGATGGGCCCAGCTACTTGCAGAAGATTCAGTCCATGGCTGGTGACCTGGGCATTGCCCGGAGATGGAATGGACTGGGAGTACGTAAGCCCAGGAGCGCCGAGCCTCCTCCTAAGGCCAGAGCTTGGCGCGTCACTGGTGTTCCGCGAGATTGGGCGGCTAGTACCTTGACTCAGGAACTTACACGTGCTGGCCTGACTGAACTCAAGGTGTTGTCCCGGAAAACTGTGGGCAAACAAGTGGAATGGTGGGTGCAGGCCAATGCTCAAAAGGATATGGATTTCATTGAAATTCAGGCTGGCGAAAAAGTCATTGTAGCTGTTGAAGCTCCAAGACAAAGACGGCAGAGAACACATACCATGAAACTGGCTAGCAATGGAAGGGTCAGTTATAACCAGAGCCATGCATGGCAGGCGATTGCCACGCCTGCTCCTCGCAAATCTTTCTACATGGGAACGCCAGTCAAAAAGCCAGTGACTATTGCAGGGGCTGAGAAGGTTCCTGCTGAGAATTTGGACGAGGACAAGTCGGACGCAAAGATGGACAATGCTGGAGAACCCGCTGGGGCAAAAAGAACTGTCAGTACTCCTGAAAAGAGTCCTCCGGCCAAGCGTGTTGCGGGGGAACCCAAGCCCCCTCACAATATGAAGGTGAAAAGCATCCCTGCTGACGGCAACTGTCTTTTTGAAGCCCTTGCTCAAAGTTTGGGCGGAAAAACAGCCAGGAATGTGCGTGCAAGCGTTGTCACCCACCTGACCAAGCACCAGGGTCGTTACAAGCCCTGGTGGGACGGCAAGGAGCCAACAGAGGCGGAGAATGCTTGCGAATCATGGGAGAGCTATCTCACCATGCTCTCAAAGATTGGTGCTTGGGGCAGTGCTCTTGAAGTTTCTGCTGCGGCTGTGCACTACGATCGCCCGATCATTGTCTTCCAGCCTCGTGGGGTTCCGGAGATTTACAATGGTCGTGGCAAGGGTGGTGCTCCCATCGCTTTGTGGTTTCGTTCAAAGCACTATGAACGACTTGAAGGTGCTTTCCCTCCTGAAGTTTTGACTCAGGCCGCAAATGGTCCAATGCAGGGCAACAGAGGTGGAGGATCGGAATGTGGCGCTACTTCAGTTGGTGCCACCAGATTGTCAGCTTTGCCGTCACTGGTTCATAGCAACAATAAACGTGGAAGGTGTGCTAGCCCCGCGCCCGCCTCTACTTTGTCAGAGCAGCGCAAGAATTCTTCCCCTGCGGCTGCTACTTCGGGTCGGGGTCCGTGCACGCCACGTGCAGCCAGTGAAGGACAAGACGCAGCCAGTGCTTCGTCCAGACGCACTAAGCGTACTGAGTGGACATGCCCTTTGTGTGACTTTTCCACTGGGGTGTGCAAAGGATGGGTTGACAAGAAGAGAGCTCATATCAATGCTTGGCATCCCGATGAGAAGGAACAGTTGAAAATCGGCTTCAAAAACACGTTGCCTGCGCTGTCTGCGGTCAAGAAGGGAGGAGTCTATAGCTGGAAGTGTCCTGTTTGCAAACTTGGCTTGTCCGCTGATCACAACCTCAAACCTGGCCAAGTGTACAGCGTCATCCGCAAGCATAGGGAAGACAAACATCCTCAGGCAGATGCCAAGCTCTTCCACAAGGACAGCAGCTTCAGACGGGAGAATGCTAGCAAAGCCACGCGCCAGGTGCGTGCAGCTGCAGTGGCTCGAAGGTTGCTTGGCTTCAAGCGTGGCGATGCTGGAGCACATGACCCCACTTTCGTTACCATTCCAGCCACAGGAAATGGCAAACAGAAAAGAGTTGGAATGTCTTACGTCATTTGCAAAACTTGTGGCAGTATGGCTTTGACAGCGAAGCGTTTGGCAAAGATTGCTTGTGAACAGTATGCTTCCAGCAAAGGGCCCAAACGAAAGCAGTTGGTGGAAAGATTGCGTGCGTGCCTCAAAAATGCAGACATCAGCGATGACCTCAAGAAGGGTGCCCGCACAGTTTTGGAAATCATCGACTCTGGAGCATTTCGCACCACTGATACTGCAGCAGACAGCACGCATCAGATTGAGGCCATTGTGTGGCCTGCCAATTTTACGGTGCGTTTTGCTTGTGTGCATTGCAAGCGTTGTGTCAACAACATCAGACGGCTTACAGGAAGTCAGTGTCCTCGTAAAATGGTTTGGACTAAGTTTCGAAAGGGCCAGAGGGATATTTTGGTGCCTCTTGCGGCTCAGGCTCCAAGTGCCAGACAGCGAGCTGCTTCGCGAGCTTTGGACATTTTGGGATTGCAGCAGGATGGCGCTGTGGATCAGAACCCATGACGGGCTCTGACAGCACTATGCGGTTGGGGACTATGAATGTACGGTCCTTGGGAGGCCGCTTGGGTGGTGTGCTTGACTTTGCTCAGCTCCAGAATTTACATGTTCTGTGTCTTCAAGAAACTAGAGTTAACAATCACAGCTGGAATGCTGTGACTCGTGCCGTCAAGGCACGCGGGTGGCAACTTTTTCCTGGCCCTCAAGGAAGAAATTCGAAAAATGTAGTGGAAGGTGGTACATTGGTTCTAACAAAGTGGCCTGCTGAGGCCTTGGCCCTTCCTGTCGACATGGTGTCGGTGGAAAGATCCATGGCCGTCAAACTCTATAGACCTCAGCAAAGGCCGTTGATTCTCATCAATGTTTACTTACATGCTTCAGATCGCACAGCTGCCAGCCGTGCGCTGGGTGCGCTGTTCGAGTTTGTTGCTGCTTGTGGTGAAGATACAGTGATCATGGGTGACTTCAATTTGGAAATTCATTGTTGGCCAATTTCTAACGTTTTGGCTACTGGACAGTGGCGGTCCTGTGATGAGCTGGTTTGCGGAGATCGTGTTTTAGGTGGTACACATCGAACTGCTGCAGGTGTTTATACAGGTGTGGTCATTGACTATGGCTTGTGCACTCCTCGGTTAATTATTACTGGTAGGGAGCAACATCTTGGCGTGGCTGACCATGACGCGGTGGTTTACAACTTGCATGTGCCTGGTTCATTATCCACACCGTGGACTCTCCCAGTTGGTGCCCCTTTGCATTCTGAAAAGGTTGCTGAAGCTTCTTGGCTAAGTGCTTGGGAAGAAGTATGTGACGATTTTGGAAATGCATTGAGTACAGGCAACGTGGACTCTGCTTGGACCTTACTTAGCAACTGCGCAGAATCTCTTCTTCTCGCACGTGGCAAAACTGGTCGTGCTATGCGCCAGGGCCCGCAGCAAATTGCCAGTCCTCCGTCTTCAAAAGCGCCTTCTTTGCAAACAGTGAAAGAGCAAGCTCAGACGCTTCGCACGAAGAGTGGTGGAGTACCAAAAGGCCCCGTTGCCAGAGTTGGAGAAGAAGTTGGTTCGTGATGGCCCTCATTTACATCATTCTTTGGCTTTTTTCTCTTTGGATGACCCCAGGTTGGTTAGTGCAGTGCTAGAATTGGCAAATGCAGAAGCTACAGCAGCGTCCAAGTTACGCTTGGAGGCGTGGAAGGACAGCGTGCAGGAAAATGCCACCAAACTAGGCAGGTGGGTCAAACAGGTGCCGCCCGCCAGTCCTACTGCAAGTTTTGATGGCCCCATTCTACCTGCAGATAGGGCCAAGTGCGCAGCATTGGATTGGGAGAGGTATTGGAATCCAGGGTCGCTTCCGAATTTGAATCTGGGGGACCAGTTGTACTCTCAGATTGGCTCTGCAAGCGATCCATTGCCGGATGACTGTATTCAGGTTAGTGGTTCTGAATTGGTTCGGATTGCGCTCAAAGCGAAGGACAAGGCTCCGGGCATGGATGCCTGGACAGCTCTCCATTTGTGCAATCTTCCCATTGCTTTTTGGGATCAGGTCGGTGCTCTTTGGGATGCTTGCTTGCGACATGGCTGTGTTCCTGCGATGTGGAAAGATGTTAGAATTGCTTTGTTACCAAAAGCTACTGGTGGCATGCGCCCTTTAGCCATTGTCACTGTCCTGTGGCGTATTTGCATGAGTGCCACTCTGAAAAAATTACAGCCTTGGATTGCGGAATGGGCTTCGCCCGAACTTTTTGGTGGTCTACCAGGCAAGGGCATCATGGAAGTCCATGAACGTTTCTACGAAGCTGTCAGCGCGGCAAAGCAGTCTCGTGTCGATTTGGTCGGGTGCAAAGCTGATGTTCGCAAGTGTTTTGATTCAGTTTGCCCTCAGACAGCCATTAAAGTGTGGCGATGGTTCGGTGCTCCCTCATCAATTTGTGATTTACTCGCTGATTTTTACAGTGAACAGCGTCGTTGGTTTGCTTGGCAAGGTTCTTATCACCCTCATCCGGTTATTGCTCAACGGGGTTTGTTGCAAGGCTGTCCAGCCAGCCCTGCGCTACTGAACGCTTTGATGACAGTTTGGGTGAGGTTTGTCAAACGGCAGGAACCAAGGATTTCTTTGGCTATTTATTTGGACGATCGCACCATGTGGAAACAAGGTTGTCAAAGTTTTGAAGTGGTCATCAACGCCATGACTGCGGGAGCGCAAGCCGATGCTATTCTCGGCTTCGAACTTCACCCTGACAAATTGGCTAGCTTCGCCACCAAACCGCATCTGGTTGCCAAGGTGCGCAAGAAGAAAGATTTAGTAGGTGTACCTGCGGATACTTTCACACTGCTTGGCATTCAATACAATTTGTCACGCCCCAGTTCGTGTTGATGCGGATATTGTCAGTGACAACATTCAGCGACGGTGTCTCAAAATTCGTTTGGCAGCACAGCACTTAGGCACTCGCATTGCATTGGTGCATAAGTTGGTGATATCTTTATTTGCTTGGTCCGGTGCTTTTCATCACTTCAGTGCAAGAACCATTCGAACATGGACATCTATGATCGAAACTGCACTTTGGGGTCGAAGGGCTCCTCCAGGTAGGAGCCGGCTGCTCTTTTGGAATTCTTTGGGTTCTGCAAGACTACATCCGATGTTTGCGCTCCAGTTCACCGCCGCCCGGGCGGAATGGAATCGGCAATGCCGCCGTGCCCAAGGGTTGCCTGCAGCTACCTCGCCTGCTCCTCGCTGGAAAGCAGTGCTCAAAGATTGGAAATGGCGACTTGACGATGGCCTGTGGCACACGCCTGCTGGGATTTTGAAACCTGGGTGGATGTCTTTGAAAAGCTTGCAAAAGGCCGCTATCCATTCATGGCTCGTTGGTTTGTGGACTAAAGACACCAAAACGGATGGTCGATGGCCAAACGGCAAGGAGCCGGTTTTCCTTTTTCAGGCAAATGCAGCTTTAGGCATGGATTACTACAGTCGCAGGGTTTTGACTGGTGCTGCAGTGGATGGCAGGGTCGCAGAGCGCTTTGGTTCTGCTTTGAGTTGTGAATGTGGATTGCGGTCTCCTGATCGAGAACATCTCACTTTTCACTGCCAAGCGCAGCCATGGGATGGTGAGTTCAGGAGCGCTACTGAACGTCGTTTGCTGGTTCCACTTGTGGATGCTCCTCCTGTGTTGCCTTTTTCCAACATGGTTGCAGATCCTGCTTTGGTTACTCTTATTCAGCAATTCGATCCTCTTCAGCGACCCACCTTGGGTTTGGACGGCAGTTGTATCATAGCTACTTCCTGTGATCGATGGCAAAGAGCTAGCTGGGCGGTTTCGACACTTTCAGGCACCACTGTTCAAGGTGCCGTGACTGGTTTTGAGCAAACACCTGCTGCTGGTGAGCGTGCTGCTCTTCTGCAAGCTTGTTTAGCCTCTTCTGCAGCTAACAGACCGGTGATGCTCTTGATTGACAATCAGGCTTTGGTGCGGCGGCTTCAGCGAGGCATTAGCACTGGCCGTTGGGAGGGTGACTTGCCGCTTTTCTGGCAGCGGATCAGCGGCTTATTGATTCAAGGCACTGTTTGCACTTGGATCCCTTCTCACAACAAGGTGCCTGACTGGACACCACCAGATGGTTGGATTGATGTTCATCTCTGCCGCGTTCTCAATGCGACAGCCGATGCTCAGGCAGGTGAAGTGTTGCGTGACTCACGCTCCATGATCGCTGCGGCTGTGCAGCGACATCAGCGAGCCGTGGCTTGGGCTGCAGCAGTTTGGCGTCTGCAGAGGCTACGGACTTTACCTTTTTGGCAAGTCGTACTTGATCAACAAACATTCCTTGCGGAATGCTAGCTGGCGCACTGTGTTTACTTCTTTTTTTCAGGCAGGTTTCGCTTCCTTTGAGTTTTGCTTGGAGAAGTATGGGAACTTGATTCTCGCAGATGGCATACTATGGCGTCTTAACTACTTCACTTCGGTGAGGAGCAGGTTGACGTCCGCTTACAACAACCTTCATCGGTCCACACATTGAGTGGCGTAAACACCGCAAACAACGGAAACCATCTCAACTTGAAGGTGCTGAACTTCCATACAAGTTCTGGCATTGATAAGATGTTGTAAGCTGTTGTAAGCGTGTACATGGAAAAACCCTAACCCTTGCTGCATCGTCCTCCATGGTAGAAACCCTGGCACACTTGTCCCTATCTGCAACACTTTCCTCAAGTGATGCACCAAAACAATCCAAAACATTTGAGATCTTTCAGGGTCAAGTCCAAGCACCTTTTTCCAAGCTAAGCCATGGATTTTGACCCAGCGGATCGACCCCCGTCAGATTCTGGATTCAAACGATATTATATCGTGTTATGTTGTATTATGTTGTATGATGTTGTATGATGTTGTATGATGTTATGTTCTTAAAAGGGATGGCCATACACCCACAACTTGTCGAAGCTCAATAATTCTCGGCATGATGTTCCCATTTGGAGCCAGCAGTGCCTGGTCCAAGGCGCAGCGTGCCAAATGGCAGCGCTCAGCACTTCACGTGGCCGACACATTGGTTACACCTGTCTCAGCGGCTTCTTTCAACGTTTTTCAAAGAAACAACTTCTGTTCTGCTCCCTTCAGAGTCTGTCTTTTTCTTGGTGGTGGAAGTCTTTCACCACAAGAGGGCCAATCTGGAACCCTACAAAGACTGAAAACGAGTTTCCAAGCAAAGGCAAGCCGCAAATACCCGGGAAGACATCCCAACAATGGAGGTTGAAAACTTACAGAGATCACACCAGAACCGAAAGCTTCATGAAGACTTCGACTGAAGACTTTGATAACTGTGATGACTTCGACTGGACATTCCGATGCCTCGGTGTGCGAACGTCTCTCCAGTTGCGTGCCACGTGCCACTGCCACCTTGGACCTTGGTCGCCCAATGCAGGTGCTACTCTCAAAACGCCCCAAAAAATAACGAAACAAGAATAGAATGCAATAAATATCACGAGGACAAACCATATGAAATGCATTGCAACTAGATTCAAAATGATTCAAAGGGGTTGTTGGAAGTGGGTGAAATGTGAAATCTCGTCGCTTGACTGTGTGATCTATACCCAGGAATCAGTCCCAGCCTCATCACAATATGGAAAAAAATGACCACAACCCTATCAAGCGGGCAGATGGCAAAGCACCTCATCATTTTCGCCGAAACAGACAAGGAATCCTTCATCCGCGTAGCCGGACATCACACGTTATAGCCGAACAAATTGCCGGCACCTCGCTGAGACCATTACCGTACAGCCAAAGCTCCCGCAGATTTCCGAGCCCTGAAAACATATTGACCCAGACTTCAGCGGGTAACTCGCCGAGTTGGTTGGACCTCAGAAAGAGCCACCTCAAGTTGTCGAGCCCTGCAAAGAGATTGGCCCAGACTTCCAGAGGCAACTCGTTCAGCCTGCACCTATCGAGGACAAGTTTTCGCAGGTTGCCCAGCGTGGAAAAGGCTTCAGCATGCAACTTACTGAGATCGTTTCCGCTCAAGGCAAGCTCCTGCAAGTGGCTGAGTCCTGCAAACGATTTGGACCAGACTTCAGAAGGCAACTCGCCGAGTTTGTTGGACCACAGGTTCAGCTTCCGCAAGTTGCTAAGACCTGCGAAGAGATGGGCCCACACTTTGGCAGGCAACTTACTGAGCGAGTTGTACCTCAGGTCGAGTTCCTGCAAGCTGCTGAGACCTGAGAAGACTTCAGCAGGTAGCTCACTAAGCGAGTTGTCACTCAGGTCGAGCTTCTGCAAGTTGATGAGTCCTGAAAAGACTCCCGCATGCAACCGAGTGAGCGAGTTGTACCCCAGGTTGAGCTTCTGCAAGCTGCTGAGCCCGGAAAAGACTTCAGCAGGTAGCTCACTGAGCTTAAGGTTCCAACTCAGGTCAAGCTCCTGCAAGTTGATGAGCCCTGAAAAGACTTCAGCAGTCAACTCACTGAGATCGTTTAAATACAGGTCAAGCTCCTGCAAGTTGATGAGCCCTGAGAAGACTTCAGCAGGTAGCTCACTAAGCTTGTTGGACTTCAGGTCCAGCTCCTGCAAGTTGCTGAGTCCTGAAAAGACTCCAGCATGCAACCGAGTGAGCGAGTTGTGCCACAGGTTAAGCTTCTGCAAGCTGCTGAGACCTGAGAAGACTTCAGCAGGCAACTCGCTGAGATCGTTGCGATGCAGGTCGAGCTCCTGCAAGTTGATGAGCCCGGAAAAAACTTCATCAGGCAACTCACTGAGTCTGTTCCCACCCAGGTCCAGCTCCTGGAGTTTGTTGAGCCCTGAAAAGATTTCGCCTGGCAATTCAGTCAGCTTGTTTGAGGCAAGGTCGAGGGTCTCCAACAAAGGAATTTTATCAAGGAAGTTGTGTGGCAGCGAGGTCAACTTGTTTTCGCTCAGATCGAGAACTTGTAGCAGGGGGCTGTGCTGCAAAAGCTCTTGCGGAAGTACGTTCAGCTCGTTTCCATCAACGATGCGTTTGCCCAGCTTATCAGCTTTCCCCCCCAGCAAGAATTTCTCCAGGGCTGGCATCGGGCGCAGCAAGTCTTCTGGCAACACCTTCAATCGGTTTTGGCTGAGGGACAAGATTTTCAAGTTTGACAAGCCGGCAAACGTGTCTGACTCCACCTGTTGCAAGCCCAAGCGGCCCAAGTCCAGCAATTGCAAGCTGTCCAAAGGAGCGAACATCTCCTTAGGCAAAACAGGCAATCTATTCGCAGAGAGCGACAACCGTTGCAAGCACCTTGAAGAAGCGAAGGCATCGTCTGCAACACTTGTGATGTTTTGTTCGCTCAAACTCACATCTTTGAGGCTCAGAACACCTACAAGGCTGCAGCTTGCAAGGTGCTTTGCACCATGATCCTTTTGGTGACAGCGGCACGGAAAGCATCCGAAATCAGCCGTGTGAATCGGGTAGAAGTGTGACGAAAGCAGCAGAGCAACGATCGTGACAAGCAAACAGGGTGAATACCTGAGCAATGGTTGCGAGGCGAAACAACAAAAACAACAACCAAACAAATCTACCACACCTTCAGAATACTATGAAAAGGAATATCACTATAGTCACTACAGCATGCTGTATATATCTGTATATGCTCAATAATGAAACACGGAAACCAAATCTCAGGGGCTTGGGTACTAGAACACCCAAACCACGATAATTCAAATGATCGACATAAGACACTGTATCCCTGTGGACGATAAGCCAATTCGAAATCCGCAACGGCTGAACACACTTGTGAAACCTTGGAACGCTGGAACGTCGGAACCTCGGAACCCTGGAACCTCGGCACTGTGGAATTCTATGGAATTCTTGAAGCCTGTGCAACAACTGATTACTGCAGAAGTCTGGAAATGCATGGAAATGCTGCTTCTTGCGAAGCCTGGAACCTGCCGGAAGCCTGTTCGCTGCTGGGCGGTCAAGCAGGTAATACATGGTGATACATGGTGTATAAGACGTAAAGAAAGGATTCAGAATATTCAGAACGTTCAGCAAAAATATCAGGCTGCAAAAACCCGCCCTCTCTGCATACATTTGTTCAGAGGCTGTTGCTGGATACATGGCGACCAATTACGAAACCACAATGGCTTGGAAATTGTTGATACAACATGAGACAAAATAAATGCAAGCAAAATGCACGGCTTTGCAAAATATCTTTAAGCAGTAAAATCTGGATGGGCTCAGAAGTGACCGGGAAGCAGAGCTCGGTAAGCTTTGCAACTTCTTCCAGTAGGTCGATCGATCGCTTCGCTCCAAGGCACGGCAAACAGTGCAAACATGTGCAAGTGAATAGTAGACAGCAAAGAAACCAAAAAAGTCGGCTGGGAATGCAAATGCCGGGTCCAACTCTGCTTGGAAGTTCACAGAAGCCTCATCCCCGAAATTTCCTGAAAGGGCTTGGCCCAGCTGTAGTTCGTGGATGGCCAGCAACGTGATGATGAGGTATGTGCTGGTGTAAGCAATATCAAGAACTGCATCCATCATGGCAGCACCACGCCGCACCCGCTTCACAGAAGGGAAGGCCAACAAAATCGATGGATAGATACTGTTCAAACACAGGAAACCCATAAAAGTCCAAAAGCATCTTTCGAATGCACCTGAATGCTTCGGAGCTGAATGGAATGCAAAGGACACAAGGCCACCCATGATTTGGAGCTTTCCAAAGGCCTGTAGCATCACTGTGAATAACTGCAGCACTGCAACCTTGAAGCCGTAGAGCTTGCCTTCAATGCCAAAATACTCCTCATAGAGCAGCTGGGTGGGCTTCAACGGTCTCAACTTGATATTGGCTGACCGACACCGGCGCAAGTCGCTCAAGAGGACGATGATCAAGGCCAGGTATGGCAAAGAGAAAACCATGGAAGGCAACAGCTGCGAAAGGCTCTCCTCCAACCATCCTCCAGAATCAGAAGTGGTAACCTCCGACAATCTCCCATCACTGGGCTCAACTGTCTGCTTGAGAGCAAATGCATCTCGGATCAATTGTGGAAGCTTGGAACGGATGAAAGGTGGACTGTACCGCACAAAGTATTGCCCCCCAAGGTACGTTGCTGCAAGTAATGAGCTGATCCGAAGCAAAGCAACAACACCGACCACCAATCGTGATTGCTCTGTGCTGTCGCCCAGACATAAGCAAAGGATCTACATGCAAAACTGCCCGCCCAAGTCCCACCGTTTGCCCAAGTGGTGCACATAATCCATTGATTCTCCAGCTTTGTCAAAGAGGCTTCACGGAAACGGATCGTTGCTAAATAGTGGTTGATCTTGACCACCATCTCGGCACATCTGACACCAGCATGGACTGAAGCAAAAGAATCGCGAGTACGCACGATCTTGATTTCTCGCAACTCATCATGCTCTGCTCTGGTTTTGAGAAAGCACCACGCACTGAGCATTCTTTCCCAATCATCGAAGATTACATCGCAATACAAGAGATCTAAGATTTTGTCCCATCCACCTTCTCGCATGACAGCATCTTGTGCCACTGGCACTGTCATCAGTACGGGCTGCAAAGCTTGCCGAGATATGGAACCAGGCTGCTCCTCCAAGAACTCTCGCAGTGGAAGGCACAGATTCTTGTCGAAGTCATCAAGATGCTTTCTGGCTTCGACGAAGTGTTCCGTCAAGCTTGTGACTTGAGGCTGGGCAATATCGTCTCTACCCCAATCACCAAAAAGCCTGGACATGTCATTCTGCAAATTCTTTGCGTACAAAGCTTCCGATTCAACTTCAAGCCTCCTTGACAGTGTTTGCATTCTGTTGAGCCGAGCTGTGGTGTAAAAAATGCTGACAATTGCTATTGAGATAACAATCATAAAAATCAACGTGCCAGACACTCCTGTTGACTGAGAAATGCTATAACTTGCAACGGGCAACAGGCTCTCGCC
This sequence comes from Cladocopium goreaui, assembly GCA_947184155.2. Lineage (NCBI taxonomy): Eukaryota > Dinophyceae > Suessiales > Symbiodiniaceae > Cladocopium > Cladocopium goreaui. The sequence continues at coordinate 102,394 of CAMXCT020006530.1, forward strand.
ACTGCTTGTGCAAGAATCAGCACACTAAGCTCCAGATTCTGGCGCCAAGCATTTCCCGCAACACAAATCCTTCTGCCAAGGCCCGACCAGCGGTGCCTTTCGCAATAACCGCTCTCAGAAGAATGAAAAGAATGACATGAAGGATGGCTGCATGGGAACGGTTTGTTTTCATCAAACATCTCCTGTTGAGTGCTGTAAGTCTCTGTCTCCGCATCTTCTCCAGCTGATTCATCACTGCTTGTGGCGCTGGACCTGCCAAACCTGGTTGGTTCAAAGTACACTGAGCTGACATGTGGCAGCTGGCCGGCACTGAGTTGTCGCATCCGTTGCCAGATGAAACGGAAGCCCCGGGTGCAACGCGCTTTGATAACACCGCCAAAATCAACATGAGCAAATCCAGGGAACCAGCTTCGCTTTGGCAAACCTTCAATGTTCACCCACGTGTCCAAGCTGCCTCGCAACCATTTCAGTGACTTGATGGATTGGTGGAGTTCCATCCTCGCTTCGATTGACATCTGGCCACATCCACTGAGATCAATGACTAAACTCTCCAAGTTTCGAGAAGACTGCAAAGCGGAACTGAAGCATCCGAATTCTTCCAAACATGGCAAGTTCATGAACCTGCAGCCACTGGACCGTGGCAGTGAGAAAAATCAAAATAACAATATCATGTCCATGGAATCAAAAAGAAAGCTTTGAAAGCGCAGCAAACAATAAGCTGAAAATCATATTTTTTGCTGGTTCAAGATGAAGAAAAATGTGACTGGAAATTCACAACTCAGCGCACCATAGCTCCAAGTACATGAGGTTCTCCATCTCCCTCAGGGCAACTCCAAGCCCTGCCGCAGTCCTGAAGTGCGAGGAACCTGTGAAGCGCAACTTCAACTGGACCAAAGATTTCAAACACTGCACCGTCGATGTGAACATGTCCAGAGTCTCAAGACCCGAGAATCCCAGATCTAATCGCAAAACACGCAACTCTGCAGGTAGGCTTTCGATCAGCACATTAAGTTCATGGTCAGAGAAATTCTGGCACCCAGTCAGTGAAAGCTGCAGCATCTTTCTACCAACATCTGCCTTTACAGCTCTGGCAAGGACTTCAGTGCATCTTCCTTCAAGGACGTATCCGTACCAGCTGGATACTGCAAAATGCGAAGCAAGAGCTTCATCTACTCGCTGGAAATTCCGATCCCCCTTGGGGTACGACTGCAAATGCTCAAAGTCACAAGTTCCAAGACGAGATAGAGCAATGCTGTTCAGAATCCGAACTTTATCAATATTCTCGGTGACACGAGCATCCTTGAGCTGTCCAACATTCAAACTCATGATTATGGCTCGGACACCTTCTGGAAAAAGAGAGAACTTAAATTAGAATGAGCCATTTTTGAGAGGTGACATACATAGAATGCAAATGGAGCAATATGAACAATGGACCATGGACCTTGTCCATTCAATCGATCGTCCAAATGCATAAAACGGTTCTCCAAACAACATCAAAACAGCAAAAGTTTCTTGCAATCCCGCAGCAAGTTTCTTCAATCTTTACCTTCAAGCCCTTTTCCAAAAGATGCAGAGGAAAGTGACGCTCACGAGCTGCTTTGTGGTGCAAGCCGATGATGCCGATCATTCGACTTTCCGCTCCGGCAAGTCCATCAGTAAGCACGTGGGCCTCAGAGATCAACAAGTTTGGAACGGTCGAAACTTTAAACATCACTTGTTACGTTCACCATGGTGCAGAAATGGGGGTTACGGTAAAAGGCGATGGTCTCAACCTTTCGATCAGACCACGCAAAGGAAATGTCCACACAAGGCCACCCCTTCTGTGTCGAGTAGCTTTGTCATATGCATCAGTGGCTCCCACATCAAGCAGTAAACGTCGTCTGGACCAGTTGCCCTCTCGATGTTCGATCGCCTTGGTCGCTTTTAGGGTGAAACACGACCAGTGTCTCCTTTGATCCACTATCTACTGAAGCATTGCCTGCCTTTACGAACATGACCTGGTGTTGCTCCTGCTCGTTATCCCCCATTCACATCATGCTGTTTGGTTGTGTTTCGCATTTTGCACTGAAACAAGCTAGCTGCTAGCTGGACAAATCAAAACGTGTCCCTTCAGGCAGAATTCACAAACGAAAAAAACTCACGTTCATGTCACATTTTTCTCGTTTCATGATGCTTTCTCGTACTTCTAGGAATTTCTAAGGCTGGGGCAATGGCTTCCTCGAAGCAGCACCAAATCCTTTCGAAAGGCGTTCCAGCTGAATCCAGCACCAAAAGAACTCCCTCAGACATCTGCATAGCTCTGTAGAATGAAGTGCTGCGTGGGTTGCTTTTGATATCCTCTTCCACGCAGTGCTGGTTGTTGGCATATGCACAGACCCAATAGAATGTACTGCTTGAGAGTTCTCGCACCAGAGCATGCTGCTCCAAGCAGGCCAGAAACTTACAAACAGGCTCCTCACAGATCTGCCCAACACAAAATTGGACGTGCTTCAAAGCAATAGATTGACTTTCATCTATCATTACGCTCGATGTTCATTTCTTTTTGATACAGCATCCTATTGAGGGTCCGAAATTAACAAGTCCAAAACTCAACCAAGGCTTCTAGGGGAATGTGAATTATTAGCGGAAAAAGATCAGGGTTCAGATAAGGGGGGAGGAGTTGTGCAGAGGACTTTGATAGGTACAAGACACAAAGCATAGGGTGCGCAACTACCAAATTCGATGCATGGTTCATGGTACCTTTTTGCAGCTACAAAATACAGAACACAACTTAATTTGACTCGGAAAATAATTCAAAATATGCACTATACAAAAACCAATGCATCTGAAGTTAAAAAATAGCTGAAAATCGGAAATGCTAACATGAATTTTCCCAATAACATTTTGTAGTTGGGCCTATGCCATCCAAAGTTCCGACCAACATAATTTCAGTAAACATTTTGGGGGTGACGTCGTGACGTCGAACTAAATCGTACAGATTTTATTGATGTTTCAACTTCCTCAACATAATATATACAAAATGCACATGAGATTTCATGTTGGATGCTTCACCTATTCAACTTGTACAACTACAAAATGCAAATGATATTTTGTGTTGGATGCTTCAACTAACTCAACATATACAACTACAAAATACAAATGAGGATTTGAAAGGAAACAACCACAAAATGAATGCAAATACAAAAAGGTTGGCCCAACTCCATTTTTTTGTACAAAACGACCCCTGGCTGGCAATCTGTACTGTAGCCCAAGTCCTCCCCTTTATGTAGCTGTTATTTGATCCCGGATGGAAAAAGAAACTTGTTGCTGACAGACAATGCAATAGCACGGTCTCAAACAACCTTGAGAGTTTGCCTATCCAAGGCTCGATCCAAGCATGTGACACAAACCAATGAGGTCTCTGAACTTGAATCGCCATGAGCTCAACCATGCTGCAGCCCTTTTTCGCATAGCCGTCCTGGGATTCTGCATGATGTTGCCAATTAGAAAAAGAAAAACAGGAGATTCCTCAAATTGGAAAATGTTTTGTCACATCATCAACAGATCCAGGCTTCGGTGGCTGGTTTGATGATCCAATGATTCGCATGATACAAGTTGAAGGTCTCAAACTGCAGCCTTGTCCCACGCTGTTCTCCGAAAGTCTCGCACCATCTGTCAGCCATTTTGGAGATGAAAGCAACGATCTTCGCCAATTGCTCGCGCGTGATCCCTCGCTCTGCAGTATCTTCGATGCAGAAAGGCTCCTTCGACGGGTCCACCAACAAATGCAGCAAATGAAATTGGACTGGAATTCGAAAAGCATTGTGCAGTACCCTCAAAAGGTTCAATCATGGGAATCATGGGCCTGCAATCTCTGAATTTCAAAAGATTGACTTCTAAACATGGTTTCTCTTTGTTCTATTTGATCCTATTGGTTGTATTGCCTTTGTTTCACATGGTCTCAATGCACAAAGGCGCCTGTTCAGTGGCCGACTGTTCCCCCACTATCAAGTAGATCTCACAAGCCACCAGTTCAAAATGCATTTAAACCACTGAATCCCAAAACAAAAAAATGAATGGGTCCATCACACTGCTGCACTTGTCGCAATTGGTACTTGTTGGCATTTAGTTTCTAATCGTGATTTGCCACTGGCTGCGGAGGACCTGACATGGTCTGCATTACCTATTGAAAAAGAAACAAAGCTGCAGGTTTCTCTCCTGGTTGGTGATCTCTGAGTAGTTTGTCAAGACTAAAGTGCTGTGGCGGGTAGCCTCCACAATGTCATCGCACTGTAGCTGGCAGACCCCACTTGACAGCAACTTGTTCCCATGCCATGGGCTGTCTGGCAAACGCTCACGTAGCAGTAAAATAATGTCAGCAGCGGTGCTCGAAGCAGTCAGTTTGATATCAAAGTGACCATGTCCAGGAATATCCACAGAGACCGACATGAGGCAGAGAGTCCTTTGCGCTGTCCAGCAGTACGAATTACAGTAATTACAGTCTACAACACGTGGTCTGCTGGAACTTTCTCTTGAGAAACGTGAAATTGGGTTGCTTTGTTCGTATGTGGCTTGCTTGACTGGGTTGGTTTTCATGTCAAAGTCAATGGCACCGCACAGTGCAACTGCGGTACAAGTCCGTCTTGAGAAAACGCCAGAGGGGCAAAAACAAAAACAACCAAACCACCTGCAAGACAACATGCAATAAACATGGCCAACATGGCCAACATGCCCGAAACAACCAAAACCACTTCACAGAACCCTTTAAAAAGGAAGCCATGTCTAAACAGCTGGAATGCATCTTCAGATATTATACTGTACTACGACATGTTTTGATCCATCATGCCAATTTAAATGTTCAATGCTTGGTTTCCACACTCTTCCAGGACCACTGCAATGAAGTCCTGCAGGTGTCAAACCCACACCAATGAATGACGCGAAATCGCCAAACTCTAAGATTCTGTTGCACCAAGATCGGGGGCATCAAGTTGGCTTTGCCTAGAACCCTAAGGGAACAGGGCAACGAACATTTTCTCCAATTTCCAACAACTCTAATTCCAAGGACAGCAGCTGACGTGGCGTCCTCTGGCAGAGTTGCTGGCAAAATGCACCTTTGCGGCGCTGGGGATCAGACAGACAAGCGAAAAGCCAACGGACGAGTTTCACAACATGTCACGACTAAAGAACCACGTGAACGACAGGTTTAAAAATAATGTAATTACTCCGAACTCCGAACTTTGAATTTCTGAAATGTACAGACTCCGGCAATCTAGCCTGGCCATGAAAACTCAATGTTTCAATAGGAAAGTCAACTGTAAAAGCAGGATTTCCTATCACCAGGTTTCACAACCAAAGGATAAATGTTGGGGTTGGAAGTACTTGCCACCTGCACCGGGGGCCTCAACATCTCTCGGGGACGGGAAGGTGGACCCGGGTTTGCTCTTGGATAACGAGCCTCAACGAAAGTTTCCAAATCGTTGTCTCTCAATGCAGTTGACCTATCCAAAATCCATGGGCCGCATAATGCTTGAAAGATGATGGGAATGTATGCAATCTTCCAGATGTTCCAGAAATGTTGCTGCCAATGATAATCAAGGTCATAATCTCGTTGCTTTTCATGATGAAAACTCGTGTTACTAGTAGTATGTCAATTGGTATCAACTCGAAATCATTCTAAATCCCTGGCCATGTCCTCACCCCACGACTCTCGAAACTCGTCAATCGCGCAGTGCTGGGCGTTCGGGCCGCTGCAGTGAGTTTTTCCTGCAGCGCTGGGATGAAGCCAGGCTCATCCTTTTCCACATGCGAAGCCCATTTCGGGGACATAGTCCCAGCAAACGGGAGACTTTTGGATAAGGCGCCCTTTATCAGGATATGACTGGTGTCTAAATATCGGAATCCCCACACAAGATGTGTAATGGTGTGTACACATGCGAAAAGCCGGTAATACGGAGCAGCTTGCGGAATAGTCACATGGTTGTCCTTTCCACACATTGAGTGGTGTAAACACCCCAAACAATGGAAACCATCTCAACTTGAAGGTGCTGAACTTCCATACAAGTTTTGGCATTGATAAGATGTTGTAAGCGTGTACATGGATAAACCCTGACCCTTTCTGCATCATCCTCCATGGTAGAAACCCTGGCAATTGTCACTATCTGCAACGCTTTCCTCAAGCGATGCACCAAAACATTTGAGATCTTCCAGGGTCAAGTCCGAGCACCTTTTCCCCAGCTAAGCCATGGATTTTGACCCAGCGGATCGACCCCCACCAGATTCTGGATTCAAATGGTGCTTTATGGTGTTATGTTGTGAGATGTTGTCATGTTCTTATAAAAGGAATGGTCATACACCCACAACTTGTCGAAACTCAAAAACTCTCGGCGTGATGTTCCCATTTGGAGCCATTGGTGCCTGGTCCAAGGCGCGACGTGCCGAATGGCAGCGCTCAGCACTTCACGTGGTCGACACAGTGGCTACACCTGTCTCAGCGGCTTCTTTCCACGTGTTTCAAAGAAACAACTTCTGTTCTGCTCCCTTCAGATTGTCTTTTTCTTGTTGGATGTCTTTCACCACAAGAGGGCCAATCTCGAACCCTACAAAGACTGAAAACGAGTTTCCAAGCGAAGGCAAGCTGGAAATACTGGGGAAGACATCCCACGCCAACAACCCCACCCAAAGATCACAACAGGAACAGAAAGTTTTCAAGGTGACTTTGATAACGTTGGCGACTTCGACTAGACTGAATTCTGGTGCCTCGGTCTTTTCAGCACGTCTCTCCAGTTGCAGCGCGCCAGGTGCTACTGCAGCGGGTACACTGGACCTCGGTCACCCAATGCATGCGCTCCCAAAACGATTCGCAAAATCATGGAAAAACATCAGAATCCGCGAACACAACATGAAACTACTTTGGAAGGGATCGTTGAAACATGTTGAAAGGTCGATCCGACTGAAATGGGGAATCGGAATCTAGTCACTTGACTGCGGAGGTTCTTTTTTCGAGATCGGTCTCCTCACGGCCCTCCGGGCACACGGGCACACTCCTTTTTTCGCCTCATCCTAGCCCCAGGCAGAGCATCCCATCATTTTCACAGAAACAGATAGCGCGTAACCGCAGGATATCTCAGTTGCTGCACTCTACTTTTGAACAAATTGCCGGCAACTCGTTAAGACCGGTACGGTACAGCACAAGCTCCTGCAACTGGTCGAGTTCTGACAGCATATTGGTCCATACTTCGGCATGCAACTCACTGAGATCATTACCGTTCAGCCAAAGCGTTTGCAGACTTCCGAGCCCTGAAAACATATTGGCCCAGACTTCAGCAGGCAACTCGCCGAGCCTGTTGGACCTCAGCAAGAGCACATGCAAGTTGTCAAGCCCCGTAAGGGTTGTTGGAAGTGGGTGAAATGTGAAATCTCGTTGCTTGACTGTGTGTATACCCAGGAATCAGTCCCAGCCTCATCACAATATGGTAAAAAGTGACCACAACCCTATCAAGCGGGCAGATGGCAGAGCACCCCATCATTTTCGCCGAAACAGACAAGGAATCCTTCATCCGCATGGCCGGACATCTCAGTTGACATTTGGGTTGACACACTCTATAGCCGAACACATTGCGGGCAACTCACTGAGATCATTACCATTCAGCCAAAGCTTTTGCAGACTTCCGAGCCCTGAAAACAGATTGGCCCATACTTCAGCGGGTAACTCGCCGAGTTTGTTGTCACTCAGAAAGAGCACCTGCAAGTTGTCGAGCCCTGCAAACAGATTGGCCCAGACTTCCAGAGGCAACTCATTCAGCCTGCACCTATCGAGGACAAGTTTTCGCAGGTTGCCCAGCGCGGAAAAGGCTTCAGCATGCAACTTGCTGAGATCGTTTCCGCCCAAGTAAAGCTCCTGTAAGTGGCTGAGCCCTGCAAACGAGTTGGACCAGACTTTAGAAGGCAACTCGCCGAGCCTGTTGGACCTCAGGTTCAGCTTCCGCAAGTTGCTAAGACCTGCGAAGAGATGGGCCCACACTTCGGCAGGCAACTCGCCGAGCTTGTTGGTCTCCAGGCTGAGATCTTGCAAATTTCTGAGCCCTGAGAAGACTTCAGCAGGCAACTCACTGAGAGTGTTCCAACTCAGGTCCAGCTCCTGGAGCTTGCCGAGCCCGGAAAAGACCTCAGCAGGCAAATCACTGAGTTTGTTGAGATTCAGGTCCAGCTCCTGCAACCTGCCGAGCCCGGAAAAGACTTCAGCAGGCAACTCACTGAGTCTGTTCCAACCCAGGTCCAGCTTCTGGAGTTTGTTGAGCCCTGAAAAGATTTTGCCTGGCAAATCAGTCAGCTTGTTTAAACCAAGGTCGAGGGTCCGCAACAAAGGAGTCTTATCAAAGATCTTGCCCGGCAAATCAGTCAGCCTGTTGGAACCAAGGTCGAGCGCCTGCAGCAAAGGAGTCTTATCAAAGATTTTGCCTGGCAAATCAGTCAGCCTGTTTGAACCAAGGTCGAGCGCCTGCAGCAAAGGAGTCTTATCAAAGATTTTGCCTGGCAAATCAGTCAGCCTGTTTGAACCAAGGCCGAGCGCCTGCAGCAAAGAAGTCTTATCAAAGATTTTGCCTGGCAAATCAGTCAGCTTGTTTGAACCAAGGTCGAGGGTCTCCAACAAAGGAAGTTTATCAAGGACGTTGTGTGGCAGTGAGCTCAACGTGTTTTCGCTCAGATCGAGAACTTGTAGCCGCGGGCTGTGCTGCAAAAGCTCTTGAGACAGCACGCTCAGCTCGTTTCCATCAATGATCCGTCTGCCCAGCTTATCAGATTTACCCCCCAGCAACACTTGCTGCAGGGCTGGCATGGGGCGCAGCAAGTCTCTTGGCAATGCGTCCAAACGATTTTGGCTGAGGGACAAGATTCTCAAACTTGACAACCCAGCAAATGTGTCAGACTCCAAGTGCTTCAAACCCAAGCGGCCCAAGTCCAGCAATTGCAAGCTGTCCAAAGGAGCGAACACCTTCTCAGGTAAAAATGACAACCGATTGCCAGAGAGCGATAACCGTTGCAAACTCCGTGAAGAAGTGAAGGCATCCTCTGCAACACTTGTGATGTACTGCTCACTCAAGCTCACATCTTTGAGGCGAAGAATGCCTACAAGGCTGCAGCTCGCAAGGTGCTTTGCACCATGATCCTTTTGGTGACAGCGGCACGGAAAACATCCGAAATCAGCCGTGTCAATCGGGTAGAAGTGCGTTGAAAGCAATAGAGCAATGATCGTTACAAGCAAACAGGGCGAATACCTGAGCAGTGGTTGCAAGGAGAAACAAAGAACTCGAGTTCATCCATCAAAGCCCGATGGAATGAAAGGGAGGGGGCCATTCCAGAAACCAAATTTCAAGGGGATTGACATTGAAAATATAGGTAACATATAGGTATCCATGTTTTAACTTCACGAGTGCCTTTGCTGGGACTCCTGGAACTATGCCATCCGACAGCACCTTGGAACTGTGGAATCCTGGAACCCTGGAACTCCTGAAATACTTGGAATGAACCTCGGAATCCTGGACCTGTGAAACTCATAAGAAGTGGAACCTTTCAAAAGCCCTGGAACCCCCTTGGCTGAGATTGCAAAGCTGTTGATGCTCTTGGGAACAACAACTTTAGAAGTGGTGTATGCTTTAGGACGCACAAAAGGGTGCAGCAAGTACAGTAAAGCTGAGAACAACAAGACGCCTCCTCTGTACAAATATGTTGGCAAGTTGAGGGGCTTCGAGATACTCACATGATAAAAATTGTGTCAACAGGTTGCGGAACCACGATGGATTGAAAATTGCAGAAACAACATAAAACGAAACCAATGCAGCAAAAATGCAAGGCTTTGGAACAAATCCGGTATCTCTTTGAGCAAGAAAATCTCGATGGGCTCAGCAGCGACCGGGAAGCAGAGTTCGGTAAGCTTTGCAAATTCTTCCAGTAGGTCGATCGATCGCTTCGCTCCAAGGCACGGCAAACAGTGCAGACGTGTGCAAGTGAATAGTAAACAGCAAAAACCAAAAAAGTCGGCTGGGAATGCAAATGCCGGGTCCAATTCTGCTTGGAAGTTCACCGAAGCCTCATCCCCAAAATTTCCTGAAATGGCTTGGCCCAGCTGTAGTTCGTGGATGGCCAGCAAGGTGATGATGACGTATGTGCTGGTGTAAGCAATATCAAGGACTGCATCCATCATGGCAGCACCACGCCGCACCCGCTTCACAGAAGGGAAGGCCAACAAAATCGATGGATAGATACTGTTCAAACAGAGGAAACCCACAAAAGCCCAAAAACATCTTTCGAATGCACCTGAATGCTTCGGAGCTGAATGGAATGCAAAGGACACAAGGCCACCCATGATTTGGAGCTTTCCAAAGGCCTGCAGCATCACTGTGAATAACTGCAGCATTGCAACTTTGAAGCCGTAGAGCTTGCCTTCAATGCCAAAATATTCCTCATAGAGCAGCTGGGTGGGTTTCAGCGGCCTCAACTTGATATTGGCTGACCAACACCGGCGCAAGTCGCTCAGGAGGACGATGATCAAGGCCAGGTATGGCAAAGAGAAAACAATGGAGGGCAACAGCTGCGAAAGGCTCTCCTCCAACCATCCCCCAGAATTAGACGTGACAGCCTCCGGCAATCTCCCATCACTGGGCTCAACTGTCTGCTTGAGCGCGAAGGCATCTCGGATCAGCTGCGGAAGGTTTGAACGGATGAAAGGTGGGCTGTACCGCACAAAGTACTGCCCCCCAAGGTACACTGCTGCAAGTAATGAGCTGATCCGAAGAAAAGCAACAACAACGACCACCAATCGTGATTGCTGTGCTGGTCGCCCAGACAAAAGCAAAGGATCTACCTGCAAACTGCCTGCCAGGAGTCCCACCTGTTCTGCCAAGTGGTGCACATCATCCACTTGATTTTCCAGATCTGTCAAAGAGGCTTCACGGAAACGGATCGTGGCTAAATAGTGGTTGATCTTGACCACCATCTCGGCACATCTGACACCAGCATGGACTGAAGCAAAAGAATCGCGGGTACGCACAATCTTGATTTCTCTCAACTCATCATACTCTGCTCTCGTTTGCAGAAAGCACCACGCACTGAGCATTATTTCCCAATCATCGAAGATTACATCGCAATACAAGAGATCTACGATTCGACTGGGTTCACCTTCTCGCACGACAGCCTCTTGTGCCACTGGCACTGTCATCAGTACGGGCCGCAAATCTTGCCGAGATATGGAACCAGGCTGCTCCTCCAAGAACTCTCGCAGTGGAAGGCACAGATTCTTGTCGAAGTCATCAAGATGCTTTCTGGCTTCGACGAAGTGTTCCGTCAAGCCTGTGACTTGAGGCTGGGCAATATCGTCTCTACCCCAATCACCAAAAAGCCTGGACATGTCATTCTGCAAATTCTTTGCATACAAAGCTTCCGATTCAACTTCAAGCTTCCTTGACAGTGTGTGCATTCTGTTGAGCCGAGCTGTGGTGTAAACAATGCTGACAATTGAAATTGAGATAACAATCAGAAAAATCAACGTGCCAGACACTCCTGCTGACTGAGAAAAGCTATAACTTGCAACGGGCAACAGGCTGAGAACCAGAAGAACCAACAAAAATCGGCTCTCTACCTCTGCCACTGCTTGTGCAAGAATCAGCACACTAAGCTCCACATTCTGGCGCCAAGCATTTCCCACAACACAAATCCTTCTGCCAAGGCCCGACCAGCGGTGCCTTTCGCAATAACCGCTCTCAGAAGAATGAAAGGAATGACATGAAGGATGGCTGCATGGGAACGGTTTGTTTTCATCCAACATCTCCTGTTGAGTGCTGTGAGTCTCTGTCTCTGCATCTTCTCCAGTGGATTCGTCACTGCTTGGGGCGCTGGACCTGCCAAACCTGGTTGGCTCAAAGTACACTGAGCTGACATGTGGCAGCTGGCGGGCGCTGAGTTGTCGCATGCGTTGCCAGATGAAACGGAAGCTCCGGGCGCAACGCGCTTTGATAACACCGCCAAAATCAACATGAGCAAATCGAGCGAACCATTCTCGCTTTGGTAAACCTTCAATGTTCACCCAAGTGTCCAAGCTGCCTCGCAACCATTTCAGTGACTTAATGGATTGGTGGAGTTCCATCCTCGCATCAATCGACACCTGGCCACATCCACTGAGATCAATAACTATATTCTCCAAGTTTCGCAAAGACAGCAAAGCTGAACTGAAGCATCCGAATTCTTCCAAACATGGCAAGTTCATGAACCTGCAGCCACTGGACCGTGGCAGCTGAGAAAAATCAAAATAACAATATCATGTCCATGGAATCAAAAAGAAAGCTTTGAAAGCGCAGCAAACAATAAGCTGAAAATCATATTTTTTGATATTTTTTGCTGGTTCAAGATGAAGAAAAATGTGACTGGAAATTCACAACTCAGCGCACCATAGCTCGAGGTACATGAGGTTCTCCATCTTTCTCAGGGCAACTCCAAGCCCTGCCGCAGTCCTGAAGTGCAAGGAACCTGTGAAGCGCAAATTCAACTGGACCAAAGACTTCAAACACTGCACCGTCGATGTAAACATGTCCAGAGTCTCAAGACCCGAGAATCCCAGATCTAATCGCAAAACGCGCAACTCTGCAGGAAGGCTTTCGATCAGCACGTCGAGCTCATGGTCAGAGAAATTCCGGCACCCAGTCAGTGAAAGCTGCAGCATCTTTCTACCAACATCTGCCTTTACAGCTCTGGCCAGGAGTTCAGTGCATCTTCCTTGAAGGACAAATCCGTACCAGCTGCAAAAAGCGAAGTGCGAAGCAAGAGCTTCATCTACTCGGTGGAAATTCGGATCCCCAGCGGGGTACGACTGCAAAAGCTCAAAGTCACAAGTTCCAAGACGAGAAAGAACTATGCTGTTCAGTATACGAACTTTGTCGATGTTCTGCGTGGCATGAGCTTCCTTGAGCTGTCCAACATTCAAACTCATGATTATGGCTCGGACACCTTCTGGAAAAAGAGAGAACTTAAATTAGAATGAGCCATTTGTGCGAGGTGACATACATACAATGCAAATGGAACAATATGAACAATGGACCATGGACCTTGTCAATTCAATCGATCGTCCAAATGCATAAACCGGTTCTCCAAACAACGTCAAAACAGCAAAAGTTTCTTGCAATCCCGCAGCAAGTTTCTTCAATCTTTACCTTCAAGCCCTTTTCCAAAAGATGCAGAGGAAAGTGACGCTCACGAGCTGCTTTGTGGTGCAACCCGATGATGCCGATCATTCGACTTTCTGCTCCAGCAAGTCCATCAGTAAGCACGTGAGCCTCAGAGATCAACAAATTTGGAACGGTCAAAACATAACTTTTCACTTATCACCCCTTTATAAAGATATATGGAAAGGCAGGCTTACAGTAAGGTGATGTGAAAAGGTTCACCATGGTGCAGAAATCGGGGTTACGGTAAAAGGCGATGGTCTCAACCTTTCGATCAGACCACGCAAAGGAAATGTCCACACAAGGCCACCCCTTCTGTGTCGAGTAGCTTTGTCATATGCATCAGTGGCTCCCACATCAAGCAGTAAACGTCGTCTGGACCAGTTGCCCTCTCGATGTTCGATCGCCTTGGTCGCTTTTAGGGTGAAAATACCGGAATTGTTTACACCAGTGTCTCCTTCGATGCACTATCTACTGAAGCATTGCCTGCCTTTACGAACATGACCTGGTGTTGCTCCTGCTCGTTATCCCCCATTCACATGTATGCAAATCAACCAAGCGATCATACCCTCGTCTGTTGCCAGGGGGGGGGGTGGAACCCCTAAAAAAATAAAATTACTTTACTTCGTGTGATCCCCACCGTGACATTTTTACATTTTCTTACTGGCATATCTTCTGGCATTCTATCTGACATATCTTCTGGCATTCTATCTGGCAAATCTTCTGGCATTCTATCTGGCATATCTTCTGGCATTCTATCTGACATATCTTCTGGCATTCTATCTGGCATATCTTCTGGCAAATATTCTGACATATCTTCTGGCATTCTATCTGGCATATCTTCTGGTATATCTTCTGGCATATCTTCTGGCATATCTTCTGGCATTCTATCTGGCATATCTTCTGGCATATTATCTGGCAAATCTTCTGTGATTCTATCTGGCATATCTTCTGGCATATGTTCTGGCATATCTTCTGGCATTCTATCTGGCATATCTTCTGGCATATTATCTGGCAAATCTTCTGGGATTCTATCTGGCATATCTTGTGTCATTCTATCTGACATTCCATCTGGCATATCTTCTGGCATTCTATCTGGCATATCTCATGAGGTCCGGCAGGGAACACTTGGCGTGGATACTCGCGGTTGAGGTCCGGCAGGGAACACTGGGCGTGGATGGCCGTGGTTGAGGTCCGGCAGGGACCACTGGGCATGGATGGCCGTGGTTGAGGTCCGGCAGGGAACACTGGGCGTGGATGGTCGTGGTTGAGGTCCGGCAGGGAACACTGGGCGTGGATGGTCGTGGTTGAGGTCCGGCAGCGAACACTGTGGATCGCGAGTCGCAGTTGAGCAGGAGGACGAGGAGGACGAGGAGGACGACGAGGACGACGAGGACGACGAGGACGACGAGGACGACAAGGACGACAAGGAGGACGAGGAGGAGGCAGGAGGCATGACGAGGCAGGAGGCGGCAGGAGGAGGAGGAGGCAACTGACATAAAATCTAACAACCCTCACCTGGCAGGTGGGGAATAAAATGGAGGGACCTAAGGAAAAAATGCCAATAAAATGAGAGGGCATAAGGTAAGATAGGAAAACCCAAGTAAAATACAATGGACAGGTACAAAAAGAAAATGACGTCAGGCCCCCTCCACCTGGCCATTGACCCTCGTCTGTTGCCAGGGGGGGGGGTGGAACCCCTAAAAAAATAAAATAAAATGCAGGGACCTCGGGCTCCTGCATTTTCTTTTGGGTTGATCTTGTTTTAGGGTTAGGTACACGTATGAGGATTGCTATTCTTACCCTTGGGCACCCCCATTGTTTTGTAGGATATGTTCTTTCAATTTTCAAGATTAGGTCACTATAGTGCCTATATTGGGGGTTGGTTTGAGATGCCTGTTTTGGTTTGTCAATACTTACCACTAACTATTTGAGGGGTGCATGAAGGGTGTCTAGATATTAAGTTTGGAATCATGTATGCTGGTGAGCTTCATAGTTTCATGGCGAACAAATATGTAGACTGCCCCGTGTGTCTTTGTGATGGGTTAGGCACCTCAAAAAAATAAAAGTTAACTTGATGGGTTAGGCACCTCAAAAAATAAAATGCACCCACAAAATAAAATGCCGGGGTCTGACCCATTTTATTTTCATTTTATTTTTATTTTTTTATTTTAAAAGGGGCTCCTGCCCCCCCATTTTATTTTTGTACGCCGGACGGGGCTCGATCATGCTGTTTGGTTGTGTTTCGCATTGAAACAAGCTAGCTGCTAGCTGGACTCAAAACGTGTCCGTTCAGGCAGAACTCACAAACGAAAAAAAACTCACGTTCATGTCACATGTTTCTCGGAATTTCTAAGGCTGGGGCAATGGCTTCCTCGAAGCAGCACCAAATCCTTTCGAAAGGCGTTCCAGCTGAATCCAGCACCAAAAGAACTCCCTCAGACATCTGCATAGCTCTGTAGAATGAAGTGCTGCGTGGATTGCTTTTGATATCCTCTTCCACGCAGTGCTGGTTATTGGCATATGCACAGACCCAATAGAATGTACTGCTTGAGAGTTCTCGCACCAGAGCATGCTGCTCCAAGCAGGCCAGAAACTTACAAACAGGCTCCTCACAGATCTGCCCAACACAAAATTGGACGTGCTTCAAAGCAATAGATTGACTTTCATCTATCATTACAGTGGATGTTCATCTCTTTTTTGATACAGCATCCTATTGAGGGTCCGAAATGAACAAGTCCAAAACTCAACCAAGGCTTCTAGGGGAATGTGAATTATTAGCGGAAAAAGTAACTTGTTACTGACAGACAACCAATAGCAAACTCTCCAAAATCCTCAAAAGTTTGCCTATCAACCAAGGCTCGATCCAAGCATGTGACACAAACCAGTGAGGTCTCTGCACTTGAATCGCCATGATCTCAACCATGCTGCAGCCCTTTTTCGCATAGCCGTCCTGGGATTCTGCATAATGTTGCCAATTAAAAAAGAAAAACGGTAGATTCTTCAAATTGGAAAATGTTGTCACATCATCAACAAATCCAGGCTTCGGTGGCTGGTTTGATGATCCAATGATTCGCTTGATACAAGTTGAAGGTCTCAAACTGCAGCCTTGTCCCACGCTGTTCTCCGAACGTTTCGCACCATCTGTCAGCCATCTTGGAGATGAAAACAACGATCTTTGCCAATTGCTCGCGAGTGATCCCTCGCTCTGCAGTATCTTTGATGCAGAAAGCCTCCTCCGACGTGTGTGGGGCGACCAACAAATGCGGCAAATGAAATTGGAATGGAATTCAATTGAAGCATTATGCAGTAGCGAAGGTGGAATAATGGGCACAGCGTTTGTTGGTTTTTCGTTGCTGGTTTGTTTCTGAATTCATGCTTTGCGACACACAAAAGACTACTGAGGACTTGGGATGTTTTGTTGTACAGTACACAATCTGTCTTGCGTCTTTTTGCCAAAAAAAAGGAACAAAGAGGCAGGTGTGTCTCCTGGTTGGTGATCTCTGAGTAGTTTGTCAAGACCAAAGTGCCGTGGTGGGTTGCCTCCACAATGTCATCGCACTGCAGCTGGCAGACCCCACTTGACAGCAACTTGTTCCCATGCCATGGGCTGTCTGGCAAACGCTCTCGTAGCAATAAAATAATGTCAGCAGCGGTTCTCGAAGCAGTCAGTTTGATATCAAAGTAACCATGTCCAGGAATATCCACAGAGACCGACATGAGGCAGCGAATCCTTTGCGCTGTCCAGCGGCACGAATTATATAAGTCCAGTCTGTAACAATACACAGATTTGTCCATGGTTTATCAAATACTTTCTCACTTTCTCTTACGCAACATGAGATTTGGCTGCTTTGTTCTCAATGTGCTTGGCTGGCCGTTTCATGTCCAGGTGAGTGTCACCGAATGCTGTGGTACAGGTCCGTCTTGAGAAGCGGAGACAATCTGCAACACCTCCAAAAGAACCAACACAGTAAACATGACCCACACGTCTCTTCAACGCTTGGTTTCCGAGCTCTTCCAGGACCGCAGGGAAGTCCTGCAGCTGTCAAGCCTAATCAAGCCCAATCAAGCCTAATCAAGCCTAATGCATATCGTGGATCAACTTTGTTTTGCCGAACCCTGAAGGATCCTAAAGGATCCTTCTAACAACTCTGTTCCAACATAGTGCGACAACGAGGTGGCGTCCTCAGATGGCATTCATCATGGTGGCAAGATGCACCGACTGTCCATGCTGCCGGGTGGTACCGGACAAGGTTGCAACGCCAAGTGGGGGCAACGGACAAGTGGTGTCACGACTCAAACCGAACTGTGAAAAGGTGAACAGTGAACTTTGATGAACTTTGAACTTCTTTGCCCTCCAATCAAACCTGGCAGTGAAAACCCAATTTTCAGTACAGGAACATCAACTGAAAGTCAGCTCCAAAAGCAGGATCTCCGATCACCAAATTGGACTACCTACCGGGTACATGTTGGATAGGTGGACCCACTGGACCCACCCAGTTCCAATCACTTTTTCTCAACTTGTTTAAAGGCCTCAAAGTCAAACCACACAAAAACAACGAAAAACCGAAACCTCCGTGGAAATGCTCCCTTGACGCCGGTATTTCATAGTATTTCTATTGTCTTTCTTCAACTCCACTTCGGCTGATTTCGGCTGCCTCGCTGAACTTGGCTCCATCGCCTGGCAACCCACTTGACATGTGTTTTTCATCCAGGAAAAAACACATGATGAAATCCATCTGAGGACGTGGAGCTGAAATTTCAGATGTGGACAAATTGAGAGATCCGTACAGCTTGGAAAATACCCCGAAACTGCAAAGCGTTGTGTCTCGCTTCGTACAGCTGGCCTTTCCACACTCACTCGAGCATACCGTATACAGTAGGATAAAATGGTATTAAAAGATCAATGAATCTTCCAGATGTTTCCAACATATGCTGCCACTGAAAAGCCACAAGCCATAACAATCTCACTGTTTTCATGATTCATGATGATTCATGATGATGTAAAATCAACATGTCAAGTCATGTCAACCCATCTCAACTCTAAAGCCCCTGAATCCCCTGATGATATAGAAATCAACTCATGTCAACTCGTGTCAGCTCAACTCTAAAGCCCCTGGTAATGTCCTGGCATCGTCTCTCAGGCCTGGCATCGTCTCCCCACGTGGAGAACCCGCAGCTAGGTGACGTGACCTGCCGGTGGGTACCCAGATACCCAGGTGCCCAGGTCATGAACTGCGTAACAACCCAAGGCAATTTTAAGAAGGACTGCACTGAATCATGGTGAGTTCAACCAGACAATATGATCTATTTATTAAATTTATTAAAATGTATATTGATCATTAATTTATGAATATCAATGAAGATATGATTGATATGATATCACTTGATATGGAAGGCAGTATCCCCGAGCATTGATATCACCATGAAAAGCCACGATCCATCACAATCATGATGATATGAAATCAACTCGTGTCAAGTCATCTCAACTCTAAAGCCCCTGGTCGTGTCCTCATTACGACGCGCATCGTCTCTCAGGCCTGGCATCGTCTCCCCATGTGGAGAAACCGGATAGGTGACATGACCTCCCAGTGCCAACCCGCACCCAGGTGCCTCATGAACTGCGTAACAACCCAAGGCAATTTTAAGAAGGACTGCGCTGAATCAGGATGAGTTCAACCAGACATATGATATATCAATTGATACCGAACACAATATCCCCAGTTGTGGTTCTTGGTGCACAGCCAATTTTCAAAATATAGGAACCAAGTATTCACATTGAGTGCTACTTAATATGATCCAATATCTTAGAAATTAACTTGAGGAATGATAATCGTTTATGGATCTACAGTCTACAGATGTCTACAATTTCAGTCAGGTCAGCATCCCAACTTCAGAGTGTTTTTCCTTTGCATAATGGATGAACCCAAACCCAACCTGCGAGAAAACCACCGAAGGAACTGGCAAATATCTGTCGATTTTTTTTCGCCACTGGCGCACTAAGACCTGTAGGGCTTCTAGCGCGAATCTATGGGCCATGTCACCCAAACTCACGGCTCACGTAGGCCATTCTCCACTAAACGATCCGACCGAAAAAGATCCGTGATGCCAAGGCCTTGCTACATGTCTTTTGGCAATGTTGTAGTTTGTGATTAGGTGGATCGATTGCCGCACCGGTTTTTAACGACATTTCCGGATTTCTTCTTTTTCATTGATGGCCGGAGCTGTGGATCACATGTCATGTCCATCACAGCCTGACCATGGAAGCTGCTTCTGGAATCCCCTTGCAACAAGTACCAACAGCGGGCGGCCCATTGTCTTGATAAAATGGCATGCTGATGTTGTGACCGCCACTAATAATGCCACCAATTCAGGTGCACCCACCAAGCCAGGAACAAACAGTTGGTTGCATTTAGATTGCATTTAGTTCATTTTAGTTCTGAGGTTCTGGATTTAAGTGGTGTTGTTTCAATGTGTGAAACGCGAAAAAAAATCAGAAAATTGCCCCGACGCCCAGCGCCCAAATTCTTTTCCGGCGCCTGGCCATCCGTAGGGCGCTGACTGTCGAAGCGCGGCAGCACCAAGATGCACCAAGTGTGCCTTGCCACTGAGAACTCATTGAAACATATCTGGACACCAAGAGTGTTGCAAAAACATGTTTCGGTCGTTGAAGGGAACAGAAATTCCAAGAATCAGTGACAGGACACGCCTTCATCTTTAAAAAAACTGAAATAGCCTGGAAGGTGTTGAGTCGGGACTTGTTTTTTAGCCAGATGGAAACTTTGTTATACCTCTCTCAGCAGCTTCCTTCCAGGTTCAAAACAAACAACTTCTGTTCCGCTCCCGACAGACCTAATGGTTTTCTTGCCGGAGGGCCATACATTGAACCTTACAAAGAGTTTTCAGGTAGTTGCCAGCCAAAAAAACAGCAAGACATCCCATCTCATCCCACAGCAGCCTCAGCAATCGAGTCCAAACTCCAAAAAATCACCAGGCGAAGCAGGACAGAAACCTGGATAAAACATGATAAAACCATAAAACCATCATAAAACCCTGATGCTTTTGCTGATTTTGAACATACTTCAAGTGCTCCCGGCCTCGGCCTTGGTGCTTGCAGACCGGCTCCGGGACCTCAGAGTCGTCACCAGAAACCCATGCAGCCTGGTGGAAAGAGCACGACTACTTTGGAGCCGCCTGGGAACTTAGGAACTTAGCTGGCACTTAGCTGGCACTTAGCTGGCACTTAGGTTACTTAGGTTTGAGGGCTTGCAAAGTGTGAGCTAAGTGGCCGCTAAGTGAGCTAAGTGATTTGCATTGTTTTTTTTTAAGTTTGGGTGGTTTCTTTTTTTGTAGATTTGGATGTTTTTTTGGGTTAGTCAGGTGAGGAGGCAGCTTTTTTTCTTCATGATGATGTTGCATGGTCAGCGCAAAAGCCAAAGACCATCTTGATCTTCACGTAGCAAACGCATTGGTTCAGTTTTGATGCAGGCAGGATTTGTTTGGGGCCCCGTAGGCGTTTCCATTTTAGAATGAATTTCTCCGTCAGGAAAGGTTGCAATATTTGCACCACGGCATAGAAATGCACAGAAATCGAAATCCCACGGTCTTACTCCTTGCTTCGGGGTGGTTTTGGTCTCCAAGGCCGCAGACATCTGTCAAAAGTAGAAATTCTTTAGTTTCTCCTTCCGCAGACATCCGCAGACATGAGACCGCATGCAAAGCAGCCGTTTTCCTTGGTCGCAGACACTCGCAGACACAGCGGCAAGTCATTCCCAAGCACTTTGGCCTGGTTCGCAGACATCCGCAGACATCTGCCCAGAGAGGCTCAAACGTCCGCAGACATCCGCAGACATCCGCAGACACATGCAGACAGAGGATGTTTAGAGGTTCGCACGATATGTAGCGCATAACGCTATTATTCTGCTTCTTCTACGCAATCTGTAGACTGCGTCTGGCTTCCCATAGAAGCCAGGCACTGCGTCGGCACCACTGAAACTCTCGGCTGCGATCCGGCTTCCGAGAGAAATGCCAGGCCAAGATATTCAATCATTTGCTGCAGCGATATAACTCCGGCGCCAAATGGACTTGCTTCCACTGCACATGGTCATACCATGCGCTTGTCGCTTCCTTGTAGGAAGCGGGAAGCAGACAAAGGCCACCTGAAAACCAAAATGCCTGCAAAACGTACCTGTTTCCGTCCTACCAACCAACAAACCTCAAAAAGCATAGGTTCGCGATTCGAAGCTAAGTGCCAGCTAAGTCCAACTCACTTAACTTAGCAAACTTATATGTACCCCTAAGTTGATAGTAAGTGCCACCTAACTTCTAACCACTTAGCAGCCACTTAACCACTTATGAAGCAACTTAGACATAACTTGTCCACTTATAACTACACTTACATGATAACTTATAAGTCCCTAAGTCACAGGCAGGTCCAAAGTACAACCTGATCCCCGCAGCTCGACCCATTTTCGAACAGAAAGGACATCCAGCCGATCTAAGCCGGATACCTCAGGGATTCATCAGCAGACGATACTTGAACAAATTGCGGGCAACTCGCTGAGATCGTTTTGGCTCAAGTACAACTCCTGCAAGTTGTCGAGTCCTGAAAAAACATCATCCCAAACTTCAGCAGGCAACTCGCTGAGTTTGTTGGATCGCAGGTCGAGCTTCTGCAACTTGCTGAGCCCTGCAAAGACGTTAGCAGGCAACTCGTTGAGCTTGTTAAAATGCAGGTCCAGCTCCTGCAAGTTGCTGAGCCCGGAAAAGACTTCAGCAGGCAGCTCACTGACCGAGTTGTAACTCAGGTCGAGCTCCTGCAACCTGCCGAGCCCGGAAAAGACTTCAGCAGGCAACTCACTGAGCGAGTTGTAACTCAGGTCGAGCTCCTGCAACCTGCCGAGCCCGGAAAAGACTTCAGCAGGCAACTCACTGAGCGAGTTGGAAGTCAGATCGAGTTTCTGCAGGTTGCTGAGACCTGAAAACAGGTTGGCCCAGACTTCAGCATGCAACTCGTTGAGCTTGTTCAACCCCAGGTCCAGCTCCTGCAAGTTGCTGAGACCTGAAAACAGGTTGGCCCAGACTTCAGCAGGCAACTCACTGAGTGAGTTGGAACTCAGATCGAGTTTCTGCAGGTTGCTGAGACCTGAAAACAGGTTGGCCCAGACTTCAGCCGGCAACGCACGGAGATTGTTGTATCCCAAGTCAAGCTCCTGCAAGTTGCTGAGCCCTGCGAAGGCTTCAGCACGCAAGTGAGTGAGATCGTTACTACTCAGGTCGAGAATCCGCAAGCTGCTGAGGCTTGAAAAGATGTTCGCAGGCAATTGGGTCAGTTTGTTTGAATCAAGGTAAACCTTCTGCAGGTTGCCAAGCCCGGAAAAGAACTCAGCGGGCAACTTGCTGATCTGGTTTGTCCGAGACTCCAATGTGTTAATTAAATGGAATTGGTAAAGCAAAAGATCCACATAGAAGGCTTTGTCTACGTCCGAGGTGAGCACCTTCCACGTGCCCAAGTTGAGCACCTGCAGGTTTCTGAGCCCTGCAAAGCCGTGAGAAGGCAACACACTGAGATTGTTGTGTCCCAAGTCGAGCACCTGCAGGTTACTGAGCTCTGCAAACAGCTTGGCAAAGGCTTCAGGAGGCAATTCATTCAGCTTGTTCCCAAAGAGATAAAGCCGTTGCAGGTTGCCAAGTGCAGAAAAGACTTCAGCAGGCAGCTCACTGAGATCGTTTTCATGCAAGTAAAGCTTCTGCAACCTGCTGAGCCCTGAAAAGACGTTAGCAGGCAGCTCACTGAGCTCGTTCTGATACAAGTACAGCTCCTGCAAGCTGCTGAGCCCTGAGAAGACTTCAGCAGGTAGCGAGCTGAGCTTGTTGACGCCCAGGTTGAGCTCCTGCAAGCTGCTGAGACCTGAAAAGACTTCAGCAGGTAGCGAGCTGAGACTGTTCCAATTCAGCTGGAGCTTCTGTAACTTGCTGAGCCCGGAAAAGACTTCAGCAGGCAACACAATGAGCTTGTTATTAACCAGGTCGAGCTCCTGCAACTTGCTGAGCTCTGAAAATACGTTGGCAGGCAATTCGTTGAGCTTGTTGAACCTCAGGTCCAGCTTCTGCAAGTTGCTGAGTGCTGAAAAGACGTTAGCAGGCAACTCGTTGAGCTTGTTCTTTCCTAGGTCGAGCTCCCGCAAGTTGCTGAGTCCTGAAAAGACTTCAGCAGGCAGCCCACTGAGCTCGTTTTCATGCAAGTAAAGCCCCGGCAACTTGCTGAGCCCTGCAAAGACGTTAGCAGGCAACTCGTTGAGCTTGTTCTTTCCTAGGTCGAGCTCCCGCAAGTTGCTGAGCCCTGAGAAGACTTCAGCAGGTAGCGAGCTGAGCTTGTTGACGCCCAGGTTGAGCTCCTGCAAGCTGCTGAGACCTGAAAAGACTTCAGCAGGCAACTCGCCAAGTTTGTTGGACCTCAGGTCCAGCTCCTGGAGTTTGCTGAGCCCTGCAAAGATTTCGCCTGGCAAATCAGCCAGCTTGTTTGAACCAAGGTCGAGGGTCCGCAACAAAGGAGTCTTATCAAAGATGTGATTTGGCAGCGAGGTCAACATGTTTTCGCTCAGATCGAGAACTTGTAGCAGGGGGCTGTGCTGCAAAAGCTCTTGCGGAAGTACGCTCAGCTCGTTTCCATCAACGATGCGAAAGCGCCTCTCATCAGTTTTCCCCCCCAGCAAGAATTTCTCCAGGGCTGGCATGGGGCGCAGCAAGTCTTCTGGCAACACCTTCAATCGGTTTTGGCTGAGGGACAAGATTTTCAAGTTTGACAAGCCCGTGAACGTGTCTGACTCCACCTGTTGCAAACCCAAGCGGCCCAGGTCCAAGAGTTGCAAGCTGTCCAACGGAGCGAACACCTTCGCAGGTAAAAAAGACACCTGATTGCCAGATAGCGATAGCCGTTGCAAGCTCCTTGAAGAGGTGAAGGCAGCCTCTGCAACAGTTGTGATGTCCTGCTCACTCAAGCTCACATCTTTGAGGCGAAGAATGCCTATAAGGCTGCAACTTGCAAGGTGTTTTGCACCATCTTCTTTTTGCAGACAGCGGCACGGAAAGCATCCAAAATCAGTCGTGTCAATCGGGTAGAAGTGCGTTGAAAGCAATAGAGCAATGATCGTGACAAGCGAACAGGGCGAATACCTAAGCAGTGGTTGCAAGGAGAAATCAATGGGAATTTCAGGATTCTAAAATGGAGGTACTGTACCATATAAGATCATATTTTGTGGGGATATTAGGATACTCTCTTACATAGGCCTTACATAGGCCTTTTTTTGTCGTAGGTGCCTCCAATTTAGGTTCCTAAAATGGCCATTGAAGAAACAAAGAACTCGAGTTCATCCATCAAAGCCCGATGGTATGAAAGGGGGGGCATTCCGGCACAGCGCAAACTCACGCCATGATGAAACAGAAACCTAATCTCAGGGGGATTGATATTAAAGACATAGCTATCATAGGTATCCTTTTTTTTTGCTGTTGATGCTGGGGAACAACAACTTAAGAAGTGGTGTAAAAGATTGTATTAGTATGCTTGAGGACGCACAAAAGGGTGCAGCAAGTACAGTAAAGCTGAGAACAACAAGACACCTCCTCTGTACACATATTTTGACAAGTTGAGGGGCATCGAGATACTCACACGACAAATTGTAACAACAGGTCCAACAGGTTGCGAAACCACGATGGATTGAAAATTGCGGAGACGACATATAACGAAACATAACGAAACCAATGCAGCAAAAATGCAAGGCTTTGCAACAAATCCGATATCTCTTTGAGCAAGAAAATCTCGATGGGCTCAGCAGTGACTGGGAAGTAGAGTTCGGTAAGCTTTGCAACTTCTTCCAGAAAGTCAATCGATCGCTTCGCTCTAAGGCACGGCAAACAGTGCAAACATGTGCAAGTGAATAATAAACAGCAAAGAAACCAAAAAAGTCGGCTGGGAGCGCAAATGCCGGGTCCAATTCTGCTTGGAAGTTCACCGAAGCCTCATCCCCGAAATTTCCTCGAATGGCTTGGTCCAGCTGCAGTTCGTAGATGGCCAGCAAGGTGATGATGAGGTATGTGCTGGTGTAAGCAATATCAAGAACTGCATCCATCATCGCAGCACCCCGGCGCACCCACTTCACAGAGGGGACAGCCAACAAAATGGTTGGATAGATGGTGTTCAGACATAGGAAACCCACAAAAGTCCAAAAACATCCTTCAAACACATCTGAATGCTTTGGAGCTGAATGGAATGCAAAGGATACAAGGGCACCCATGATTTGGAGCTTTCCGAAAGCCTGCAGCATCACCGTGAATAACTGCAGCATTGCAACTTTGAGGCCGTAGAGCTTGCCTTCAATGCCAAAATACTCCTCGTAGAGGAACTGGGTGGGTTTCAGCGGCCTCAACTTGATATTGGCTGACCGACACCGGCGCAAGTCGCTCAAGAGGACGATGATCAAGGCCAGGTATGGCAAAGAGAAAACAATGGAAGGCAACAGCTGCGAAAGGCTCTCCTCCAACCATCCAGAATCAGAAGTGGTAACCTCCGGCAATGCATCACTGGGCTCAACTGTCTGCTTGAGAGCAAATGCATCTCGGATCAGTTTTGGAAGCTTGGAACGGATGAAAGGTGGACTATACCGCACGAAGTACTGCCCCCCAAGGTACACTGCTGCAAGTAATGAGCTGATCCGAAGCAAAGCAACAACAACGACCACCAATCGTGATTGCACTGGTCGCCCAGACATAAGCAAGGGATCTACTTGCAAACTGCCTGCCAGAAGTCCCACCTGTTCTGCCAAGTGGTGCACATCATCCACTTGATTCTCCAGCTTTGTCAAAGAGGCTTCACGGAAACGGATCGTGGCTAAATAGTCGTTGATCTTGACCACCATCTCGGCACATCTAACACCAGCTTGGACTGAAGCAAAAGAATCGCGAGTACGCACAATCTCCATTTCTCGCAACTCATCATGCTCTGCTCTGGTTTTGAGAAAGCACCACGCACTGAGCATTCTTTCCCAATCATCGAAGATTACATCGCAATACAAGAGATCTACGATTCGACTGGGTTCACCTTCTCGCACAACAGCCTCTTGTGCCACTGGCACTGTCATCAGTACGGGCCGCAAATCTTGCCGAGATATGGAACCAGGCTGCTCCTCCAAGAACTCTCGCAATGGAAGGCACAGATTCTTGTCGAAGTCATCAAGATGCTTTCTGGCTTCGACGAAGTGTTCCGTCAAGCTTGTGACTTGAGGCTGGGCAATATCGTCTCTACCCCAATCACCAAAAAGCCTGGACATGTCATTCTGCAAATTCTTTGCATACAAAGCTTCCGATTTAACTTCAAGCTTCTTTGACAGTGTTTGCATTCGGTTGAGCCGAGCTGTGGTGTAAACAATGCTGACAATTGCAATTGAGATAATAATCAGAAAAATCAACGTGCCAGACACCCCTGCTGACTGAGAAAAGCTATAACTTGCAACGGGCAACAGGCTGAGAACCAGAAGAACCAACAAAAATCGGCTCTCTACCTCTGCCACTGCTTGTGCAAGAATCAGCACACTAAGCTCCAGATTCTGGCGCCAAGCATTTCCCGCAACACAAATCCTTCTGCCAAGGCCCGACCAGCGGTGCCTTTCGCAATAACCGCTCTCAGAAGAATGAAAAGAATGACATGAAGGATGGCTGCATGGGAACGGTTTGTTTTCATCAAACATCTCCTGTTGAGTGCTGTGAATCTCTGTCTCTGCATCTTCTCCAGCTGATTCGTCACTGCTTGTGGCGCTGGACCTGCCAAACCTGGTTGGCTCAAAGTACACTGAGCTGACGTGTGGCAGCTGGCGGGCACTGAGTTGTCGCATCCGTTGCCAGATGAAACGGAAGCTCCGGGCGCAACGCCCTTTGATGACACCGCCAAAATCAACATGAGCAAATGGAGCGAACCATTCTCGCTTTGGTAAACCTTCAATGTTCACCCAAGTGTCCAAGCTGCCTCGCAACCATTTCAGTGACTTGATGGATTGGTGAAGTTCAATCCTCGTATCAATCGACACCGGGCCACATCCGCTGAGATCAATAACTATACTCTCCAAGTTTCGCAAAGACTGCAAAGCAGAACTGAAGCATCCGAATTCTTCCAAACATGGCAAGTTCATGAACCTGCAGCCACTGGACCGTGGCAACTGAGAAAAATCAAAATAACAATATCATGTCCATGGAATCAAAAAGAAAGCGCAGCAAACAATAAGCTGAAAATCATATTTGTTGATATTTTTTGCTGGTTCAAGATGAAGAAAAATGTGACTGGAAATTCACAACTCAGCGCACCATAGCTCCAAGTACATGAGGTTCTCCATCTCTCTCAGGGCAACTCCAAGCCCTGCCGCAGTCCTGAAGTGCGAGGAACCTGTGAAGCGCAACTTCAACTGGACCAAAGACTTCAAACACTGCACCGTCGATGTAAACATGTCCAGAGTCTCAAGACCCGAGAATCCCAGATCTAATCGCAAAACGCGCAACTCTGCAGGAAGGCT
Source organism: Cladocopium goreaui (assembly GCA_947184155.2). NCBI lineage: Eukaryota > Dinophyceae > Suessiales > Symbiodiniaceae > Cladocopium > Cladocopium goreaui. The sequence goes on from CAMXCT020006530.1 coordinate 130,142, forward strand.
TTCGATCAGCACGTCGAGCTCATGGTCAGAAAAATTCTGGCACCCAGTCAGTGAAAGCTGCACTATCTTTCTACCAACGTCTGCCTTTACAGCTCTGGCCAGAAGTTCAGTGCATCTTCCTTGAAGGACAAATCCGTACCAGCTGCATAAAGCGAAGTGCGAAGCAAGAGCTTCATCTACTCGCTGGAAATTGGGATCCCCCGTGGGATACGACTGCAAAAGCTCAAAGTCGCAAGTTCCAAGACGAGAAAAGGCAATGCTGTTCAGAATTCGCACTTTGTCGATGTTCTGCGTGGCATGAGCTCCCTTGAGCGGTTGAACATTCACATTTCTAATTATGCAGCTCACTTTGTGGAAAAAGAGGAAACTTGGAATAAAATATCATACTGTGACATGAAAACAATGAACCATGGGTATTCAATGGATTGTCCAAATACATAAATTCGCTTCTCCACACAACATCAAAACAGCAAAAGTTTCTTGCAATCCTGCACCAAGTTTCTTCGATTTTGACCTTCAAGCCCTTTTCCAAAAGGTCCAGAGGAAAGTGACGCTCACGAGCTGCTTTGTGGTGCAACCCGATGATGCCGATCATTCGACTTTCTGCTCCAGCAAGTCCATCAGTAAGCACATGAGCCTCAGAGATCAACAAATTTGGAACGGTCAAAACATCACTTTTCACTTATCACCTCTTTGTAAAGATATATGGAAAGGGATGCTTACAGTAAGGTGATGTGACAAGGTTCACCATGGTGCAGAAATGGGGGTTACGGTAAAGGCGATGGTCTCAACCTTTCGAGCAGACCACGCAAAGGAAATGTCCACACAAGGCCGCCACTTCTGTGTCGAGTAGCTTTGTCATATGCGTCAGTGGCTCCCACATCAAGCAGTAAACGTCGTCTGGACCAGTTGCCCTCTCGATGTTCGATCGCCTTAGTCGCTTTTAGGGTGAAAATACCGGAATTGTCTACACCAGTGTCTCCTTCGATCCACTATCTACTGAAGCATTGCCTGCCTTTACGAACATGACCTGGTGTTGCTCCTGCTCGTTATCCCCCATTCACATGTATGCAAATCAACCAAGCGATCATGCTGTTTGGTTGTGTTTCGCATTTTGCACTGAAACAAGCTAGCTGCTAGCTGGACTCAAAACGTGTCCCTTCAAGCAGAACTCACGAACGAAAAAAACTCACGTTCATGTCACATGTTTCTCGTTCTATGATGCTTTCTCGCACTTCTAGGAATTTCTAAGGCTGGGGCAATGGCTTCCTCGAAGCAGCACCAAATCCTTTCGAAAGGCGTTCTGTTGTTGTTGTTGTTGTTGTAAGCGGACGTCAACCTGCTCCTCACCGAAGTGAAGTAGTTAAGACGCCATAGTATGCCATCTGCGAGAATCAAGTTCCCATACTTCTCCAAGCAAAACTCAAAGGAAGCGAAACCTGCCTGAAAAAAAGAAGTAAACACAGTGCGCCAGCTAGCATTCCGCAAGGAATGTTTGTTGATCAAGTACGACTTGCCAAAAAGGTAAAGTCCGTAGCCTCTGCAGACGCCAAACTGCTGCAGCCCAAGCCACGGCTCGCTGATGTCGCTGCACAGCCGCAGCGATCATGGAGCGTGAGTCACGCAACACCTCACCTGCCTGAGCATCGGCTGTCGCATTGAGAACGCGGCAGAGATGAACATCAATCCAACCATCTGGTGGTGTCCAGTCAGGCACCTTGTTGTGAGAAGGGATCCAAGTGCAAACAGTGCCCTGAATCAATAAGCCGCTGATCCGCTGCCAGAAAAGCGGCAAGTCACCCTCCCAACGGCCAGTGCTAATGCCTCGCTGAAGCCGCCGCACCAAAGCCTGATTGTCAATCAAGAGCATCACCGGTCTGTTAGCTGCAGAAGAGGCTAAACAAGCTTGCAGAAGAGCAGCACGCTCACCTGCAGCAGGTGTTTGCTCAAAACCAGTCACGGCACCTTGAACAGTGGTGCCTGAAAGTGTCGAAACCGCCCAGCTAGCTCTTTGCCATCGATCACAGGAAGTAGCTATGATACAACTGCCGTCCAAACCCAAGGTGGGTCGCTGAAGAGGATCGAATTGCTGAATAAAAGTAACCAAAGCAGGATCTGCAACCATGTTGGAAAAAGGCAACACAGGAGGAGCATCCACAAGTGGAACCAGCAAACGACGTTCAGTAGCGCTCCTGAACTCACCATCCCATGGCTGCGCTTGGCAGTGAAAAGTGAGATGTTCTCGATCAGGAGACCGCAATCCACATTCACAACTCAAAGCAGAACCAAAGCGCTCTGTGACCCTGCCATCCACTGCAGCACCAGTCAAAAACCCTGCGACTGTAGTAATCCATGCCTAAAGCTGCATTTGCCTGAAAAAGGAAAACCGGCTCCTTGCCGTTTGGCCATCGACCATCCGTTTTGGTGTCTTTAGTCCACAAACCAACGAGCCATGAATGGATAGCGGCTTTTTGCAAGCTTTTCAAAGACATCCACCCAGGTTTCAAAATCCCAGCAGGCGTGTGCCACAGGCCCTCGTCAAGTCGCCATTTCCAATCTTTGAGCACTGCTTTCCAGCGAGGAGCAGGCGAGGTAGCTGCAGGCAACCCTTGGGCACGGCGGCATTGCCGATTCCATTCCGCCCGGGCGGCGGTGAACTGGAGCGCAAACATCGGATGTAGTCTTGCAGAACCCAAAGAATTCCAAAAGAGCAGCCGGCTCCTACCTGGAGGAGCCCTTCGACCCCAAAGTGCAGTTTCGATCATAGATGTCCATGTTCGAATGGTTCTTGCACTGAAGTGATGAAAAGCACCGGACCAAGCAAATAAAGATATCACCAACTTATGCACCAATGCAATGCGAGTGCCTAAGTGCTGTGCTGCCAAACGAATTTTGAGACATCGTCGCTGAATGTTGTCACTGACAATATCCGCATCAACACAAGAACTGGGGCGTGACAAATTGTATTGAATGCCAAGCAGTGTGAAAGTATCCGCAGGTACACCTACTAAATCTTTCTTCTTGCGCACCTTGGCAACCAGATGCGGTTTGGTGGCGAAGCTAGCCAATTTGTCAGGGTGAAGTTCGAAGCCGAGAATAGCATCGGCTTGCGCTCCCGCAGTCATGGCGTTGATGACCACTTCAAAACTTTGACAACCTTGTTTCCACATGGTGCGATCGTCCAAATAAATAGCCAAAGAAATCCTTGGTTCCTGCCGTTTGACAAACCTCACCCAAACTGTCATCAAAGCGTTCAGTAGCGCAGGGCTGGCTGGACAGCCTTGCAACAACCCCCGTTGAGCAATAACCGGATGAGGGTGATAAGAACCTTGCCAAGCAAACCAACGACGCTGTTCACTGTAAAAATCAGCGAGTAAATCACAAATTGATGAGGGAGCACCGAACCATCGCCACACTTTAATGGCTGTCTGAGGGCAAACTGAATCAAAACACTTGCGAACATCAGCTTTGCACCCGACCAAATCGACACGAGACTGCTTTGCCGTGCTGACAGCTTCGTAGAAACGTTCATGGACTTCCATGATGCCCTTGCCTGGTAGACCACCAAAAAGTTCGGGCGAAGCCCATTCAGCAATCCAAGGCTGTAATTTTTTCAGAGTGGCACTCATGCAAATACGCCACAGGACAGTGACAATGGCTAAAGGGCGCATGCCACCAGTAGCTTTTGGTAACAAAGCAATTCTAACATCTTTCCACATCGCAGGAACACAGCCATGTCGCAAGCAAGCATCCCAAAGAGCACCGACCTGATCCCAAAAAGCAATGGGAAGATTGCACAAATGGAGAGCTGTCCAGGCATCCATGCCCGGAGCCTTGTCCTTCGCTTTGAGCGCAATCCGAACCAATTCAGAACCACTAACCTGAATACAGTCATCCGGCAATGGATCGCTTGCAGAGCCAATCTGAGAGTACAACTGGTCCCCCAGATTCAAATTCGGAAGCGACCCTGGATTCCAATACCTCTCCCAATCCAATGCTGCGCACTTGGCCCTATCTGCAGGTAGAATGGGGCCATCAAAACTTGCAGTAGGACTGGCGGGCGGCACCTGTTTGACCCACCTGCCTAGTTTGGTGGCATTTTCCTGCACGCTGTCCTTCCACGCCTCCAAGCGTAACTTGGACGCTGCTGTAGCTTCTGCATTTGCCAATTCTAGCACTGCACTAACCAACCTGGGGTCATCCAAAGAGAAAAAAGCCAAAGAATGATGTAAATGAGGGCCATCACGAACCAACTTCTTCTCCAACTCTGGCAACGGGGCCTTTTGGTACTCCACCACTCTTCGTGCGAAGCGTCTGAGCTTGCGCTCTTTCACTGTTTGCAAAGAAGGCGCTTTTGAAGACGGAGGACTGGCAATTTGCTGCGGGCCCTGGCGCATAGCACGACCAGTTTTGCCACGTGCGAGAAGAAGAGATTCTGCGCAGTTGCTAAGTAAGGTCCAAGCAGAGTCCACGTTGCCTGTACTCAATGCATTTCCAAAATCGTCACATACTTCTTCCCAAGCACTTAGCCAAGAAGCTTCAGCGACCTTTTCAGAATGCAAAGGGGCACCAACTGGGAGAGTCCACGGTGTGGATAATGAACCAGGCACATGCAAGTTGTAAACCACCGCGTCATGGTCAGCCACGCCAAGATGTTGCTCCCTACCAGTAATAATTAACCGAGGAGTGCACAAGCCATAGTCAATGACCACACCTGTATAAACACCTGCAGCAGTTCGATGTGTACCACCTAAAACACGATCTCCGCAAACCAGCTCATCACAGGACCGCCACTGTCCAGTAGCCAAAACGTTAGAAATTGGCCAACAATGAATTTCCAAATTGAAGTCACCCATGATCACTGTATCTTCACCACAAGTAGCAACAAACTCGAACAGCGCACCCAGCGCACGGCTGGCAGCTGTGCGATCTGAAGCATGTAAGTAAACATTGATGAGAATCAACGGCCTTTGCTGAGGTCTATAGAGTTTGACGGCCATGGATCTTTCCACAGACACCATGTCGACAGGAAGGGCCAAGGCCTCAGCAGGCCACTTTGTTAGAACCAATGTACCACCTTCCACTACATTTTTCGAATTTCTTCCTTGAGGGCCAGGAAAAAGTTGCCACCCGCGTGCCTTGACGGCACGAGTCACAGCATTCCAGCTGTGATTGTTAACTCTAGTTTCTTGAAGACACAGAACATGTAAATTCTGGAGCTGAGCAAAGTCAAGCACACCACCCAAGCGGCCTCCCAAGGACCGTACATTCATAGTCCCCAACCGCATAGTGCTGTCAGAGCCCGTCATGGGTTCTGATCCACAGCGCCATCCTGCTGCAATCCCAAAATGTCCAAAGCTCGCGAAGCAGCTCGCTGTCTGGCACTTGGAGCCTGAGCCGCAAGAGGCACCAAAATATCCCTCTGGCCCTTTCGAAACTTAGTCCAAACCATTTTACGAGGACACTGACTTCCTGTAAGCCGTCTGATGTTGTTGACACAACGCTTGCAATGCACACAAGCAAAACGCACCGTAAAATTGGCAGGCCACACAATGGCCTCAATCTGATGCGTGCTGTCTGCTGCAGTATCAGTGGTGCGAAATGCTCCAGAGTCGATGATTTCCAAAACTGTGCGGGCACCCTTCTTGAGGTCATCGCTGATGTCTGCATTTTTGAGGCACGCACGCAATCTTTCCACCAACTGCTTTCGTTTGGGCCCTTTGCTGGAAGCATACTGTTCACAAGCAATCTTTGCCAAACGCTTCGCTGTCAAAGCCATACTGCCACAAGTTTTGCAAATGACGTAAGACATTCCAACTCTTTTCTGTTTGCCATTTCCTGTGGCTGGAATGGTAACGAAAGTGGGGTCATGTGCTCCAGCATCGCCACGCTTGAAGCCAAGCAACCTTCGAGCCACTGCAGCTGCACGCACCTGGCGCGTGGCTTTGCTAGCATTCTCCCGTCTGAAGCTGCTGTCCTTGTGGAAGAGCTTGGCATCCGCCTGAGGATGTTTGTCTTCCCTATGCTTGCGGATGACGCTGTACACTTGGCCAGGTTTGAGGTTGTGATCAGCGGACAAGCCAAGTTTGCAAACAGGACACTTCCAGCTATAGACTCCTCCCTTCTTGACCGCAGACAGCGCAGGCAACGTGTTTTTGAAGCCGATTTTCAACTGTTCCTTCTCATCGGGATGCCAAGCATTGATATGAGCTCTCTTCTTGTCAACCCATCCTTTGCACACCCCAGTGGAAAAGTCACACAAAGGGCATGTCCACTCAGTACGCTTAGTGCGTCTGGACGAAGCACTGGCTGCGTCTTGTCCTTCACTGGCTGCACGTGGCGTGCACGGACCCCGACCCGAAGTAGCAGCCGCAGGGGAAGAAGAATTCTTGCGCTGCTCTGACAAAGTAGAGGCGGGCGCGGGGCTAGCACACCTTCCACGTTTATTGTTGCTATGAACCAGTGACGGCAAAGCTGACAATCTGGTGGCACCAACTGAAGTAGCGCCACATTCCGATCCTCCACCTCTGTTGCCCTGCATTGGACCATTTGCGGCCTGAGTCAAAACTTCAGGAGGGAAAGCACCTTCAAGTCGTTCATAGTGCTTTGAACGAAACCACAAAGCGATGGGAGCACCACCCTTGCCACGACCATTGTAAATCTCCGGAACCCCACGAGGCTGGAAGACAATGATCGGGCGATCGTAGTGCACAGCCGCAGCAGAAACTTCAAGAGCACTGCCCCAAGCACCAATCTTTGAGAGCATGGTGAGATAGCTCTCCCATGATTCGCAAGCATTCTCCGCCTCTGTTGGCTCCTTGCCGTCCCACCAGGGCTTGTAACGACCCTGGTGCTTGGTCAGGTGGGTGACAACGCTTGCACGCACATTCCTGGCTGTTTTTCCGCCCAAACTTTGAGCAAGGGCTTCAAAAAGACAGTTGCCGTCAGCAGGGATGCTTTTCACCTTCATATTGTGAGGGGGCTTGGGTTCCCCCGCAACACGCTTGGCCGGAGGACTCTTTTCAGGAGTACTGACAGTTCTTTTTGCCCCAGCGGGTTCTCCAGCATTGTCCATCTTTGCGTCCGACTTGTCCTCGTCCAAATTCTCAGCAGGAACCTTCTCAGCCCCTGCAATAGTCACTGGCTTTTTGACTGGCGTTCCCATGTAGAAAGATTTGCGAGGAGCAGGCGTGGCAATCGCCTGCCATGCATGGCTCTGGTTATAACTGACCCTTCCATTGCTAGCCAGTTTCATGGTATGTGTTCTCTGCCGTCTTTGTCTTGGAGCTTCAACAGCTACAATGACTTTTTCGCCAGCCTGAATTTCAATGAAATCCATATCCTTTTGAGCATTGGCCTGCACCCACCATTCCACTTGTTTGCCCACAGTTTTCCGGGACAACACCTTGAGTTCAGTCAGGCCAGCACGTGTAAGTTCCTGAGTCAAGGTACTAGCCGCCCAATCTCGCGGAACACCAGTGACGCGCCAAGCTCTGGCCTTAGGAGGAGGTTCGGCGCTCCTGGGCTTACATACTCCCAGTCCATTCCATCCCCGGGCAATGCCCAGGTCACCAGCCATGGACTGAACCTTCTGCAAGTAGCTGGGCCCATCAAGTTCCGAACTTTTCTTGACCCACTCAACATCGCAAGATTCAATCACGGAGTTGTTCCATTGCAAAGGCTCCACAAACCAGGTACTTTTGCCTGAGCAGCCTAGAAGAGCTTTGGCAGCACTAATGCGTAAAAGGCCAGTGATCACTGGCTTGCCTCCGCCTTTCATGCTTTCTTGCTGAAACGCCCACATATCAAAGACTTTGTCCGCAACATGCTCTGGAACATGCCGATGCAACCAAGCCTGCGCGTTTGCCTTTGGCTTGGCCTGGATGCTCTGCCACTCGTTGTTTTGCAAATATTTTGCATCAACACTTAATCTCACTACAACAGTTTCAGGCTGCACTGCAGGAGCCGCTGACACAACGGCAGCTCTCTTGAGTGATGGCCCTTGGCCTTGAAGTGGGATCACAAACGCCTGCCTGGGCTGCACCTTGCCCGAGATCTTTCCTGGCACCATCCGCAAAGGTCGATCCTCCTCAGTCTGCTTGGCCTCTTTCGGCGCTAGCATCACAGCTGTGATGTTGAGCTCTCTTTTGATATCAGGGGAATCGCCTTTCAGCAAAACCTGCAACTCCTCAAGTTGCTCTTCCGAGTTCACTTGCACTGTAGCTGAAATATTTCCAGGCTTATCCAGTGCGACACAAAAGTCATCAAAGCCCAAAATGGGCCCCGTCCAGTCTGACTGACGCAGGCTCCACACCGGCTTAAACGCAGTGTTGGCTCGAACCACTTCAGCAAAGGTCTTGGGCGTTTTGTGGAGCTGCTGCTCTGTGTGTGGCTGTTTTTGGACGTCCGCCTTTTGCTTAGGATGTGGTTTCGAAGTATTCTGCGGAGGCTGAGTAGGAGGAGAAGAAGGGTAAAAACCACCCCCTTGGCCGTAATCCCCCAGACCACCATCACCGCCCTGTTTATTTTTGTTCTTGTTCTTAGTCTTCTTGGGTTTGGCACACCCGCCATGGCCCATCATAGCACTGAGCTGTTGAAGCAAATTCCCACCGCCACCCCCGAGTCCCAACAATTGGAAAAGCTGAGAGAGTAGTTTGAGAATCTCACCTGCTTGTTGCAAATTGAAGCCATTTGCTTGGTTATTGCTTTGTTTCTGTTTCCTTTTGCGAGCTGTTGCTCTGCTTCCTGCACCATTGCCATGCATGGCATGCATCAATGCGTTCCGCTCTTTTGAAGACACAGCCCAAATCTTCTGAAGCAAATCGAAACTTGCAAGCACCACATCTGAACAATTCGTTTCTAAGCACTGCCAAGGCCCATCAGCAATGCATAGACCCGCAGCCACCGCGCGGAGGTTGTCCAGATAGCTGCCGAAAGGCGTTCCAGCTGAATCCAGCACCAAAAGAACTCCCTCAGACATCTGCATAGCTCTGTAGAATGAAGTGCTGCGTGGATTGCTTTTGATATCCTCTTCCACGCAGTGCTGGTTATTGGCATATGCACAAACCCAATAGAATGTACTACTTGAGAGTTCTCGCACCAGAGCATGCTGCTCCAAGCAGGCCAGAAACTTACAAACAGGCTCCTCACAGATCTGCCCAACACAAAATTGGACGTGCTTCAAAGCAATAGATTGACTTTCATCTATCATTACGCTGGATGTTCATTTCTTTTTTGATACAGCATCCTATTGAGGGTCCGAAATGAACAAGTCCAAAGCTCAACCAAGGCTTCTAGGGGAATGTGAATTATTAGCGGAAAAAGTAACTTGTTACTGACAGACAACGCAATAGCAAACTCTCCAAAATCCTCAAAAGTTTGCCTATCAACCAAGGCTCGATCCAAGCATGTGACACAAACCAGTGAGGTCTCTGCACTTGAATCGCCATGATCTCAACCATGCTGCAGCCCTTTTTCGCATAGCCGTCCTGGGATTCTGCATAATGTTGCCAATTAAAAAAAGAAAAACGGTAGATTCTTCAAATTGGAAAATGTTGTCACATCATCAACAAATCCAGGCTTCGGTGGCTGGTTTGATGATCCAATGATTCGCTTGATACAAGTTGAAGGTCTCAAACTGCAGCCTTGTCCCACGCTGTTCTCCGAACGTTTCGCACCATCTGTCAGCCATCTTGGAGATGAAAACAACGATCTTTGCCAATTGCTCGCGAGTGATCCCTCGCTCTGCAGTATCTTTGATGCAGAAAGCCTCCTCCGACGTGTGTGGGGCGACCAACAAATGCGGCAAATGAAATTGGAATGGAATTCAATTGAAGCATTATGCAGTAGCGAAGGTGGAATAATGGGCACAGCGTTTGTTGGTATTTGTTGCTGGTTTGTTTCTGAATTCATGCTTTGCGATACACAAAAGACTACTGAGGACTTGGGATGTTTTGTTGTACAGTACACAATCTGTCTTGCGTCTTTTTGCAAAAAAAAAGGAACAAAGAGGCAGGTGTGTCTCCTGGTTGGTGATCTCTGAGTAGTTTGTCAAGACCAAAGTGCCGTGGTGGGTTGCCTCCACAATGTCATCGCACTGCAGCTGGCAGACCCCACTTGACAGCAACTTGTTCCCATGCCATGGGCTGTCTGGCAAACGCTCTCGTAGCAATAAAATAATGTCAGCAGCGGTTCTCGAAGCAGTCAGTTTGATATCAAAGTAACCATGTCCAGGAATATCCACAGAGACCGACATGAGGCAGCGAATCCTTTGCGCTGTCCAGCGGCACGAATTATATAAGTCCAGTCTGTAACAATACACAGATTTGTCCATGGTTTATCAAATACTTTCTCACTTTCTCTTACGCAACATGAGATTTGGCTGCTTTGTTCTCAATGTGCTTGGCTGGCCGTTTCATGTCCAGGTGAGTGTCACCGAATGCTGTGGTACAGGTCCGTCTTGAGAAGCGGAGACAATCTGCAACACCTCCAAAAGAACCAAAAGAACCAAAAGAACCAACACAGTAAACATGACCCACACGTCTCAATGCTTGGTTTCCGAGCTCTTCCAGGACCTCTGCAGGGAAGTCCTGCAGCTGTCAAGCCTAATCAAGCCTAATCAAGCCTAATGCATATCGTGGATCAACTTTGTTTTGCCGAACCCTGAAGGATCCTAAAGGATCCTAAAGGATCCTTCTAACAACTCTGTTCCAACATAGTGCGACAACGAGGTGGCGTCCTCAGATGGCATGCATCATGGTGGCAAGATGCACCGAATGTCCATGCTGCCGGGTGGTACCAAACAAGGTTGCAACGCCAAGTGGGGGCAACGGACAAGTGGTGTCACGACTCAAACCGAACTGAGAAAAGGTAAACAGTGAACTTTGATGAACTTTGATGAACTTTGAACTTCTTTGCCCTCCAATCAAACCTGGCAATGAAAACCCAATTTTCAGTACAGGAACAACTGTAAAAGCAGGATCTCCGATCACCAAATTGGACCTACCGGAAACATGTTGGAAGTGCCACCTGCTAGGATCAATATTTCAGGCACTAGGTGGACCCACTGGACCCAACTCCACTTTTCTGAGACAAAACAGATTCCAATTACGTTTGCTCAACATATTTGAAGGCCTCAAATTAAAAAAAAACACAACGGAAATCCGAAAGCTCCGCAGAAATGTCTCCCTTGACACTGCAGTATTTCGATCGGCTCCAGCTCCACTTCCTGCCTCGCTGTGCAACTTGGCAGCTCCACGGTTCGCCTCGTAGCGAACCCACTTGGGATGTGTTTTTCATCCAGGAGAAACACATTATGAAATCCATCGGAGGACGTGGAGCTGAAATTTCCCGTTTTTTTTTGGACAAATTGAGAGATCCCTACAACTTGGATATATTCAACGGAAAGTACAAAGCGATTCGTCTCGCTTCGCACAGCTGGCCTTTCCACAATCATTCGACCATACCGTGGGATAAACATTTATAAAAGTATCGCTGAATTTTCTAGATTGTCCAACAGTCGCTGACGATGAAAGCAACAATTCCATGGTTTTCATGATGATTCTGACATGATTCACAATGAATAACTACTGCAAAGTTCCGATCGAGAGATCCCGCAATGTAACGCTCCATCACGCTCCTATCTTCATGTCGCAAAGTTCTATAGCTTGTGATTAGGTGGTGGGTTAATGGCCGATCTGATTTTCAGATATCTGTTGGTTGACGGTCGCAGTTGTTGTTGACCACCCTCACCATGGATGCTGCTTCCGGACTCTCCTTGCAAAAACTATAACAAGAAAACAATGGCTGGAGTGGGCAACCTACCCGTGAAGAAAATGCAACGAATCCAAATGCAAACGAAACAGCTGAACTGAGGCAGTTCTAGATTCAAGCGGCATTCTCCATGCGCAAAACAAGGAAAAACTCATCCCCCAAGAATTAATAAGAATTATATATATATAATTATATATATATATATATAATATCTATATATCTATATATGTATATATAATATTATATTATATTATATTATATATATATATGGAAACCACATTTTTTTCGTGACGTTCTCAACGTTCGGGCCCTGGGCCGGCGCCTAGTCCAACTCAGTGTGCCGAGTAACAGCGCCTGCCAGGCAATCTGAAAATTCAGTGAAACACTGGACGTGAAGCACGCTCTAACATCATGTCATGTCTTTCAAGTTGAAGCACTATCTGCAACGCTTTCCTCAAGCAATGCACCAAAACAATCCAAAACTTTTGAGATCTTTCAGGGTCAAGTCCCGGCACCTTTTTCCAAGCTAAGCCATGGATTTTGACCCAGTGGATCGACCCCCACCAGATTCTGGATTCAAATGGTGTTAGATGGTGTTATGTTGTATGATGTTGTCATGTTCTTATAAAAGGAATGGTCATACACCCACAACTTGTCGAAACTCAAAAATTCTCGGCGTGATGTTCCCATTTGGAGCCATTGGTGCCTGGTCCAAGGCGCAGCGTGCCGAATGGCAGCACTCAGCGCTTCACGTGGTTGACACAGTGGTTACACCTGTCTCAGCGGCTTCTTTCAACGTTTTTCAAAGAAACAACTTCTGTTCTGCTCCCTTCAGACTGTCTTTTTCTTGGTGGAAGTCTTTCACCACAAGAGGGCCAATCTGGAACCCTACAAAGACTGAAAACAAGTTTCCAAGCAAAGGCAAGCCGCAAATACCCGGGAAGACATCCCAACAATGGAGGTTGAAAACTTACAGAGATCACACCAGAACCGAAAGCTTCATGAAGACTTCGACTGAAGACTTTGATACCTGTGATGACTTCGACAGGACATTCCGATGCCTCGGTGTGCGAACGTCTCTCCAGTTGCGCGTCAGGTGCCACTGCCACCTTGGACCGTGGTTGCCCAATGCAGGTGCTACTCTCAAAACGCCCAAAAAAATCACGAAACAAGAATAGAATGCAATAAATATCATGAGGACAAACCATATGAAATGCATTGCAACTAGATTCAAAATGATTCAAAGGGGTTGTTGGAAGTAGGTGAACTGTGAAATCTATACCCGGGAATCAGTCCTAGCCTCGTCACAATATGGAAAAAAATGACCACAACCCTATCAAGCGGGCAGATGGCAAAGCACCTCATCATTTTCGCCGAAACAGACAAGGAATCCTTCATCCGCGTAGCCGGACATCACACGTTATAGCCGAACAAATTGCCGGCACCTCGCTGAGACCATTACCGTACAGCCAAAGCTCCCGCAGATTTCCGAGCCCTGAAAACATATTGGCCCAGACTTCAGCGGGTAACTCGCCGAGTTTGTTGTACCTCAGAAAGAGCCACCTCAAGTTGTCGAGCCCTGCAAAGAGATTGGCCCAGACTTCGACAGGTAACTCATTCAGCCTGCACCTATCGAGGGCAAGTCTTCGCAGATTGCCCAGCGTGGAAAAGGCTTCAGCATGCAACTTGCTGAGATCGTTTCCGCCCAAGTTAAGCTCCTGCAAGTGGCTGAGTCCTGCAAACGATTTGGACCAGACTTCAGAAGGCAACTCGCCGAGTTTGTTGGACCACAGGTTCAGCTTCCGCAAGTTGCTAAGACCTGCGAAGAGATGGGCCCACACTTTGGCAGGCAACTTACTGAGCGAGTTGTACCTCAGGTCGAGTTCCTGCAAGCTGCTGAGACCTGAGAAGACTTCAGCAGGTAGCTCACTAAGCGAGTTGTCACTCAGGTCGAGCTTCTGCAAGTTGATGAGTCCTGAAAAGACTCCCGCATGCAACCGAGTGAGCGAGTTGTACCCCAGGTTGAGCTTCTGCAAGCTGCTGAGCCCGGAAAAGACTTCAGCAGGTAGCTCACTGAGCTTAAGGTTCCAACTCAGGTCAAGCTCCTGCAAGTTGATGAGCCCTGAAAAGACTTCAGCAGTCAACTCACTGAGATCGTTTAAATACAGGTCAAGCTCCTGCAAGTTGATGAGCCCTGAGAAGACTTCAGCAGGTAGCTCACTAAGCTTGTTGGACTTCAGGTCCAGCTCCTGCAAGTTGCTGAGTCCTGAAAAGACTCCAGCATGCAACCGAGTGAGCGAGTTGTGCCACAGGTTAAGCTTCTGCAAGCTGCTGAGACCTGAGAAGACTTCAGCAGGCAACTCGCTGAGATCGTTGCGATGCAGGTCAAGCTCCTGCAAGTTGATGAGCCCGGAAAAAACTTCATCAGGCAACTCACTGAGTCTGTTCCCACCCAGGTCCAGCTCCTGGAGTTTGTTGAGCCCTGAAAAGATTTCGCCTGGCAATTCAGTCAGCTTGTTTGAGGCAAGGTCGAGGGTCTCCAACAAAGGAATTTTATCAAGGAAGTTGTGTGGCAGCGAGGTCAACTTGTTTTCGCTCAGATCGAGAACTTGTAGCAGGGGGCTGTGCTGCAAAAGCTCTTGCGGAAGTACGTTCAGCTCGTTTCCATCAACGATGCGTTTGCCCAGCTTATCAGCTTTCCCCCCCAGCAAGAATTTCTCCAGGGCTGGCATCGGGCGCAGCAAGTCTTCTGGCAACACCTTCAATCGGTTTTGGCTGAGGGACAAGATTTTCAAGTTTGACAAGCCGGCAAACGTGTCTGACTCCACCTGTTGCAAGCCCAAGCGGCCCAAGTCCAGCAATTGCAAGCTGTCCAAAGGAGCGAACATCTCCTTAGGCAAAACAGGCAATCTATTCGCAGAGAGCGACAACCGTTGCAAGCACCTTGAAGAAGCGAAGGCATCGTCTGCAACACTTGTGATGTTTTGTTCGCTCAAACTCACATCTTTGAGGCTCAGAACACCTACAAGGCTGCAGCTTGCAAGGTGCTTTGCACCATGATCCTTTTGGTGACAGCGGCACGGAAAGCATCCGAAATCAGCCGTGTGAATCGGGTAGAAGTGTGACGAAAGCAGCAGAGCAACGATCGTGACAAGCAAACAGGGTGAATACCTGAGCAATGGTTGCGAGGCGAAACAACAAAAACAACAACCAAACAAATCTACCACACCTTCAGAATACTATGAAAAGGAATATCACTATAGTCACTACAGCATGCTGTATATATCTGTATATGCTCAATAATGAAACACGGAAACCAAATCTCAGGGGCTTGGGTACTAGAACACCCAAACCACGATAATTCAAATGATCGACATAAGACACTGTATCCCTGTGGACGATAAGCCAATTCGAAATCCGCAACGGCTGAACACACTTGTGAAACCTTGGAACGCTGGAACGTCGGAACCTCGGAACCCTGGAACCTCGGCACTGTGGAATTCTATGGAATTCTTGAAGCCTGTGCAACAACTGATTACTGCAGAAGTCTGGAAATGCATGGAAATGCTGCTTCTTGCGAAGCCTGGAACCTGCCGGAAGCCTGTTCGCTGCTGGGCGGTCAAGCAGGTAATACATGGTGATACATGGTGTATAAGACGTAAAGAAAGGATTCAGAATATTCAGAACGTTCAGCAAAAATATCAGGCTGCAAAAACCCGCCCTCTCTGCATACATTTGTTCAGAGGCTGTTGCTGGATACATGGCGACCAATTACGAAACCACAATGGCTTGGAAATTGTTGATACAACATGAGACAAAATAAATGCAAGCAAAATGCACGGCTTTGCAAAATATCTTTAAGCAGTAAAATCTGGATGGGCTCAGAAGTGACCGGGAAGCAGAGCTTGGTAAGCTTTGCAACTTCTTCCAGTAGGTCGATCGATCGCTTCGCTCCAAGGCACGGCAAACAGTGCAAACATGTGCAAGTGAATAGTAGACAGCAAAGAAACCAAAAAAGTCGGCTGGGAATGCAAATGCCGGGTCCAACTCTGCTTGGAAGTTCACAGAAGCCTCATCCCCGAAATTTCCTGAAAGGGCTTGGCCCAGCTGTAGTTCGTGGATGGCCAGCAACGTGATGATGAGGTATGTGCTGGTGTAAGCAATATCAAGAACTGCATCCATCATGGCAGCACCACGCCGCACCCGCTTCACAGAAGGGAAGGCCAACAAAATCGATGGATAGATACTGTTCAAACACAGGAAACCCATAAAAGTCCAAAAGCATCTTTCGAATGCACCTGAATGCTTCGGAGCTGAATGGAATGCAAAGGACACAAGGCCACCCATGATTTGGAGCTTTCCAAAGGCCTGTAGCATCACTGTGAATAACTGCAGCACTGCAACCTTGAAGCCGTAGAGCTTGCCTTCAATGCCAAAATACTCCTCATAGAGCAGCTGGGTGGGCTTCAACGGTCTCAACTTGATATTGGCTGACCGACACCGGCGCAAGTCGCTCAAGAGGACGATGATCAAGGCCAGGTATGGCAAAGAGAAAACCATGGAAGGCAACAGCTGCGAAAGGCTCTCCTCCAACCATCCTCCAGAATCAGAAGTGGTAACCTCCGACAATCTCCCATCACTGGGCTCAACTGTCTGCTTGAGAGCAAATGCATCTCGGATCAATTGTGGAAGCTTGGAACGGATGAAAGGTGGACTGTACCGCACAAAGTATTGCCCCCCAAGGTACGCTGCTGCAAGTAATGAGCTGATCCGAAGCAAAGCAACAACACCGACCACCAATCGTGATTGCTGTGCTGGTCGCCCAGACATAAGCAAAGGATCTCCCTGCAACCTGCCCGCCACAAGTCCCACCTGTTCTGCCAAGTGGTGCACATCATCCACTTGATTCTCCAGCTTTGTCAAAGAGGCTTCACGGAAACGGATCGTTGCTAAATAGTGGTTGATCTTGACCACCATCTCGGCACATCTGACACCAGCATGGACTGAAGCAAAAGAATCGCGAGTACGCACGATCTTGATTTCTCGCAACTCATCATGCTCTGCTCTGGTTTTGAGAAAGCACCACGCACTGAGCATTCTTTCCCAATCATCGAAGATTACATCGCAATACAAGAGATCTAAGATTTTGTCCCATCCACCTTCTCGCATGACAGCATCTTGTGCCACTGGCACTGTCATCAGTACGGGCTGCAAAGCTTGCCGAGATATGGAACCAGGCTGCTCCTCCAAGAACTCTCGCAGTGGAAGGCACAGATTCTTGTCGAAGTCATCAAGATGCTTTCTGGCTTCGACGAAGTGTTCCGTCAAGCTTGTGACTTGAGGCTGGGCAATATCGTCTCTACCCCAATCACCAAAAAGCCTGGACATGTCATTCTGCAAATTCTTTGCGTACAAAGCTTCCGATTCAACTTCAAGCCTCCTTGACAGTGTTTGCATTCTGTTGAGCCGAGCTGTGGTGTAAAAAATGCTGACAATTGCTATTGAGATAACAATCATAAAAATCAACGTGCCAGACACTCCTGTTGACTGAGAAATGCTATAACTTGCAACGGGCAACAGGCCGAGAACCAGAAGAACCAACAAAAATCGGCTCTCTACCTCTGCCACTGCTTGTGCAAGAATCAGCACACTAAGCTCCAGATTCTGGCGCCAAGCATTTCCCGCAACACAAATCCTCTTGAAAAGGCCCGACCAGCGGTGCCTTTCGCAATAACCGCTCTCAGAACAGTGAAAAGAATGACATGAAGGATGGCTGCATGGGAACGGTTTGTTTTCATCAAACATCTCCTGTGGAGTGCTGTGACTCTCTGTCTCTGCATCTTCTCCAGCTGATTCGTCAGTGCTTGTGGCGCTGGACCTGCCAAACCTGGTTGGTTCAAAGTACACTGAGCTGACGTGTGGCAGCTGGCGGGCGCTGAGTTGTCGCATGCGTTGCCAGATGAAACGGAAGCTCCGGGTGCAACGCCCTTTGATGACACCGCCAAAATCAACATGAGCAAATCGAGCGAACCATTCTCGCTTTGGCAAACCTTCAATGTTCACCCAAGTGTCCAAGCTGCTTCGCAACCATTTCAGTGACTTGATGGATTGGTGAAGTTCCATCCTCGCATCAATCGACACCTGGCCACATCCGCTGAGATCAATAACTATACTCTCCAGGTTTCGCGAAGACTGCAAAGCAGAACTGAAGCATCCGAATTCATCCAAACATGGCAAGTTCATGAACCTGCAGCCACTGGACCGTGGCAGCTGAGAAAAATCAAAGTAACAATATCATGTCCATGGAATCAAAAAGAAAGCTTTGAAAGCGCAGCAAACAATAAGCTGAAAATCACATTTTTTGCTGGTTCAAGATGAAGAAAAATGTGACTGGAAATTCACAACTCAGCGCACCATAGCTCCAAGTACATGAGGCTCTCCATCTCTCTCAGGGCAACCCCAAGCCCTGCCGCAGTCCTGAAGTGCGAGGAACCTGTGAAGCGCAACTTCAACTGGACCAAAGATTTCAAACACTGCACCGTCGATGTAAACATGTCCAGGGTCTCAAGACCCGAGAATCCCAGATCTAATCGCAAAACGCGCAACTCTGCAGGTAGGCTTTGGATCAGCACGTCAAGCTCATGGTCAGAAAAATTCTGGCACCCAGTCAGTGAAAGCTGCACTATCTTTCTACCAACGTCTGCTTTTACAGCCCTGGCCAGGAGTTCAGTGCATCTTCCTTGAAGGACAAATCCGTACCAGCTGGCTAAAGCAAAATGCGAATGAAGAGCTTCATCTACTCGCTGGAAATTGGGATCCCCAGTGGGGTACGACTGCACATGCTCCAAGTCGCAAGTTCCAAGACGAGAAAGAGCAATGCTGTTCAGAATCCGAACTTTGTCAATATTCTCGGTGACATGAGCATCCTTGAGCTGTCTAACATTCAAATTCATGATTATGGCTCGCTCACCTTCTGGAAAAAGAGAGAACTTAGAATGAGCCATATATATATTAACATGCAAATGGAACAATGGACCATGGACCTTGTCCATGCAATCGATCGTCCAAATTCATAAATTCGTTCTCCAATAAATTGGTTCTCCAAACAACAAAACAGCAGAGGTTTCTTGCAATCCCGCACCAAGTTTCTTCAATCTTTACCTTCAAGCCCTTTTCCAAAAGGCGCAGAGGAAAGTGACGCTCACAAGCTGCTTTATGGTGCAACCCGATGATGCCAATCATTCGACTTTCTGCTCCAGCAAGTCCATCAGTAAGCACGTGAGCCTCAGAGATCAACAAGTTTGGAACGTTCGAAACTTTAAACATCACTTATTACGTTCACCATGGTGCAGAAATGGGAGTTATGGTAAAAGGCGATGGTCTCAACCTTTCGAGCAGACTACCCAAAGGAAATGTCCACACAAGGCCACCACTTCTGTGTCGAGTAGCTTTGTCATATGCGTCAGTGGCTCCCACATCAAGCAGTAAACGTCGTCTGGACCAGTTGCCCTCTCGATGTTCGATCGCCTTGGTCCCTTTTAGGGGGAAAATACCGGAATTGTTTACACCAGTGTCTCCTTCGATCCACTATCTACTGAAGCATTGCCTGCCTTTACGAACATGATCTGGTGTTGCTCCTGCTCGTTATCCCCCATTCACATGTATGCAAATCAACCAAGCGATCATGCTGTTTGGTTGTGTTTCGCATTTTGCACTGAAACAAGCTAGCTGCTTGCTGGACTCAAAACGTGTCCCTTCAAGCAGAACTCACGAACGAAAAAAAACTCACGTTCATGTCACATTTTTCTCGCTCTATGATGCTTTCTCGCACTTCTAGGAATTTCTAAGGCTGGGGCAATGGCTTCCTCGAAGCAGCACCAAATCCTTTCGAAAGGCGTTCTGTTGTTGTTGTTGTTGTTGTAAGCGGACGTCAACCTGCTCCTCACCGAAGTGAAGTAGTTAAGACGCCATAGTATGCCATCTGCGAGAATCAAGTTCCCATACTTCTCCAAGCAAAACTCAAAGGAAGCGAAACCTGCCTGAAAAAAAGAAGTAAACACAGTGCGCCAGCTAGCATTCCGCAAGGAATGTTTGTTGATCAAGTACGACTTGCCAAAAAGGTAAAGTCCGTAGCCTCTGCAGACGCCAAACTGCTGCAGCCCAAGCCACGGCTCGCTGATGTCGCTGCACAGCCGCAGCGATCATGGAGCGTGAGTCACGCAACACCTCACCTGCCTGAGCATCGGCTGTCGCATTGAGAACGCGGCAGAGATGAACATCAATCCAACCATCTGGTGGTGTCCAGTCAGGCACCTTGTTGTGAGAAGGGATCCAAGTGCAAACAGTGCCCTGAATCAATAAGCCGCTGATCCGCTGCCAGAAAAGCGGCAAGTCACCCTCCCAACGGCCAGTGCTAATGCCTCGCTGAAGCCGCCGCACCAAAGCCTGATTGTCAATCAAGAGCATCACCGGTCTGTTAGCTGCAGAAGAGGCTAAACAAGCTTGCAGAAGAGCAGCACGCTCACCTGCAGCAGGTGTTTGCTCAAAACCAGTCACGGCACCTTGAACAGTGGTGCCTGAAAGTGTCGAAACCGCCCAGCTAGCTCTTTGCCATCGATCACAGGAAGTAGCTATGATACAACTGCCGTCCAAGCCCAAGGTGGGTCGCTGAAGAGGATCGAATTGCTGAATAAAAGTAACCAAAGCAGGATCTGCAACCATGTTGGAAAAAGGCAACACAGGAGGAGCATCCACAAGTGGAACCAGCAAACGACGTTCAGTAGCGCTCCTGAACTCACCATCCCATGGCTGCGCTTGGCAGTGAAAAGTGAGATGTTCTCGATCAGGAGACCGCAATCCACATTCACAACTCAAAGCAGAACCAAAGCGCTCTGTGACCCTGCCATCCACTGCAGCACCAGTCAAAAACCCTGCGACTGTAGTAATCCATGCCTAAAGCTGCATTTGCCTGAAAAAGGAAAACCGGCTCCTTGCCGTTTGGCCATCGACCATCCGTTTTGGTGTCTTTAGTCCACAAACCAACGAGCCATGAATGGATAGCGGCTTTTTGCAAGCTTTTCAAAGACATCCACCCAGGTTTCAAAATCCCAGCAGGCGTGTGCCACAGGCCCTCGTCAAGTCGCCATTTCCAATCTTTGAGCACTGCTTTCCAGCGAGGAGCAGGCGAGGTAGCTGCAGGCAACCCTTGGGCACGGCGGCATTGCCGATTCCATTCCGCCCGGGCGGCGGTGAACTGGAGCGCAAACATCGGATGTAGTCTTGCAGAACCCAAAGAATTCCAAAAGAGCAGCCGGCTCCTACCTGGAGGAGCCCTTCGACCCCAAAGTGCAGTTTCGATCATAGATGTCCATGTTCGAATGGTTCTTGCACTGAAGTGATGAAAAGCACCGGACCAAGCAAATAAAGATATCACCAACTTATGCACCAATGCAATGCGAGTGCCTAAGTGCTGTGCTGCCAAACGAATTTTGAGACATCGTCGCTGAATGTTGTCACTGACAATATCCGCATCAACACAAGAACTGGGGCGTGACAAATTGTATTGAATGCCAAGCAGTGTGAAAGTATCCGCAGGTACACCTACTAAATCTTTCTTCTTGCGCACCTTGGCAACCAGATGCGGTTTGGTGGCGAAGCTAGCCAATTTGTCAGGGTGAAGTTCGAAGCCGAGAATAGCATCGGCTTGCGCTCCCGCAGTCATGGCGTTGATGACCACTTCAAAACTTTGACAACCTTGTTTCCACATGGTGCGATCGTCCAAATAAATAGCCAAAGAAATCCTTGGTTCCTGCCGTTTGACAAACCTCACCCAAACTGTCATCAAAGCGTTCAGTAGCGCAGGGCTGGCTGGACAGCCTTGCAACAAACCCCGTTGAGCAATAACCGGATGAGGGTGATAAGAACCTTGCCAAGCAAACCAACGACGCTGTTCACTGTAAAAATCAGCGAGTAAATCACAAATTGATGAGGGAGCACCGAACCATCGCCACACTTTAATGGCTGTCTGAGGGCAAACTGAATCAAAACACTTGCGAACATCAGCTTTGCACCCGACCAAATCGACACGAGACTGCTTTGCCGTGCTGACAGCTTCGTAGAAACGTTCATGGACTTCCATGATGCCCTTGCCTGGTAGACCACCAAAAAGTTCGGGCGAAGCCCATTCAGCAATCCAAGGCTGTAATTTTTTCAGAGTGGCACTCATGCAAATACGCCACAGGACAGTGACAATGGCTAAAGGGCGCATGCCACCAGTAGCTTTTGGTAACAAAGCAATTCTAACATCTTTCCACATCGCAGGAACACAGCCATGTCGCAAGCAAGCATCCCAAAGAGCACCGACCTGATCCCAAAAAACAATGGGAAGATTGCACAAATGGAGAGCTGTCCAGGCATCCATGCCCGGAGCCTTGTCCTTCGCTTTGAGCGCAATCCGAACCAATTCAGAACCACTAACCTGAATACAGTCATCCGGCAATGGATCGCTTGCAGAGCCAATCTGAGAGTACAACTGGTCCCCCAGATTCAAATTCGGAAGCGACCCTGGATTCCAATACCTCTCCCAATCCAATGCTGCGCACTTGGCCCTATCTGCAGGTAGAATGGGGCCATCAAAACTTGCAGTAGGACTGGCGGGCGGCACCTGTTTGACCCACCTGCCTAGTTTGGTGGCATTTTCCTGCACGCTGTCCTTCCACGCCTCCAAGCGTAACTTGGACGCTGCTGTAGCTTCTGCATTTGCCAATTCTAGCACTGCACTAACCAACCTGGGGTCATCCAAAGAGAAAAAAGCCAAAGAATGATGTAAATGAGGGCCATCACGAACCAACTTCTTCTCCAACTCTGGCAACGGGGCCTTTTGGTACTCCACCACTCTTCGTGCGAAGCGTCTGAGCTTGCGCTCTTTCACTGTTTGCAAAGAAGGCGCTTTTGAAGACGGAGGACTGGCAATTTGCTGCGGGCCCTGGCGCATAGCACGACCAGTTTTGCCACGTGCGAGAAGAAGAGATTCTGCGCAGTTGCTAAGTAAGGTCCAAGCAGAGTCCACGTTGCCTGTACTCAATGCATTTCCAAAATCGTCACATACTTCTTCCCAAGCACTTAGCCAAGAAGCTTCAGCGACCTTTTCAGAATGCAAAGGGGCACCAACTGGGAGAGTCCACGGTGTGGATAATGAACCAGGCACATGCAAGTTGTAAACCACCGCGTCATGGTCAGCCACGCCAAGATGTTGCTCCCTACCAGTAATAATTAACCGAGGAGTGCACAAGCCATAGTCAATGACCACACCTGTATAAACACCTGCAGCAGTTCGATGTGTACCACCTAAAACACGATCTCCGCAAACCAGCTCATCACAGGACCGCCACTGTCCAGTAGCCAAAACGTTAGAAATTGGCCAACAATGAATTTCCAAATTGAAGTCACCCATGATCACTGTATCTTCACCACAAGCAGCAACAAACTCGAACAGCGCACCCAGCGCACGGCTGGCAGCTGTGCGATCTGAAGCATGTAAGTAAACATTGATGAGAATCAACGGCCTTTGCTGAGGTCTATAGAGTTTGACGGCCATGGATCTTTCCACAGACACCATGTCGACAGGAAGGGCCAAGGCCTCAGCAGGCCACTTTGTTAGAACCAATGTACCACCTTCCACTACATTTTTCGAATTTCTTCCTTGAGGGCCAGGAAAAAGTTGCCACCCGCGTGCCTTGACGGCACGAGTCACAGCATTCCAGCTGTGATTGTTAACTCTAGTTTCTTGAAGACACAGAACATGTAAATTCTGGAGCTGAGCAAAGTCAAGCACACCACCCAAGCGGCCTCCCAAGGACTGTACATTCATAGTCCCCAAACCGCATAGTGCTGTCAGAGCCCGTCATGGGTTCTGATCCACAGCGCCATCCTGCTGCAATCCCAAAATGTCCAAAGCTCGCGAAGCAGCTCGCTGTCTGGCACTTGGAGCCTGAGCCGCAAGAGGCACCAAAATATCCCTCTGGCCCTTTCGAAACTTAGTCCAAACCATTTTACGAGGACACTGACTTCCTGTAAGCCGTCTGATGTTGTTGACACAACGCTTGCAATGCACACAAGCAAAACGCACCGTAAAATTGGCAGGCCACACAATGGCCTCAATCTGATGCGTGCTGTCTGCTGCAGTATCAGTGGTGCGAAATGCTCCAGAGTCGATGATTTCCAAAACTGTGCGGGCACCCTTCTTGAGGTCATCGCTGATGTCTGCATTTTTGAGGCACGCACGCAATCTTTCCACCAACTGCTTTCGTTTGGGCCCTTTGCTGGAAGCATACTGTTCACAAGCAATCTTTGCCAAACGCTTCGCTGTCAAAGCCATACTGCCACAAGTTTTGCAAATGACGTAAGACATTCCAACTCTTTTCTGTTTGCCATTTCCTGTGGCTGGAATGGTAACGAAAGTGGGGTCATGTGCTCCAGCATCGCCACGCTTGAAGCCAAGCAACCTTCGAGCCACTGCAGCTGCACGCACCTGGCGCGTGGCTTTGCTAGCATTCTCCCGTCTGAAGCTGCTGTCCTTGTGGAAGAGCTTGGCATCCGCCTGAGGATGTTTGTCTTCCCTATGCTTGCGGATGACGCTGTACACTTGGCCAGGTTTGAGGTTGTGATCAGCGGACAAGCCAAGTTTGCAAACAGGACACTTCCAGCTATAGACTCCTCCCTTCTTGACCGCAGACAGCGCAGGCAACGTGTTTTTGAAGCCGATTTTCAACTGTTCCTTCTCATCGGGATGCCAAGCATTGATATGAGCTCTCTTCTTGTCAACCCATCCTTTGCACCCCCCAGTGGAAAAGTCACACAAAGGGCATGTCCACTCAGTACGCTTAGTGCGTCTGGACGAAGCACTGGCTGCGTCTTGTCCTTCACTGGCTGCACGTGGCGTGCACGGACCCCGACCCGAAGTAGCAGCCGCAGGGGAAGAAGAATTCTTGCGCTGCTCTGACAAAGTAGAGGCGGGCGCGGGGCTAGCACACCTTCCACGTTTATTGTTGCTATGAACCAGTGACGGCAAAGCTGACAATCTGGTGGCACCAACTGAAGTAGCGCCACATTCCGATCCTCCACCTCTGTTGCCCTGCATTGGACCATTTGCGGCCTGAGTCAAAACTTCAGGAGGGAAAGCACCTTCAAGTCGTTCATAGTGCTTTGAACGAAACCACAAAGCGATGGGAGCACCACCCTTGCCACGACCATTGTAAATCTCCGGAACCCCACGAGGCTGGAAGACAATGATCGGGCGATCGTAGTGCACAGCCGCAGCAGAAACTTCAAGAGCACTGCCCCAAGCACCAATCTTTGAGAGCATGGTGAGATAGCTCTCCCATGATTCGCAAGCATTCTCCGCCTCTGTTGGCTCCTTGCCGTCCCACCAGGGCTTGTAACGACCCTGGTGCTTGGTCAGGTGGGTGACAACGCTTGCACGCACATTCCTGGCTGTTTTTCCGCCCAAACTTTGAGCAAGGGCTTCAAAAAGACAGTTGCCGTCAGCAGGGATGCTTTTCACCTTCATATTGTGAGGGGGCTTGGGTTCCCCCGCAACACGCTTGGCCGGAGGACTCTTTTCAGGAGTACTGACAGTTCTTTTTGCCCCAGCGGGTTCTCCAGCATTGTCCATCTTTGCGTCCGACTTGTCCTCGTCCAAATTCTCAGCAGGAACCTTCTCAGCCCCTGCAATAGTCACTGGCTTTTTGACTGGCGTTCCCATGTAGAAAGATTTGCGAGGAGCAGGCGTGGCAATCGCCTGCCATGCATGGCTCTGGTTATAACTGACCCTTCCATTGCTAGCCAGTTTCATGGTATGTGTTCTCTGCCGTCTTTGTCTTGGAGCTTCAACAGCTACAATGACTTTTTCGCCAGCCTGAATTTCAATGAAATCCATATCCTTTTGAGCATTGGCCTGCACCCACCATTCCACTTGTTTGCCCACAGTTTTCCGGGACAACACCTTGAGTTCAGTCAGGCCAGCACGTGTAAGTTCCTGAGTCAAGGTACTAGCCGCCCAATCTCGCGGAACACCAGTGACGCGCCAAGCTCTGGCCTTAGGAGGAGGCTCGGCGCTCCTGGGCTTACGTACTCCCAGTCCATTCCATCCCCGGGCAATGCCCAGGTCACCAGCCATGGACTGAACCTTCTGCAAGTAGCTGGGCCCATCAAGTTCCGAACTTTTCTTGACCCACTCAACATCGCAAGATTCAATCACGGAGTTGTTCCATTGCAAAGGCTCCACAAACCAGGTACTTTTGCCTGAGCAGCCTAGAAGAGCTTTGGCAGCACTTCGCTCAATGCGTAAAAGGCCAGTGATCACTGGCTTGCCTCCGCCTTTCATGCTTTCTTGCTGAAACGCCCACATATCAAAGACTTTGTCCGCAACATGCTCTGGAACATGCCGATGCAACCAAGCCTGCGCGTTTGCCTTTGGCTTGGCCTGGATGCTCTGCCACTCGTTGTTTTGCAAATATTTTGCATCAACACTTAATCTCACTACAACAGTTTCAGGCTGCACTGCAGGAGCCGCTGACACAACGGCAGCTCTCTTGAGTGATGGCCCTTGGCCTTGAAGTGGGATCACAAACGCCTGCCTGGGCTGCACCTTGCCCGAGATCTTTCCTGGCACCATCCGCAAAGGTCGATCCTCAGTCTGCTTGGCCTCTTTCGGCGCTAGCATCACAGCTGTGATGTTGAGCTCTCTTTTGATATCAGGGGAATCGCCTTTCAGCAAAACCTGCAACTCCTCAAGTTGCTCTTCCGAGTTCACTTGCACTGTAGCTGAAATATTTCCAGGCTTATCCAGTGCGACACAAAAGTCATCAAAGCCCAAAATGGGCCCCGTCCAGTCTGACTGACGCAGGCTCCACACCGGCTTAAACGCAGTGTTGGCTCGAACCACTTCAGCAAAGGTCTTGGGCGTTTTGTGGAGCTGCTGCTCTGTGTGTGGCTGTTTTTGGACGTCCGCCTTTTGCTTAGGATGTGGTTTCGAAGTATTCTGCGGAGGCTGAGTAGGAGGAGAAGAAGGGTAAAAACCACCCCCTTGGCCGTAATCCCCCAGACCACCATCACCGCCCTGTTTATTTTTGTTCTTGTTCTTAGTCTTCTTGGGTTTGGCACACCCGCCATGGCCCATCATAGCACTGAGCTGTTGAAGCAAATTCCCACCGCCACCCCCGAGTCCCAACAATTGGAAAAGCTGAGAGAGTAGTTTGAGAATCTCACCTGCTTGTTGCAAATTGAAGCCATTTGCTTGGTTATTGCTTTGTTTCTGTTTCCTTTTGCGAGCTGTTGCTCTGCTTCCTGCACCATTGCCATGCATGGCATGCATCAATGCGTTCCGCTCTTTTGAAGACACAGCCCAAGTCTTCTGAAGCAAATCGAAACTTGCAAGCACCACATCTGAACAATTCGTTTCTAAGCACTGCCAAGGCCCATCAGCAATGCATAGACCCGCAGCCACCGCGCGGAGGTTGTCCAGATAGCTGCACCCAAAAGAACTCCCTCAGACATCTGCATAGCTCTGTAGAATGAAGTGCTGCGTGGATTGCTTTTGATATCCTCTTCCACGCAGTGCTGGTTATTGGCATATGCACAGACCCAATAGAATGTACTGCTTGAGAGTTCTCGCACCAGAGCATGCTGCTCCAAGCAGGCCAGAAACTTACAAACAGGCTCCTCACAGATCTGCCCAACACAAAATTGGACGTGCTTCAAAGCAATAGATTGACTTTCATCTATCATTACGCTCGATGTTCATTTCTTTTTGATACAGCATCCTATTGAGGGTCCGAAATGAACAAGTCCAAAACTCAACCAAGGCTTCTAGGGGAATGTGAATTATTAGCAGAACAAGTAACTTGTTGCCGACAGACAATGCAATAGCACGGTCTCAAACAAGCTTGAGAGTTTGCCTATCAACCAAGGCTCGATCCAAGCATGCGACACAAACCAGTGAGGTCTCTGCACTTGAATCGCCATGAGCTCTACCATGCTGCAGCCCTTTTTCGCATAGCCGTCCTGGGATTTGCATAATTTTGCCAATTAAAAAAAGAAAAACATGAGATTCTTCCAATTGGAAAATGTTGTTACATCATCAACAAATCCAGGCTTCGGTGGCTGGTTTGATGATCCAATGATTCGCATCATACAAGTTGAACGTCTCAAACTGCAGCCTTGTCCCACGTTGTTCTCCGAAAGTCTCGCACCATCTGTCAGCCATCTTGGAGATGAAAACAACAATCTTTGCCAATTGTTCGCGAGTGATCCCTCGCTCTGCAGTATCTTCGATGCAGAAAGGCTCCTTCGACAGGTCCACCAACAATTGCAGCAAATGAAATTGGAATGGAATTCAAAAAGCATTATGCAGTACCCTCAAAAGGTGCAATCATGGGAATCATGGGCCTGCAATCTCTGAATTTCAAACGATTGACTTTTAAATACGGTTTCTCTTTATTCGATTTGATCCTATCGGTTAAATTGCCTTTGTTTCACATGGTCTCAATGCACAAAGGCGCCTGTTCAGTGGCCGACTGTTCCCCCACTATCAAGTAGATCTCACAAGCCACGTTCGAACGTTTAAACCACTGAATCCCAAAACAAAAAATGAATCGGCCCATCACACTGCTGCACTTGTCGCAATTGGTACTTGTTGGCATTTAGTTTCTAATCGCGATTTGCTACTTGGCATGGTCTGCATTACCTATTGAAAAAGAAACAAAGCTGCAGGTTTCTCTCCTGGCTGGTGATCTCTGAGTAGTTTGTCAAGACTAAAGTGCTGTGGCGGGTTGCCTCCACAATGTCATCGCACTGTAGCTGGCAGACCCCACTTGATAGCAACTTGTTCCCATGCCATGGGCTGTCTGGCAAACGCTCACGTAGCAGTAAAATAATGTCAGCAGCGGTGCTCGAAGCAGTCAGTTTGATATCAAAGTAACCATGTCCAGGAATATCCAGAGAGACCGACATGAGGCAGCGAATCCTTTGCGCTGTCCAGCGGCACGAATTCAGTGCAGTCTGGAACAATACACAGGTTTAATATCGATGGTTTATCAAAGACTTGCTCTTGCGCAACATGAGATTTGGCTGTTTGTTGATCAGGCTGGCCAGGGTTTCATGTCAAGATGAGTGGTACCGCAGAATGCAGATGCAGCGCAGGTCCGTCTTGAAAGGAAGCTGCGGAGACACAAGTTGGGCAGCACCTCCAAAAGAACCAACGCAGTAAACACGGCCCACACGGTCAAGGAAAAGAACCACAACCACTTTGCAGAACTCCTTCGAAAGCAAGCTATGTCCAAATAGCAACACTGGATGTTCAAATGTACTATACAATATTATAATATCCCTGTTGGAATTCGAACCAAACCTGGGGGTTCCATTCTATAGGGACTAAAACGCAAACCCAGGACTAAGGGGGGGGGATTTTCCCTATAGAATAGAAACCCAAGAAAGCCAACAGCCCCCTGCCACTCCTATAAAATGAAAACCCAGCATCATACTGGCCACTGCTTCTAACAGATAATCCACTATAGAATGAAAACCTGAGTCCAATGGTCCAAGTGATTAGGAAAAAGACCCCCTATAGAATAGAAAACTGGGTTTGCAATGCCTTAAGTTTTGTTTCACTTTTTGGATCTGGGCTGGCACCATTCCACGAAAGAATATACTTGGTGACTATTTTATAGAGGGGGGTTGGATTTCCATTTTAATGGAGCAGCCCTGCACAAAACTGATTCGTTAACAGTGTTGATTACTTATTCGTTTGCAGTATGTGTCAATATTTTACAATATCATACAGCATTTACAATATTATTGCCCACTGACACCTCCCCTTCCACTCCTATAAAATGAAAACCCAGCCTCATACCCACCGCTTCTAACAAATCATCCACTATAGAATGAAAACCTGAGTCCAATGGTCCAAGTGATTAGGAAAAAGACCCCCTATAGAATAGAACACTGGGTTTGCAATGCCTTAAGTTTTGCTTCACTTTTTGGATCTGGGCTGGCACGATTCCGCAAAAGAATATACTTGGTGACTATTTTAAAGAGGGGGGTTGGATTTCCATTTTAAAGGAGCAGCCCTGCACAAAACTGATTCGTTAACAGTGTTGATTACTTATTCGTATGCAGTAAGTGTCAATATTTTACAGTATCATACAGCATTTACAATATTATTGCCCACTGACACCTCCCCTTCCACTCCTATAAAATGAAAACCCAGCCTCATACTCACCGCTTCTAACAAATCATCCACTATAGAATGAAAACCTGAGTCCAATGGTCCAAGTGATTAGGAAAAAGACCCCCTATAGAATAGAAACCTGGGTTTGCAATGCCTTAAGTGTTGTTTCACTTTTTGGATCTGGGCTGGCACCATTCCGCAAAAGAATATACTTGGTGACTATTTTAAAGAGGGGGGTTGGATTTCCATTTTAAAGGAGCAGCCCTGCACAAAACTGATTCGTTAACCGTGTTGATTACTTATTTGTTTGCAGTATGTGTCAATATTTTACAGTATCATACAGCATTTACAATATTATTGCCCACTGACACCTCCCCTTCCACTCCTATAAAATGAAAACCCAGCCTCATACCCACCGCTTCTAACAAATAATCCACTATAGAATGAAAACCTAAGTCCAATGGTCCAAGTGATTAGGAAAAAGACCCCCTATAGAATAGAAACCTGGGTTTGCAATGCCTTAAGTTTTGTTTCACTTTTTGGATCTGGGCTGGCACCATTCCACAAAAGAATATACTTGGTGACTATTTTACAGAGGGGGGTTGGATTTCCATTTTAAAGGAGCAGCCCTGCACAAAACTGATTCGTTAACAGTGTTGATTACTTATTCGTTTGCAGTATGTGTCAATATTTTACAATATCATACAGCATTTACAATATTATTGCCCACTGACACCTCCCCTTCCACTCCTATAAAATGAAAACCCAGCCTCATACCCACCGCTTCTAACAAATAATCCACTATAGAATGAAAACCTGAGTCCAATGGTCCAAGTGATTAGGAAAAAGACCCCCTATAGAATAGAAAACTGGGTTTGCAATGCCTTAAGTTTTGTTTCACTTTTTGGATCTGGGCTGGCACCATTCCACAAAAGAATATACTTGGTGACTATTTTACAGAGGGGGGTTGGATTTCCATTTTAAAGGAGCAGCCCTGCACAAAACTGATTCGTTAACAGTGTTGATTACTTATTCGTTTGCAGTATGTGTCAATATTTTACAATATCATACAGCATTTACAATATTATTGCCCACTGACACCTCCCCTTCCACTCCTATAAAATGAAAACCCAGCCTCATACCCACCGCTTCTAACAAATAATCCACTATAGAATGAAAACCTGAGTCCAATGGTCCAAGTGATTAGGAAAAAGACCCCCTATAGAATAGAAAACTGGGTTTGCAATGCCTTAAGTTTTGTTTCACTTTTTGGATCTGGGCTGGCACCATTCCACAAAAGAATATACTTGGTGACTATTTTACAGAGGGGGGTTGGATTTCCATTTTAATGGAGCAGCCCTGCACAAAACTGATTCGTTAACAGTGTTGATTACTTATTTGTTTGCAGTATGTGTCAATATTTTACAATATCATACAACATTTACAAATATTTACAATATTATTGCCCACTGACGCCTCCCCTTCCACTCCTATAAAATGAAAACCCAGCCTCATACCCACCGCGTCAAAACAAATCATCCACTATAGAATGAAAACCTGAGTCCAAGTGATTAGGAAAAAGACCCCCTATAGAATAGAAAACTGGGTTTGCAATGCCTCAAGTTTGGTGTCCCTTTTGGGTATGTAAACTGGATGGGCGCAATCCAGGTACCATTCTATAGTAAACACTGGCCTACCAGCCTCATCTCTATAGAATCGTACCCCCAGGTGATCTATTTTATAGAGATTTTTCCAAGGAGGATATTATAATTATATATCTATGCTAGACGATGGAACATCCGTCATCAAGAATATTTCATGCTTGGTTTCCGCGCTCGTCTAGGACCAAGGCCGAGAAGTCCTGCAGCTCTTCGACTGACAGCAAAATGATGGGCATTGAGTTCGTTTCACCCCTGAACCCTAAAGGATTCTACAGGATCCTAAAGATACAAAACAAAAGAAATTCTGTGTTAAGTCATATTATGATCATCTATAATCCAACTTCTGACATGTACATCCTCCAATAGCGTAGCCTGGCCGTGAAAACCCAATGTTTCAATAGGAAAGTCAACTGTAAAAGCAGGATTTCCTATCACCAGGTTTCACAACCAAAGGAGGGCCTCAACATCTCTCTGGGACAGGGAAGGTGGACCCGGGTTTCTCTTGGAATACCGAGCCTCAACCGAAATTCGGAAAATCGTTGTCTCTCAATGCAGTTGACCTGTCCAAAATCCATGGGCCGCATAGTGCTTGAAAGATGATGGGAATGTATGCAATCTTCCAGATGTTCCAGAAATGTTGCTGCCAATGATAATCAAGGTCATAATCTCGTTGCTTTTCATGATGAAAACTCGTGTTACTAGTAGTATGTCAATTGGTATCAACTCGAAATCATTCTAAATCCCTGGCCATGTCCTCACCCCACGACTCTCGAAACTCGTCAATCGCGCAGTGCTGGGCGTTCGGGCCGCTGCAGTGAGTTTTTCCTGCAGCGCTGGGATGAAGCCAGGCTCATCCTTTTCCACATGCGAAGCCCATTTCGGGGACATAGTCCCAGCAAACGGGAGACTTTTGGATAAGGCGCCCTTTATCAGGATATGACTGGTGTCTAAATATCGGAATCCCCACACAAGTTGTGTAATGGTGTGTACACATGCGAAAAGCTGGTAATACGGAGCAGCTTGCGGAATAGTCACATGGTTGTCCTTTCCACACATTGAGTGGTGTAAACACCCCAAACAATGGAAACCATCTCAACTTGAAGGTGCTGAACTTCCATACAAGTTTTGGCATTGATAAGATGTTGTAAGCGTGTACATGGATAAACCCTAACCCTTGCTGCATCATCCTCCATGGTAGAAACCCTGGCAATTGTCACTATCTGCATCGCTTTCCTCAAGTGATGCACCAAAACAATCCAAAACATTTGAGATCTTTCAGGGTCAAGTCCAGGCACCTTTTTCCAAGCTAAGTCATGGATTTTGACCCAGTGGATCGACCCCACCAGATTCTGGATTCAAATGGTGTTTCTGGTGTTATGTTGTTTGATGTTGTATGATGTTGTTGTCATGTTCTTAAAAGAAATGGCCATACACCCACAACTTGTCGAAACTCGAAAATTCTCGGCGTGATGTTCCCATTTGGAGCCAGTGGTGCCTGGTCCAAGGCGCAGCGTGCCGAATGGCAGCACTCAGCACTTCATGCGGTGGACACATTGGTTACACCTGTCTCAGCGGCTTCTTTCAACGTTTTTCAAACAAACAACTTCTGTTCTGCTCCCTTCAGACTGTCTTTTTCTTGTTGGATGTCTTTCACCACAAGAGGGCCAATCTTGAACCCTACAAAGACTGAAAACGAGTTTCCAAGCAAAGGCAAGCCGCAAATACCCGGGAAGACATCCCAACAATGGAGGTTGAAAACTTACAGATCACACCAGAACCGAAAGCTTCATGAAGACTTCGACTGAAGACTTTGATACCTGTGATGACTTCGACTGGACATTCCGATGCCTCGGTGTGCGAACGTCTCTCCAGTTGCGCGCCAGGTGCCACTGCCACCTTGGACCTTGGTCGCCCAATGCAGGTGCTACTCTCAAAACGCCTCAAAAAATAACGAAACAAGAATAGAATGCAATAAATATCATGAGGACAAACATGGACAAACCATATGAAATGCATTGCAACTAGATTCAAAGGGGTTGTTGGAAGTGGGTGAAATGTGAAATCTCCTCGCTTGACTGTGTGATCTATACCCAGGAATCAGTCCTAGCCACAACCCTATCAAGCGGGCAGATGGCAGAGCACCCCATCGTTTTCGCCGAAACAAACAAGGAATCCTTCATCCGCATAGCCGGACATCTCAGTCGACCATCTCACCAGTTGACGCACTTTATAGCCGAACAAATTGCGGGCAACTCACTGAGATCATTCTCGTCCAGCCAAAGCTCTTGCAGACTTCCGAGCCCTGAAAACATATTGGGCCAGACTTCAGCGGGTAACTCGCCGAGTTTGTTGTCATGCAGCATGAGCACCTGCAAGTTGTCGAGCCCTGCGAAGAGATGATCCCAGACTTCGACAGGTAACTCATTCAGCCTGCACCTATCGAGGACAAGTTTTCGCAGGTTGCCCAGCGTGGAAAAGGCTTCAGCATGCAACTTGCTGAGATCGTTTCCGCCCAAGTAAAGCTCCTTCAAGTGGCTGAGCCCTGCAAACGATTTGGACCAGACTTTAGAAGGCAACTCGCCGAGTTTGTTGGACCTCAGGTTCAGCTGCTGCAAGTTGGTAAGACCTGCGAAGAGATGGGCCCACACTTCGGCAGTCAACTCACTGAGATCGTTTCCACCCAAGTATAGCTTCTGCAAGTTGTTGAGCCCCGTAAACAGATGATCCCAGACTTCAGGAGGCAACTCGTTCAGCCTGCACCCCATCGAGGACAAGTTTTCGCAGGTTGCCGAGCCCGGAAAACACATCTCCAGGCAGCTTACTGAGATCGTTTCCGCCCAAGTAAAGCTCCTGCAAGTGGCTGAGCCTTGCAAATGATTTGGACCAGACTTCAGAAGGCAACTCCCCGAGTTTGTTGGACCACAGGTTCAGCTTCCGCAAGTTGCTAAGACCTGCGAAGAGATGAGCCCACACTTCGGCAGGCAACTTACTGAGCTTGTTGGTCCCCAGGTTGAGATCTTGCAACTTTCTGAGCCCTGAGAAGACTTCAGCAGGCATCTCACTGAGCAAGTTCAACCACAGGTCAAGCTCCTGCAAGTTGCTGAGTCCTGAAAAGACTCCCGCATGCAACCGAGTGAGCGAGTTGTACCCCAGGTTGAGCTTCTGCAAGCTGCTGAGACCTGAGAAGACTTCAGCAGGCAACTCGCTGAGCTTGTTCTTTACTAGGTCGAGCTCCCGCAAGTTGCTGAGTCCTGAAAAGACTTCAGCAGGCAGCCCACTGAGCTCGTTTTGATACAAGTCCAGCTCCTGCAAGTTGATGAGCCCGGAAAAGACTTCAGCAGGTAGCTCACTGAGAGTGTTCCATCTCAGGTCCAGCTTCTGGAGTTTGTTGAGCCCTGAAAAGATTTTGCCTGGCAAGTCAGTCAGCTTGTTTGAACCAAGGTCGAGGGTCTCCAACAAAGGAATTTTATCAAGGACGTTGTGTGGCAGCGAGATCAACTTGTTTTCGCTCAGATCGAGAACTTGTAGCCGCGGGCTGTGCTGCAAAAGCTCTTGCGGAAGTATTTTCAGTTCATTTCCATCAACGATCCGTTCGAACTGATCATCACGTTTACCCCCCAGCAACAATTGCTCCAGAGCTGGCATGGGGCGCAGCAAATCTTCTGGCAGCACCTTCAAATGATTTTGGCTGAGGGACAAGATTCTCAAACTTGACAACCCAGCAAATGTGTCAGACTCCAAGTGCTTCAAACCCAAACGGCCCAAGTCCAGCAGTTGCAAGCGGTCCAAAGAGGCGAAGACCTTCTCAGGCAGAACAGGCAGCCTATTCGCAGAGAGCGACAACCGTTTCAACCCCGGGCAAGAGGTGAAGGCATCCTCTGCAACACTTGTGATGTCCTGCTCACTCAAACTCACATCTTTGAGGCGAAGAATGCCTATAAGGCTGCAACTCGCAAGGTGCTTTGCACCATGATCCTTTTGGTGACAGCGGCACGGAAAGCATCCAAAATCAGTCGTGTCAATCGGGTAGAAGCGCGTTGAAAGCAATAGAGCAATGATCGTGACAAGCAAACAGGGCGAATACCTAAGCAGTGGTTGCAAGGAGAAACAAAGAACTCGAGTTCATCCATCAAAGCCCGATGGTATGAAAGGGGGGGCATTCCGGCACAGCACAAACTCGCGCCATGATGAAACAGAAACCTAATCTCAGGGGGATTAATATTGAAGACATAGATATCATAGGTATCCTTTTTTTTGGCTGTTGATGCTGGGGAACAACAACTTAAGAAGTGTTGTATAAGATTGTATTAGTATGCTCCAGGACGAACAAAAGGATGCAGCAAGTACAGTAAAGCTGAGAACACCAAGACGCCTCCTCTGTACAAATATGTTGAGGGGCTTCGAGATACTCACATGACAAATTGTGTCAACAGGTCCAACAGGTTGCGAAACCACAATGGATTGAAAATTGCAGAGACAACATAAAACGAGACATAACGAAACCAATGCAGCAAAAATGCAAGGCTTTGCAACAAATCCGATATCTCTTTGAGCAAGAAAATCTCGATGGGCTCAGCCGCGACTGGGAAGCAGAGTTCGGTAAGCTTTGCAACTTCTTCCAGTAGGTCGATCGATTGCTTCGCTCTAAGGCACGGCAAACTGTGCAAACATGTGCAAGTGAATAGTAGACAGCAAAGAATCCAAAAAAATCGGATGGGAATGCAAATGCCGGGTCCAATTCTGCTTGGAAGTTCACCGAAGCCTCATCCCCGAAATTTCCTGAAATGGCTTGGCCCAGCTGTAGTTCGTGGATGGCCAGCAACGTGATGATGAGGTATGTGCTGGTGTAAGCAATATCAAGAACTGCATCCATCATGGCAGCACCACGCCGCACCCGCTTCACAGAAGGGAAGGCCAACAAAATCGATGGATAGATACTGTTCAAACACAGGAAACCCATAAAAGTCCAAAAGCATCTTTCGAATGCACCTGAATGCTTCGGAGCTGAATGAAATGCAAACGACACAAGGCCACCCATGATTTGGAGCTTTCCAAAGGCCTGCAGCATCACCGTGAATAACTGCAGCATTGCAACTTTGAAGCCGTAGAGCTTGCCTTCAATGCCAAAATACTCCTCATAGAGCAGCTGGGTGGGTTTCAACGGTCTCAACTTGATATTGGCTGACCGACACCGGCGCAAGTCGCTCAGGAGGACCATGATCAAGGCCAGGTACGGCAAAGAGAAAACAATGGAAGGCAACAGCTGCGAAAGGCTCTCCTCCAACCATCCTCCAGAATCAGAAGTGGTAACCTCCAGCAATCTCCCACCACTGGGCTCAACTGTCTGCTTGAGAGCAAAAGCATCTCGAATCAGCTTTGGAAGGTTTGAACGGATGAAGGGTGGACTATACCGCACAAAGTACTGCCCCCCAAGGTACACTGCTGCAAGCAATGAGCTGATCCGAAGCAAAGCAACAACACCGACCACCAATCGTGATTGCTGTGCTGGTCGCCCAGACATAAGCAAAGGATCTACTTGCAAACTGCCTGCCAGAAGTCCGACCTGTTCTGCCAAGTGGTGCACATCATCCACTTGATTCTCCAGCTTTGTCAAGGAGGCTTCACGGAAACGGATCGTGGCTAAATAGTCGTTGATCTTGACCACCATCTCGGCACATCTGACACCAGCTTGGACTGAAGCAAAAGAATCGCGAGTACGCACAATCTCCATTTCTCGCAACTCATCATGCTCTGCTCTGGTTTTGAGAAAGCACCACGCACTGAGCATTCTTTCCCAATCATCGAAGATTACATCGCAATACAAGAGATCTAGGATTCGACTGGGCTCACCTTCTCGCACAACAGCCTCTTGTGCCACTGGCACTGTCATCAGTACGGGCCGCAAATCTTGCCGTGACATGGAACCAGGCTGCTCCTCCAAGAACTCTCGCGGTGGAAGGCACAGATTCTTGTCGAAGTCATCAAGATGATTTCTGGCTTCGATGAAGTGTTCCGTCAAGCTTGTGACTTGACGCTGGGCAATATCGTCTCTACCCCAATCACCAAAAAGCCTGGACATGTCATTCTGCAAATTCTTTGCGTACAAAGCTTCCGATTCAACTTCAAGCTTCTTTGACAATGTTTGCATTCGGTTGAGCCGAGCTGTGGTGTAAACAATGCTGACAATTGCTGTTGAGATAACAATCAGAAAAATCAACGTGCCAGACACTCCTGTTGACTGAGACAAGCTATAACTTGCAACAGGCAACAGGCTGAGAACCAGAAGAACCAACAAAAATCGGCTCTCTACCTCTGCCACTGCTTGTGCAAGAATCAGCACACTAAGCTCCACATTCTGGCGCCAAGCATTTCCCGCAACACAAATCCTTCTGCCAAGGCCCGACCAGTGGTGCCTTTCACAATAACCGCTCTCAGAAGAGTGAAAAGAATGACATGAAGGATGGCTGCATGGGAACGGTTTGTTTTCATCAAACATCTCCTGTGGAGTGCTGTGAATCTCTGTCTCTGCATCTTCTCCAGCTGATTCATCACTGCTTGTGGCGCTGGACCTGCCAAACCTGGTTGGCTCAAAGTACACTGAGCTGACGTGTGGCAGCTGGCGGGCACTGAGTTGTCGCATACGTTGCCAGATGAAACGGAAGCTCCGGGTGCAACGCCCTTTGATGACACCGCCAAAATCAACAGGAGCAAATCGAGCAAACCATTCTCGCTTTGGCAAACCTTCAATGTTCACCCAAGTGTCCAAGCCCCCTCGCAACCATTTCAGTGACTTGATGGATTGGTGAAGTTCCATCCTTGCATCAATCGACACCTGGCCACATCCACTGAGATCAATGACTAAACTCTCCAGGTTTCGAGAAGACTGCAAAGCAGAACTGAAGCATCCGAATTCTTACAAACATGGCAAGTTCATGAACCTGCAGCCACTGGACCGTGGCAGCTGAGAAAAATCAAAATAACAATATCATGTCCATGGAATCAAAAAGAAAGCTTTGAAAGCGCAGCAAACAATAAGCTGAAAATCATATTTTTTGCTGGTTCAAGATGAAGAAAAATGTGACTGGAAATTCACAACTCAGCGCACCATAGCTCCAAGTACATGAGGTTGTCCATTTCTCTCATGGCAACTCCAAGCCCTGCCGCAGTCCTGAAGTGTTCGGAACCTGTGAAGCGCAACTTCAACTGGACCAAAGACTTCAAACACTGCACCGTCGATGTAAACATGTCCAGAGTCTCAAGACCCGAGAATCCCAGATCTAATCGCAAAACGCGCAACTCTGAAGGAAGGCTTTGGATCAGCACATTGAGCTCATGGTCAAAGAAATTCTGGCACCCAGTCAGTGAAAGCTGCACTATCTTTCTACCAACGTCTGCCTTTACAGCTCTGGCCAGGAGTTCAGTGCATCTTCCTTGAAGGACAAATCCGTACCAGCTGGCTAAAGCAAAATGCGAATGAAGAGCTTCATCTACTCGCTGGAAATTGGGATCCCCAGTGGGGTACGACTGCACATGCTCCAAGTCGCAAGTTCCAAGACGAGAAAGAGCAATGCTGTTCAGAATCCGAACTTTGTCAATATTCTCGGTGACATGAGCATCCTTGAGCTGTCCAGCGTTCACTTTTATCGTGGCTCACTTTCTGGATCAAGAGAGAACTTAGAATCAGCCAATGTATATACATGATTACTATATTAATGTCGGTACATACCCTGTTCCATGCAAAAAAGAAATGAAATCGAACAATGGAACATGCACCTTGTCCATTCCATCAATGATCCAACTGAAAAAATAGGTATAAATAATTACTTTAAATGGCAACAACAAGCAACATCACAACAGGGCTCTACAAGCAATCCACCAAGTTTCTTCGATTTTGACCTTCAAGCCCTTTTCCAAAAGGTCCAGAGGAAAGTGACGCTCGCGAGCTGCTTTGTGGTGCAAGCCAATGATGCCAATCATTCGACTTTCAGCTCCGGCAAGTCCATCAGTAAGTACATGAGCCTCAGAGTCAGAGATCAACAAGTTTAACACGGGTCAAAACAGGTTTGTCACGGCTCTGCACAGATGCAAAACAACGTTAAAAAAAAAGGTGTGAAAGGGAGGTGATGTGAAAGGAGAAAGATTCAAAAGAGTGCAGAAATGGTTGGTAAGATGATGGTCTCAACCTTTCTAGCAAATCAGGCAAAGGAAATGTCCAAGGTGGCCATTGCTGTACCCAGTAGCTTTGTCATGTGTGTCAGTGGCGCCCACATCAAGCAGCAAACGTCGCCTGGACCAGTTGCCCTCTCGGTGTTCAATCGCCTCGGTTGCTTCAAGCTGCGAATCCCGGAATTGCTTACACCAGCGCCTGCTTCGATCCTTTTTTTTATAGTATAATATGATATCTACTGAAGAATTGTCTGCCTTTACGAGCCAAACCTGGTGTTGCTGCAGTTTGTTTTCTGCAATTCGTATATGCAAAAATTGATCGAGCCGTTTCATCGCATGTCGTGTTTAAAATTGAAGCAAGCTATTTGGTCAAATCCAAACATGTCCATCTCTTGATACACACACTGACACGCACCTCTTCAAAAGAAAGTTGTGATGAGTTTATGGCGGAGTGGTTCGCGAGGTTGCTATCATGTTACTGAAACTATTCGGAAATCGCGGGAAAAGTCACCCTAGGCTCATCATGTCACATTCGTTTACAATTGTAAACATCTCTATGATGCTTTCCTGCACTTCCTGGATCTAAGGCTGCAACAATGGCCTCCTCGAAGCAGCACCAAATCCTTTCGAAAGGCCTTCCAGCCGAATCCAGCACCAAGAGAACTCCCTCAGACATCTGCATGGCCCTGTAGAAAGATGTGCTGCGCGGGTTTATTTTGATGTCTTCATCCACAGAGTGTTGGTTGTTGGCATAAGCACAGACCCAATAGAACGTACTGCTTGACAATTCTCGCACCAGAGCATGCTGCTCCAAGCAGGCCAGAAACTTGCACACTGGTTCCTCGCGGATCTGTTCAACAATATTTTAGGCATGTTTCAAACGAAAAGATTGACGTTTCCTGAAGTTCCTGTGTTGTTACGCTTCATTTTCATAAATCACCTCATCTGGGGCACAAAAGTGAACAGGTCCAATACTAAGCAAGGATTTCAAGCGGAGGTTGTATTATTGGTGGAAAGAAGAATGAATTACTTGTTGTTGAAAGAAACGCAATAGCACGGTCTCGAACAACCTTGAAAGTTACCTATCAGCCAAGGCTCGCTCCAAGCATGTGACACAAACCACTGAGGTCTCTGCACTTGAATCGCCATGATCTCAACCATGCTGCAGCCCTTTTTCGCATAGCCGTCCTGGGATTCTGCATAATGTTGCCATCAAAAGAAAAAGAAAAACGGTAGATTCTTCAAATTGGAAAATGTTGTCACATCATCAACAAATCAAGGCTTCGGTGGCTGGTTTGATGATCCAATGATTCGCATGATACAAGTTGAAGGTCTCAAACTGCAGCCTTGTCCCACGCTGTTCTCCGAAAGTCTCGCACCATCTGTCAGCCATCTTGGAGATGAAAACAACGATCTTTGCCAATTGCTCGCGAGTGATCCCTCGCTCTGCAGTATCTTCAATTCGGAAAGCCTCCTTCGACGGGGAGCGACCAACAAATGCAGCAAATGAAATTGGAAAGGAATTCAAAAAGCATTATGCAGTACCCTCAAAAGGTGGAATCATGGGCCAATCTCTGAAATTCAAAAGATTGACTTTTAAATACATCCCGTTGGTTACATTGCCTTTGTTTCACATGGTCTCAAGGAGACGCAGCTGAAGCGGGGACAAAAAATTGGTCTCCATGCACCAAGGCGCATGATCGCAGTGACCGACCCTTCCCCCACTATGCAGCATCAAAATGCAGCAAGTAGATCCCACAAGCCACCAGTTCAAAATGCGTTCAAACCACTGAATTCCGAAACAATGAAACTGAATCGATCAACCACAGCGCTTGTTGGTATTCGTTGCTGGTTTGTTTCTAAGGCTACTGAGGACTTGGGATGTTTTGTTGTACAGTACAATCTGTCTTGCGCCTTTTTGCCAAAAAAAGAAACCTGAGAAGGGGGGAACGAAAGCCAGCATCCCATCTACCCCTATTTTCCACCATACTTTTCACCCAGCGACTCTTCAATACATTTCACCCATATACTTTTCACCCAGAGATTTTTCACCCAGAAACTCTTCTTGCACAGACTTTTG
Source organism: Cladocopium goreaui (assembly GCA_947184155.2). NCBI lineage: Eukaryota > Dinophyceae > Suessiales > Symbiodiniaceae > Cladocopium > Cladocopium goreaui. Next base: position 172,047 of record CAMXCT020006530.1, read on the forward strand.
ACCCATATACTTTTCACAAAGGGACTCTTCACCCAATTTTTTTTCTTGCACATACTTTTCGCCCATATACTTTTCACCCGGAGATTCTTCACCCAGAAACTCTTCTTGCACAGACTTTTCACCCAGAGACTCTTCACCCAGAAACTCTTCTTGCACATACTTTTCACCCATATATACTTTTTACCCAGAGACTTCACCCAGAAACTCTTCTTGCACATACTTTTCAACCAGATACTTTTCACCCAGAGACTCTTCACCAGAAACTCTTCTTGCACATACATGTCACCCATATACTTTTCACCCAGAGATTCTTCACCCAGAAACTCTTCTTGCACAGACTTTTCACCGAGAGACTCTTCAACCAGAAACTCTTCGTGCACATACTTTTCACCCATATACTTTTTACCCATATACTTTTCACCCAGAGACTCTTCACCTAGAAACTCTTCTTGCACATACTTTTCACCCATATACTTTTCACCCAGAGACTCTTCACCCAGAAACTCTTCTTGCACATACTTTTCACCCAGATACTTTTCACCCAGAAACTCTTCACCCAGAAACTCTTCTTGCACATACTTTTCACCCATATACTTTTCACCCAGAGACTCTTCACCCAAAAACTCTTCTTGCACATACTTTTCACCCATATACTTTTCACCCAGAGACTCTTCACCCAGAAACTCTTCTTGCACATACTTTTCACCCTTTTCACCCAGAGACTCTTCACCTAGAAACTTTCTCTTGCACATATTTTTCACCCATATACTTTCACCCAAAGACTCTTCTTGCACATACTTTTCACCCATATACTTTTCACCCAGAGACTCTTCACCCAGAAACTCTTCTTGCACATACTTTTCACCCAGAGACTCTTCACCCAGAAACTCTTCTTGCACTTTTCACCATATACTTTTCACCTAGAGACTCTTCACCCAGAAACTCTTCTTGCACATATAATGGTCCCACATCGGAGCCTCAATTTTACTTTTCACCCATATACTTTTCACCCAGAGACTCTTCACCCAGAAACTCTTCTTGCACATACTTTTCACCCATATACTTTTCACCCAGAGACTCTTCACCCAGAAACTCTTCTTGCACATACTTTTCACCAATATACTTTTCACCCACAGACTCTTCACCTAGAAACTTTTCTTGCACATATTTTTTCACCCAGAGACTCTTCACCCAGAAACTCTTCTTGCACATACTTTTCACCCATATACTTTTCACATCCCCTACTAGATTAAGTGGGGGGGTTGGGTGCCCCCATTTTATAGTACTAAAACGGGGGCACCCATCCCCCCCCGGAGTGGGACCTCTATAAAATGGAAACACCCAAGGTCACAAAACAGGTGCACCTCTATAAAATAAGAAAATTATTTGAAAAAGCAAATATTTACAGCTACAAATTTACTGCAAAACCCTCCATCACTATAAAATGGGAGGCCCCAACGTACCCTGGAGCCTAGCCTTAAAATGAAGGAACTAGCCAACTTTCTACTATAGAATAGGAACCCCCAACCCCCTGTATCTTACAACATCCAAAAATGAATGGTTTTTTGAGGGGTTGGGTGCTCTGATTTTATAGAGATTACATGCCCTTCCTGGTAGGATTTTCTGGGGTTGGGGGTTTCCATTTTATAGTGCCGCAGCCTTCCCACATCCTCCCACCATCATCGCCCCAAAGACACCACATTTTTCTTTAGCCCGGCACGTCCCAAAGCCAAGGGATGCTGACACAAAGACCAAGACTTATTTTCTGGTAGTTTTCCATTGGTCCCATGCTGTCCCATGTCCCAAAAGCCAAGGGATGTCGACAAAAAGACTGGTATCGACGGAGCTGGGTATTTTGGGGCAGCTGGGTATTTTTTTGGGTGGGATGGAGATAGTTTTCCATTTTATAGTGGTCCCATGCTGTCCTATGTCCTGTCGACAGAGCTGGGTATTTTTGGGGCAGCTGGGTATTTTAGGGTAGGATGGAACTTTTGGACCTTTGCTCTCGCACACCTTAGTTCGGCTTCGATGTTGCACAGCATATTGCGTTACAACAGTGAAATTGTTGATCGGGCTCGCTGAAAAAAATCCTATGGATCAAGCAAGACACAGATGGAATGATACTACGGATGCGACAGGCCGAATGCGCATGCACCTAGCCATTAATTATCGTGTCATGGTGACGCAATGACACATCTGGCGGTACACCCTGTGTTGGAAACAGGGGGCAGACAAAACTGGACAAAACAGTACACTCTGACAAGAGGGCACCTAGCAACAAAAAACCTAGAATTACCCACCTCCAAACGCATGTCGGTGGATCTGCAACCTTCTGTTCATATTGGAAACCGTCCCATTTGCAGTGTTGAAATAACTCCACAAAACGTGAAGCACTCGCATGCCACTCCGAAACTTGGGACAGCCAGCTACCCCATAGTGCTGTTGGGAATAGCCATACTTCGTCAGGCTTTTACAACCAAGTGAAGGCTTTTCAGGTGCATCATCAGCATGCTTTCTAAGCCACGCTAAGACTTTGGACCACACTCGGCTTTGTTCACGCAAAGTGTTCTGCTGGACATCTGCTTCAGGATCAAGGTCAGGCAAACAGTAAGACCTAACAGGTCCCTGGGGCCCACGCTCACCCTTGTGAATAAGACATGGAGCAACTGTGCCACTTGACAAGACAAAGTCCACATACAGTTCAAGCATACTAACTGCCGGCTGCGAGAAGTCCCATTCCAACCCATCAAAGTAGTGAACAACCCGCTCAGCAAAGACAGCAGTGTAAACACATGATTGTACTGCTACTTCAGGTACCTTGCAACTCCTACGCACAGCTTGGCTCGGGTCAAAAACCAGTCTGAAAGCAGGCGCAACAACTTTGCTTTTCACCCTTTCATTCTTGCACTTGTCAAGCGCATCAGCATTGATATCTCTCCACATGCAGTGAAAATCCTTCAAGAAAGCAATGTCAGCCTCTCTGGTTTTCAAGCGATCAACAACGGCATCCAGCTCAAGGCCCCAATGCTTGCGAATACATTTTTTGGCCAAAACATCCGCCTTGTTGTTCATATACGCCATCCAACGCAGCGTGGGATCAGAGATGTTCTTGACATTTTGATGTGCTTTAACCTTTGTGACAATCACAGCTTCAACTTCACGTTCGGAAATTAATCTCCAAGCAATTCCCCATAAATCCTCATGATCACTGAATTTGGGCATAGAGCGAGACCTCTTTGCGGAAAGGGCCGCTGCAAGATTGTTGATCACACTAGAGCAGTCAGTGTAAATGTGCACAAAACGATATCTTGAGAGGGCAAGAATGACCCCCCATACCTCGGCACGATAAGCTGAGTGGTCATTTCCAGGCAATGGCATGGCATCTTGGTTTACAACAGTATACCCCTCGCAGTGGACAAAAGAGGCAGCTGCAACCGTAAAACCAGTAATCCCTTGACCAACCGCACTCCCATCTGTGAATACATCAACATGCACCTCATCAGTGTACCCTGGCGTGGCTAAAATTGGGAAAACCGCTGGATTTTCAAACCTCCAATCCGCCCAATCCAATTCACAAGGCAGCAGGCCCCATGCTGGGACACAAGTTTCTTGCTCACAAAGCCAAGCCATAGTTTCCTTATGTTCCTCTCGGAATTTTGCCGTATGCTGACAGTGAAAGACACGATGCATCCGACCATCTTTCATTGAACAAAAAGGACGTTGGTTTTGACTCCCTTTCAGTAATGAACAAGAGCATCATTGGTAACGTGCTTGCCAGTAGCAAGATTCAAGACATCAGTTTTGGCTGGTCCCTCAAGATCATGAATAGCCCGATGAAACGCAGGAATGTCTACACAAGGCACACAAAAGTTTGGCCTATGTTGAACCTGTTGGCAAACATGGGCAGTCCAGGCCAAGCTAAGGAGCTTACGTACATGACACTTGCTATCTCGCAACCAGTTCAATCTCCATCCGCGATAATGCTCAATCTCACCATCAGCACGACATGTCCAGCCCTGATCATTGAAGCTCCTACGAAGAAAGGCAGTCACTCCATTCTGGTTTCGACCCTCCGCCAGTGATTTCAAAAAATCCTCTGCACAAAGCGGAAAAATTTTCAAGAATCTTCGCCAAAATGACACCTTACGCCGCAAGAGAGACACTGCAACATCGTCAATACCCTCCGTGACGAGTGTGGATAAATAAGGATTGTTTCCAGCACGTGATCGGCCCAATGCTTTGCAAGTTGCTGATCTAAGCACCCGGAGCTCAGATGGCGTGTGGTAAACAAGTTCACTACCAAAAGCAGGAATACTGGATGAAAGTTGTGCAGCCATCCTAGTCTTAAACTTTTTTGGTAACATCTTTGATCCCACTCTACGCAACACTCTAGAAGCCTTGAGTATGCGTCCCTTTGTGACTTTCTTTGTGACCCTCTTGCAGTAAGCCACATCACATCCAAGATCGCAGGCAACCAACTTCACTGGTATGGAGGCTCCCTCAACCTCCAAACTTCTCAATTTTGCACGCGACTTAGGGCATGTCGACCATGTCCACGACTTGTCTGTTGCAATTTTCATCCGAAGGATCTGCACAAAGTTAAACATGGAATTAATCCCACTACGCAAGTCATTGAAAGAGTCAGCCAAAATTCCCCAATTATCCGCGTAAGCAAGAAACTCCGTCATGTCATCATCAACGTGCGACTGAATGTGTCCAGCCGCCCAAGCAGTTAAAGTCAACATGGAAACCAGTGACATCGCACATCCTTCCGGGACTCCGGTGGTGGACCCCCATTCATCACCAACTTCACCTGCCAGCTCCAAGACACGCTTGAGGTTTTGAAACATGCTGTCAAGTGCAGTGATAACTTGTTCTGGCACTCCCAACTTCCTCATTGCAAACAATATGGGCAGTCGTGGCACCTGATTGAAACATTTAACAAGGTCAATTGTAATTCCAAGTTTGTGTGTGCTTGTCATCAACGCCTTTTCAACTTCAAACATGACCTTTGCTGCCAACACATCTGCACTGACACCCGCAGCAGCACCAGCAACTTGCGCTGGCAAGAGTGACTGAAGGTGTTGGATGACCTGAAGCGATCTACACCTGGCCCATGTCCGGTAGATTCTACTGGTAATGGTGATCGGCCTGGTCTTCAAAGGGCATGTAGGCTGTTCAAGACCCTTACCCAGCATAACCACACGAGCAACCATCATAGATTTCGGCCAGCCAAAACGCCCATCCTCAATGTCTGCAATGATTTGAAGCAACCACGAAACTAGCGCATCCGGCATACAAAGCAACTCTTTGGCAGTATAACCACACGACCCACGAGCACTTTTGCGGGGCGCACTTCTCACTTGGCTTTTCCATTCCTGTGCAGAAATGGGCTGAAAATCCATGGCAGGAAATGTAGGCAGTTGCTTGAGACTCTCAAAAGCCTCACTCCAGTTATCCACACTGTCATCAACTGGCTCACGTCTCCAAAGCTCTGACCAGGCTTGGCCAGTCATTCTCTGCATCTCATCATGGTCAGAAATGACCTTCCTTTGTGTCACAATCCAATCATCGACATTGCGCCATTTGACGTACCTGTCAAGGTGCCATTTATTCCCAACAACTTGTTCGACAAAACACTCTTGCCCTTGGAAATAGACAGGAAATTGAAATTCAAAACCACTGCCATCCGACAAAACTTTCAAGCACCTGCGTCCTACTTTGGACCATTTCAAGGGAACAACGCACGCCTTCAGCTCTTGCACAATAGCATGGAACGGTGGTGCTGGCTGATCCTTCACCGATTTGTAGGCTTCAGATCCACCGCATTGGATGTCTCTTAAAACCCTACACTCTCTTTCAAACTTTCTGGCTTTGTTACTGTCGGCAACAACAACCTGAAGGTGACATTTAAGGGTTTGAGCAAGGTAATGGACATACTCAACACCAGGACATGACATAGGGACAAAGACACCGAACGTTGTCATGGCAAACTCTTGGAACGAAGGGAAAAACCCTCTGGCACTGAGGACAGCATTCCAAACCTGACTGCAAACATCAAGGCCAATCTGACTACCGCTCCTAACTGCCGCTGAGATTTGCGATTCCAAACTTTGAAGACGACGCACCTGTTTGGTCATGTTTCTTATGATGGAAGAGGGTTGACAAATTTCCGGATTGAAATGTCCTTCCCTCGCTGGCTTAACAATTGGGGCACTTGGTCGGACATGACGACACAACTTCTTGGTTCCACGTCCAAGACAACGACGTGGTAATACTGCAGGTCTCCCAACAGCATCAACGCAAGAATCTTGCAAGCATGACTCAAACGCAAGATTGAACTGTCGAAACGCTTCATCACCATCACGGCGTTTCAAGGCATCATGGAACTTATCCTGCAGTGCTGCTGTATGTATCTTCACCTGCTCTTCCATGCATTCAGGGTCAAACATAAACTGGTCAGTGGTGGCTGGCAGCCACCATTTTGTCACCGGTCTTTCAAAAACCTCTGTTGCGAAGTCCGCAGCAAGTAATGGATGAGAGTCAAATTCATGCTCCTCAATGGTACCACACCATGTCAATGCCTGGACCAACATTGGGTTGATAAGGACAAAGGATTTGCGTGCCTTATCTTTGCTTGTAGGTTGCGGGCTACACTGCCTTCTGTGAGCATCAAATTCAGCCGCATCAACCCAACCAGCCCTACGCAAGGCATTCCATCTAGGGAGATCCTCAATGACGACATTAAAGTCCCCCATCACAACAGCAGGACCTTTGAAGGCCAAAGCATGATCAAAAACCTCAGCACAGAGTTTTGACAAAATGGCCCAAGGATCGTAAAAAGTGGTGGTATGCGTGGGACCATAAACAGAAGCAACGAACATGTGTACCCCATTACCAAGATGAACAATTCCTTCGACAAGCCTGGACGAGTGCTCAGCCAAGCTGGATGGTATGGAATGATATGGCATCAGTTTCAAATGGGATATGAGGCATGTACCTGACGCTCGTCCTCGCATCAATCCAGCATTCTGAGTATGCTTCTGAACCGGTGGACTCCAAAGGGAACTTCTGGCCGCTTTCCTAAGCCTACTTTGTGACACCCGCATGGCATCCAAAGTGTGAGAGGTTTCAGCACCAGCCCAGATTCCATCCCCCCATTCAATCACAACATTCTCTTTATTGTACAATTGGTGCGGATTGAAAGCACCAACACGGAGAGGACCCGGGTGATCAGCCTCCCCAAATCTGCACCCATCACTCGGTTTACGGCACACAACTGATGCCATGTCGGAACTCTCACCAAGGAAAATAAGTGCAAACGGATGCATGAAGTGGCTACGTCCACTCACTATTGAAGACATGGCATGGGAACAATCAGGGTCCGAAAAAACCCTGGGGCAATCTTCTAGGCAATTAAATGCATCAAATTGGTCTTTTGGCAAAAGGCTTTCCATTCCAACTGAATTAATCCAAAATGGACATCGTTCATGTTCAGGCAAATCGCTCTCTGGCATATAGCATGCTCCAGTAGCAAGAAACGAAATTGCAAGGAAAAATATTCTAAGGCAGGCACTCGAAAGACTCCCTGCACCCTTCCGCTGCCCTCTGTTTCAAGACTTGGTTGAGAAGGCATCCTCACGACTCCCTTGATCAGACCTAGGACGCTTGCATTCCTCATTGGCTCCTTTGTCAGCTATGAATTGCTTCATGCTATGCTCCAAATTGGATTGCATCTGTGCCATCATGGTTTGCATTGTTGCAATGACCGTTTGGCTCGATTGCATGACACTGGCCTCAACCTCTCCAATCTTCTGCTTGGCAAACGCTTGTTCCTGACGAACCATGGATAGTTCATTCTTTGTGTCCGCATCCTTAGCTTGTTGATCCTGCTGAAAGTGTTCAAGAGCATTGGCAAGCTGAGCGATCTTGTCATTGGCTGCTTGCAACTTTTGTTCAAAGTGATCAGAAATTTCCGCTTTGACTTCCTGGATTCTAGTTGACGTTGCAACCTGAACACCATTCTGCGCTGGACACACAACCGTATCAACACGGACTTGTTTGGCAGTGATGGAAATGCCACTACTCTCTTTCACTTTCCTCAAAGGTTCAACCAAAACAACTGATCCATTGATACAAAGGTGTCTGTGAGGAGGATCAGCTCGTGCCGCAATCAGCCACCGGTCTTGTCCCTGTGCTCGAATGGGTTTCGCTTCCCATCCCGACTGTTGCAAAGCTTTCTGAACACCATCTTTGCCAATTTCACTAGGAATGTGTTTCAGAATCCACACAGTGTCCTCTGGTCCAATCCCCTCATCCGCAACATAAGCTGATTCAGGGAGCAAGGCAGCACGAAGCGCTGCAGCATTTTCTCTGCGGCATCTGATACCCAGCTGGTCTCTCAGTCGCACAACACCCAAAGCTCTGTCCATGTTCCCTGCTTTCTTCAGGGCTTCTTGCAAACTGCAGTCTGGGAAGGCAATCACTGCAAAACGATCATCATGCCTACGACTCACATCCTTCGGGGAGACGTAAATTCCAGCATGACCAGATCTTGAAAGCACTACGTCCAGAATTTCATCTGGAACACGGATAAATCCATGCCAGTAATCAGCATCCTTGAAAGGGGCTGGTTGCCTCGTGTCCTTCCAAGTCTTCATCGACCAAGTTGCAATCAAACTGGATCCACGTACTGCCGAAATGTGCACCCCAAGATAGTGCAAGGGCACACTGCATTCCTTCCATGAGGCAACTTCGGCTTTCAGGATGTGCAACTCAACTACAGTGGAGGCTGAACTATTGACATTGCTCATCGGCACTGCAGCTTTGAAAGACACTTGACGGTCCCCAAACTGACGGAGCGCTGCTTGAATGACTACTGGCTCACCACTCACTGTCATTGCCGGCATGGAAAACGGCAAATCACCAGCATCAAAACGACGACCAATGACCAAAATTGCCAATGCTTCGATGGAAATTGACCCTTCATGGGATTGTCGATTGGCATCTTCAACTGACATGATGGCAAGACCTTTCTGGTCAGGTCCAAATCGGGACTGCTCAATAATCTCTACATTCTGATCATCATCCCAAAAATGGCCTTTGTCAATGATGACATTGGTGGCATTGGGAATGAAAGCATCATTGTGGCTACCGTTTCTAAGTTTCTTTGTCGGCTTCGATGGTGGCTTCTTGCGACCGTCCTTCTTTGCCTGCAGCATCTCATTCCTGTACACCAATCTGAAGTGCACTCTGTTTGCTTCAGATTTGACCTCTTTCCAGAACTGTTCATCGTCACAACCCTCATGCTTTGCCAAGGTCTCAACATCCGCTTTCTGCAGGAAACTGGCGGTACGTTCACCACATGCATCCTTGGAAACACCATGAATTTCCAAAGCCTTTGCAACCCTTGTTTTCACTGCATCATTGTTGCCACGTTTGGCACCCCCAAGCAGTGGTGCAATCTTGAAACTGATGACATCCTGAACAGGCACATCACCTAGTCTGATTGTGGGATCTGCAACCCTGCTACCAACATGGCATGTCATGCTGACATCAAGCTGGGCATGAGACACAAATGAAGCTGCAATGTCCATCAGCAATGCATTCTCATCCGTACGGACGATATGCGCCTTGGTCTTGAAAGGGGACTTGATCCACCTTTGAGGTGAATCATGGTGCTTCAACTGCTGCTGTGCTGTGTCAATTGGCAGGCCAAAGCTAGTCGTACAAATCATGGTAGGTGACAGCGGCTTGAAACAGTCCCATTCTACCTCAAAAGCATTCCTTCCTTTCAGAACTGTATCAGGCGACAATGGAGCTCCATCTGCATGCACAGTCCATGTGACAGACCCACTCAAATCAGGCAACAAGACTTTGACCGCATCAGCAATAGTGGCAGTTGACTTGACACTTGCAGTTCGGATGATCTTCATGGTCGGATGCTTTGCAACGATACGGATACATCCCTGGTGTGAAGGGATCATGCCAACCTCGGCTGTGTTCACCTCAAGTGGGGCGCAAGCTACATATCCCGGCATACAAGCATGAAACTTCACATCAAATACCTGGGACGGAAATTCAGCAATGAAGTCACATGACTTGGTCGAAATGCCATCAAACATCAATCTCAGCACATCAATGTTGCACCCTACCCTAGCGGCAATGAATGCCGCCACTGTTTGGATTGTCCAGGTTACATCACCATTCAAAACAATGATGGCTCCACTGTCCATCCTGCAAGTAACAGGGATGATGCACGGTTTGAAGACAACATTGGCAGGCGGCGCACATGTGATCACCTCATTCCAGGAAATCTCACGATTCAACCATGTGAATGCCTCAAAGTGCACAGTCTTGGCATGTGGCAAGGCACGCAGTACAAGACATCCCAATCGTTCATCAACATCACCATGCACAACAACAAGCCAGTTATTTTGAGCATGTTTCAGAAATGCAATTCCACCCTTACAGAACGTATGCTTAGCCGAACTGACTTGACGATCAATGACAAATTGGGGTTCATGCATAGGTGCGGTGCAGTCTCCTGGATCGCCACTGGCAGAGAAGAGGACAGTGGCAGGGATTTGAGCCTCTTCGGCACCATCAGGGTTAACCTTCGCCTTTTTCTTTACTGGCTCTACATCATCAATCGCATCAACCGATTTCAAGACAGAGAAGTGACCCTCAGTGACAGGCACAAACGAAGAAAGCTTGATACCCCTGTCGATGATTTGCTTCAGCACACTTGATGGACTCATATCCGGTGAAAACATGGACAGGTGTCCAAGTGCCACATGCGTTTTGACAATCTGCAACCATGCATGGACTGGGCTGATTGCATTCCCACTTTGTTGAAAGGCCAAGGACAAATCACTGGACAATACGACCGACGGCGGAAATCCCAGTGCAGCTAAGAATTCCCATGGACTAAAGTATCTCAGCATGCAACCTTCGTCACACAGCATGGTCTGCAAACCCTTCGACAGCAAGTGATCAATAGGCAACAGGTGCTGGCTACCATATCTGGCCATGATTCCACTGATCTTCATATCCTTAGTGATAGATCGCGCTTTCAACACCGAATGGGCAATGGTCCAGTTAACCTTACTACGCATCCATTGGGGGACCAAATCAGACCTCTGCAACATCGCAAGGACATCAGGGGACGGGACCAACATGGCACGGATGTCGGATGCACTGGCCGGATGCAGTGAATCAGCACTAGCTAAGGTCGGACCTGGCAACGGGCAACCAAAAACCTCATCAGCCAAAGAAATCTGAGCCGCACTATGTACATCAGCCGGATCAAGGGGAACCGAGTGGTGACAAAAAGAAGCGAGCCATCGATCTCTGTACATTGGTAAAATTCGCTGACAGCTATATACACCAGAAAACATGAGAGACATGCCATCCATCGCAGCTCCAGCAAGAAGCCTAGCATAATCCTCATGACGTGAAATACCTGGCACATTCTCGACCATCAACGAGATCAACCGCAACCTTCCAGCAAATTTCAGCAAGGTTCCAAAAATTGCCCCTTCCTCACTCAACAATCCACATTCTTTGCCCGACCCTGACCACGGTGGGCAAGGAGGCGATGCCATCACATGAGCAACATTGAGGATGCCACAAGCCATCCACACATTGGGATCAGCAACATCGGATTGGACAACTGTGGTCTTGGTCAACTCCCCTGACAGGGCTCTACTCAGGCAAGTGACGGAATCAATCACCTCACAACCATGAGCCTGGGCGCAGGCTTTAGCCACATGCGCATCTTTTTCAACGATCAAAAGCACATCTTGTCCACACTCTCGGGCAGCCCATGACCACCCTGCAAGGCCACCGAACATCTCAGCAAGGCGAACCTGACCCCTACTGGATGATGGATGCAACAAGATCGTACTACCTTTGGATGGGTCAACGTGCACATGCAAAGAATCCTCATGCCATGCAACTTCGAAATCCATCAAAGTCATTGAAGGCACCCCTTGAATGAATTTGGTCCATTCATCAGGTACATGTACAACCGCATGCGCTCCTGACGTCAAAGAGCACTTCCATGTATTTTCACCAACACTTTGTCCTATCATCACCTCCGTCAAATCACCAGAAAGAAGATCCATGGCAAACCGGTGGAGGAACAACAGGGAAAAGGGCTATTGGTCGATTCCAGCCGCACCCGCTGGGAGGTGCCCTTCAACCATGAACGGCTAGGGTAGGATGGAACTTTTGGACCTTTGGACTCGCGTACCTGCGTTAGGCCTCAGAGTTAGGCGGCAGATGCATCCTAACTGTGAACCAAAACTGGACGTGGCTCGCAAAGTGATGAAAACCAGCAAACCTACGGAAAACGCAATGCACGGATGAACGGATGCAAAGGGACTAAGCACCAGGGCAGTGCAACCCTATGAATTGTCATGCACCAGCCAATGACGGAGTCGTGACCTTATAGCGTCTACTCATGTTACCACTGCGCATGGTAGTGGAGCCCTGCGCAGAATGGAAATAATCCCACAGAGTCTGGAGGACTCTCATGCCGCAACGAAATTTCGGTGCCCCCCGCAGACCATAGTGTTGCTGAGAGTACCCAAGCTTAACCAAAGATACACAACCCCTTCGAGGTCTTTCAGGGGCAGTTTCGCAATGATCTCTTAACCAAGCAAGTGTCTTGGTCCACACACGGCTTTGATCACGAAGTGAACACTGCATGACATCAGCAAGTGGACATAAATCAGGGAGCTTATAGGTGTGGGTACGCTTATCCATGAGACATGGGGCAATAGTTCCCGACCACAGGGTGAAGTCAATGTACACCTCCAAGCATGAAACGTCCGGTTGAGAGAAATCCCATTCCAGGTTATGGAAGTATCTACAAACCCGACTGGCAAATTGTGGCGTGTACCTGCATTTGTTGATGGCGTCCTCTGACACACAACAAGGAATTTGAACAGCCTGGGTGGCATCAAACGACAACTGGAAAACTGGCCCAACTGTTTCAACAACGTTGCCTTTGGAGCGAGCAGCTCGAATGGCTGCCTCATTCATTTCTGACCACATGACATGAAATTCCCTGAGCATGGCAATATCGTTGGATCTCTGTGCACACCTTAAGTTGATTTGCTTTACCAACCCTTTCCACGTTTTCTGAAGGCATCGGCGCGCAAGAGCATCAGCTTTGTCATTCATGAACGAAAGCCATCTGTAAAATGGATCAGAGATGGTTGAAATATCCAAGTGTGCCTTCACCTTTGTCACTAGGACCTCATCACCCGCACGATTGAGAACAAGATCCCAAACAATGCCCCAAAGATCCTCATGGTCAGTGAACTGTGGTTTTGAGCCCGATTGTTTGGCAGAGACGGCAGCAAGCAAGTTAGTCACCACTGCAGCGCAATCCGAGTAAACATGTACCCGTCGAAAATCGCGCAAAGCCATGATAACAGCCCAGATTTCTCCTCTATAGGAAGTATGATCGTTGCCCGGGACCGGTTCCGCACGCGAGGAGAGGATTAGATAGTCCCTACAATGAACATAAGCAGCAGATGCAATGGTAAGCCCAGTTATGTTCTGACCTACTGCACTACCATCAGTGAAGACATGAGCCACATCGTCAGAACAAGCAACACTGCAAGTGACAACTGGTAACGTTGGATCACCATGAAACCGCCAATCAATCCAGGAAAAGTCCAAAGGAAGAAGCCCCCATGAACTGACCGCATCCTCCTGGTGTTCAAGCCATTGCATGAGCTTTGAGTGGGATTGTCGAAATTGCTCTGTCAAAGCGCACTCCCAAACCCGGTGCTTTCTACCATCACGTTCACCGCAAAGAGGGCACTTGTCTGAGGTAGCTCCTTTGGAGTAATGGACTAAAGCTTCATTGGTGACATGCTTACCAACAGCAAGATTCATGGCATGAGACCGAGCAATGTCATTCAGGGACCCAAGTGATGCATGAAAGGCCAAGACATCAACACCTTCAATGTCAAAATCTTTGCGATGTTGCGCATGCTGACAAACAATTGCTGACCAAGAAAATCCCAACATTTTACGAAGAACAAACTTGCTGCAACTTGTCCAATTGACCTTCCAGCCTCTTTCATGCTGAATAAGCCCTCCGTTGAGACACTTCCAACCATGGTCAAGCAAAGTTCTACGGAGAAACGCTGTAGCACCCATTCTATGTGTGCCCTCAGCAAGCATCTGCAAAAAACGATCACGCTGACTGGGGAAAATTCGAAAAAACCTTCGCCAGAAAATCACTTACGCAGTAAAAGAGTTGGAGCCAAGTCATTCACACCTGGAGTGACCAAAGTAGCCAAATAAGGATTGTTACCAGCACGTGACCTTCCTAGCCCATTGCATACAGCAGTCCTCAAAACTCTCAAGTCAGAAACTGTGTGATAAACCAGCTCACTTCCGTAGCCCGCGATACCACCAACAAGTTGTTTGGACATCACAGTTTTGAACTTTCTTGGCAACTTTTTAGTTGCAACCCGTTTCATGATCCTAGACGCCTTGGAGATCCTTTTCTGAGAAACTTTTTTGCTAATCCTCCGACAGTATGAGACATCACATCCAAGCTCTTCAGAAACCAACTTGATAGGAATGTTGCGACCATTGAGACAAAGTGTGGCCAATTCAGACCGCTGTCTGGCATGAGTGGCCCAAGCCCATGATTTGTCTGTGGAAATTTGCATCTTCCAGGCAGTCACCGTTTTCTCCATGGCATCCAGTCCGGCTCTGAGGTCTTGAATGCTGTTTGCCAAAAATGCCCAGTTGTCAGCATATGCCAAAACAACCGCTGAGTCAGATCCAACCGACACCTGGATGAAGTCCGATACCCAAGCAGTAAGCGCAAGCATGGCGATAATTGACATGGCACAACCCTCAGGCACTCCCGTGGATGATTGTAAAGGGTCACCGACAACCCCAGCAATGTCCAAAACCCGCCGCAGTTGCTTGAACATGGACTCAAGTGCAGTGACAAACTGGCATGGAACACCCAATCTGCGCATTGCATGTAGGACAGGTCTTCGAGGTATCATATTAAAGCATTTCAGCAGATCAACGGTCACCCCCATCCTCGGATTGTTGGTCTGAAGCGCGCATTCAATCTCCCAGAGCAAAGAGGCTGACAAAAGGTCGGAGCTAACCCCTGAGGCAGTTCCGGCAATCTGAGGAGGGAGCAAACTGCTCACATGCTGAATGATTTGAGCCGATCGGTATTTCGCCCAATTTCGATATATCCTGGAAGCAATGGTAATGGGTCTGGTTTGCAAAGGATCAACCGGCTGATCGTGAGTCTTTGCGAGCATCACAACCCTGGCCAACATGAGTGATCTGGGCCACTGAAATCTACCTTCTTCAATTGCTGAGAGAAAAGCAAGTAGTCACTGAAGCAATGGGTCTGGCATGAGAACCAACTTACGAGCCGTATAGGCACAGGCCCCTCTTGCACTTTTCCTGCTGACTCCGGCTGCATGTCGTTTCCACTCAATTGGATCCAGTGGTGAGAAATGCAAGGTTGGAAAGTCATTGAGCGACCGAAGACCCTCCAATGCTTCATTCCAGTTTTCATCAACATCGTCAATGGGATCTCTGAGCCACATCTTAGACCAGGCTTGTGCAGTGGTAGCATGAAGGGCAGTGGGATCAGCGATTGCCTTTCTCTGCTTCAAGAGCCAGTCAGATGTATCTTTCCATCTCACATGTCTATCCAAGTGAACAAGGTTGTCCGTCACTGCAAGTGCAAAACACTCCTGCCCCTGAAAGTACAACGGAAACTGGACATCCAAACAGGTCACGTCACCTTGAACTTTCAAACATGTCCTACCTTCTTTGGGCCACTTCTGCGGTATGACTTGCAAAGCTACTTCCTGAAAGATGGCTTGAAATGGGGGAGCAGCTTGGTCACGCACACTCTTGTAAGCCTGCGATCCCCCCCTTGTATATCACGCTGGATCTTGCATTCTCTGGCAAATCTTTGGTTTTTGTTGGACTCCGCAACAACTTCCTGAACATGGTGCTTTGTCAAGTTGGCAAGGTAGTGGACATATTCCAGACCGGGACAGTTGACTGGAACGAAGACCCCAAAGCATGACAAGACAAATTGCTGGAAAGTCGGGTGAAACCCTCTGGCCAAAAGAATAGCTTTCCAAAGGTCAGTACATTGCATGGAAGGACGGGCATCACCACGCTTAAGGCCTGCATGAAGCTGAGACTCAAGGCTGTTCAATCTTCGAACCTGCTTGGTCATATCACGCACGATCATACTGGTTTGACAAATGGATGGATTGAAATCACCCTGTCTTCCATTCTTAATGATAGGGGCCGATGGCCTGACCTTGCGAGAAATACTTTTGCTACACCTACCAAGGCATTTTTTCGGCAGGAAAGCTTTTTGACCCGAAGAGTCAACACAAGCATCAACTAAACAATTCTCAAAGGCCAAGTTGACTTGTCGTAAGGCTTCTTCCCCATCTGCATTGTCCAATGCCCTTTGAAACCTGTCACGCAAGACCTCAGTTTGCTGCAGAGCGCATTCATTCATAATTTCACTATCGAACATGAAAGGATCAGTAGTGGCAGGAAGCCACCATTTGGGCATCGGCTGCACAACAACCTCAGTGTTAAGGTCCGCAACCAAAAGGGGATGAGAGTCAAACTCAAATTCCTCTATAGTGTCACACCACAATAAAGATCTTGCCAACTGTGGATTGAGGAGGATGAAAGATCTCCTCGCACTTTCTTTGCTGGTTGCACTGGGAGCAGCATGTCTCCTGGCCGCATCAAAAGCTGCTGCATCAATCCAACCCTGCTGCTTCATGACGTTCCACCTGGGTATCTGATCAATGTCAACATTGAAATCTCCCATGACAACTGCCGGACCTTTGTATGACATGGCATGATCAAAAACCTCCGTGCAAAGTGAGGCCAACAAGGACCATGAGTCAAAGAAAGTAGATGTGTGCGTAGGTCCATACATGGAGGCAACAAACATGTTAGTGCCGTTACCTATGTCAACCAAGCATTCCGTAACCCTTGAAGATTGCACAGCCAAATCAGACAGCAAAGCAGGATATGGCTTCAATCGCAAATGGGAAATGACACATGTACCTGACGCCCTACCACGCATCATACCAGCATTGTTGGTGTGCTTCTGAACTGGCTGGCTCCATGCACTGTAAAGGCCTTTCTTCTTAAGTCGGCCTGCAGTGACTCTCATTGCATCGATGGTATGTGAAGTTTCGGATGCTGCCCAAACCCCAGGACCCCATTCGGCCACAATCTCCTCCTTGTTGAAAAGCTGGTGAGGATTAAACGTGCCAATGCGAAGGGGACCTGGATTCTCAGCTTCACCCAAGCGGCATGACATGAAAACCCATGGAACCTGGTCTGAAGAAACCACCTCACAGGTGTTCAAGTCGCTATGATTGGACGTGTCATCCATCAATTGGCTGCAAATGAATTGGGAAGCCCAAAATGGGTACTGCTGTTCAAACTCCTGGCTGCTGCTAAGACAACATGCACTTGACGCTACAACCGATAAAGCAAGGAAAACATACCAAAGGCAGGCGCTGATAAGCCTCCCTGCTGACTTACCCTGCCTCATTTGTCAATTCTTGGATGCAAAATCATCATTTCTTCCCGGTTGGTCTGATTTGTGTCTTTTGCCATCTTCTGCAATATTGCCTTGCAGCATTTGTTTCATAGATCCTTCAATGGACATCTGCATTTGCGACATCATGGATTGCATGGTTTGGATTACCGTCTGCCCACTCTGAACCACACTGGCTTCCACCTCTGAAATTTTCTGTTTGGCAAAGGCTTGCTCGCTGCGCACCATGGCAAGCTCATTCTTTGTCTCCAGATCCTTCTTGGATTGTTCAGACTGCATCTTTTCCAGAGCCGCTGTGAGTTGAGTGATGCGGTCATTTGCCGCCTGCATTTTCTGTTCCATCTGGTCAGAGATCTCAGCTCGCACTTCCTGGATGCGTGTTGAGGCCGCAATTTGGACATTACCCGTCGATGCATTGACCATAGTGTCAACCTTGACTTGCTTTGCAGTGATGGTCACCGCACCAGGTTCCCTGTGCCTTTTGATGGCCTCAACCAAAACATAAGCTCCATTGATGCACATGTGTCTCATGCTGGGCATCTCCTTAGATGCAACAAGCCAACGGTTCTGACCCTGTGCACGTACAGGCAAAGCATCCCATCCAGATTGAGTGAGTGCATCCTGAAGACCTTCTTTTCCAACTGTCGGTGGCACGTTTTTGAGCACCCAAAGCGTATCGTCGGACTTGACACCTTCTGATGCAACAAATGCAGACTCCGGAAGCAGTGCAGCTCTCAAACATGCTGAGTGTTCACGTCTGCACCTAATCCCAAACTGGTCACGAAGATGCACAATGCCCAGCGTCTTGTCAAAGGAACCTGCCTTCTTAATCGCTTCCTGCAAACTGCAGTCAGGCAAAGCAATCACTGCAAAACGTTCATCATGTCTACGGTTGTCGTCCTTTGGAGACACATAGATCCCTGCCTGGCCCGAGCGACTCAGCACTTGATCAAGAATGTCATCGGACACACGAATGAAACCATGCCAGTAGTCTGCCTCACGGAACGGAGCTGGCTGTCGTGAGTTCTTCCATGTCTTCATGGACCAAGTTGCAATTAGAGAGGACCCTCTTACTGCAGAGATGTGAACCCCAAGGTAATGCAAAGGAACACTGCACTCTTTCCATGCCCCCACTTCAGATCTCAGAATGTGAAGCTCCACCACAGTTGTTGCAGTTCCTTCAACCTTGGCGCTGGGGATGGCGGCTCGAAAGCAAACAGGGCGATCACCAAACTGTCTCAGTGCAGCCTGGATGATGATTGGTTCACCACCGATGGTCAATGCCGGCATGGTGAATGGTTCGTCTTCTGGCCCAATTTTTTCCCAATGACCAAAATCGCAAGGGCATCAAACAGACATCGAGTAGGATGGAAAAAAAAATCCATTTTATAGTGGTCCCATGCTGTCCCATGTCCCAAAAGCCAAGGGATGTCGACAAAAAGACTCCAAGCTGGGTATTTTGTTGTGTCGACAGAGCTGGGTACTTTTGGGGCAGCTGGGTGTCTAACGCTTACCCAAATGCACCTTCCACAATCCCTACAGTTGCACCGTATAAACGGTTTTCCTCGTTTCTTCCATGTTTTTTTTTCTGTGCTTCTACTCCATAGTGGTCACACATCGAAACAGCAAGTTTTCCATTGCTTTTCCATTGTTTCACGCATGCTTTACGCCGTAAACTTTACCAATAATGGTCCCACATCGGAGCCTCAATTTTACTTGGCATCATTTTACCCTCTCCCTATTCTTTCCACCGTTTCCATTGCTTTCCAATTTTTTTTTCCATTGTTTTATGTCAAAGTCCCTCCTTTTTTCCATTGTTGTTCTCATCATTTTCCCCTCCTTTCCCATTTTTTCCCATTGTTGTCTGTCATATTCCCTCATTTTTTCTACTGTTTTTCTCATCATTTTCCCCTCCATTGCCAGCATCCCATCTACCCCTATTTTCCACCATACTTTTCACCCAGAGACTCTTCAATACATTTCACCCATATACTTTTCACCCAGAGATTCTTCACCCAGAAACTCTTCTTGCACAGACTTTTCACCCAGAGACTCTTCACCCGGAAACTCTTCTTGCACATACTTTTCACCCATATACTTTTCACCTAGAGACTCTTCTTGCACATACTTTTCACCCATATACTTTTCACATCTTTTCACCCAGAGACTCTTCACCCAGAAACTCTTCTTGCACATACTTTTCACCCATATATACTTTTTACCCAGAGACTTCACCCAGAAACTCTTCTTGCACATACTTTTCACCCAGATACTTTTCACCCAGAGACTCTTCACCCAGAAACTCTTCTTGCACATACTTTTCACCCATATACTTTTCACCCATATACTTTCACCCAAAGACTCTTCTTGCACCTACTTTTCACCCATATACTTTTCACCCAGAGACTCTTCACCCAGAAACTCTTCTTGCACATACTTTTCACCAATATACTGTTCACATCTTTTCACCCAGAGACTCTTCACCCAGAAACTCTTCTTGCACATACTTTTCACCCAGAGAGACTCTTCACCCAGAAACTCTTCTTGCTCAAACTTTTCACCCATATACTTTTCACCTAGAGACTCTTCACCCAGAAACTCTTCATAGTGGTCACACATCGAAACAGCAAGTTTTCCATTGCTTTTCCATTGTTTCACGCATGCTTGACGCCGTAAACTTTACCAATAATGGTCCCACATCGGAGCCTCAATTTTACTTGGCATCATGTTACCCTCTCCCTATTCTTTCCACCGTTTCCATTGCTTTCCTATTTTTTTCCATTGTTTTATGTCAAAGTCCCTCCTTTTTTCCATTGTTGTTCTCATCATTTTCCCCTCCTTTCCCATTTTTTTCCCATTGTTGTCTGTCATATTCCCTCATTTTTTCTATTGTTTTTCTCATCATTTTCCCCTCCATTGCCAGCATCCCATCTACCCCTATTTTCCACCATACTTTTCACCCAGAGACTCTTCAATACATTTCACCCATATACTTTTCACCCAGAGACTTCTTGCACATACTTTTCACCATATACTTTTCACCCAGAGACTCTTCACCCAGAAACTCTTCTTGCACATACTTTTCACCAATATACTTTTCACCCAGAGACTCTTCACCTAGAAACTTTTCTTGCACATATTTTTCACCCATATACTTTCACCCAGAGACTCTTCTTGCACCTACTTTTCACCCATATACTTTTCACCCAGAGACTCTTCACCCAGAAACTCTTCTTGCACATACTTTTCACCCATATACTTTTCACCCAGAGACTCTTCACCCTAGAAACTCTTCTTGCACATACATTTCACCCATATACTTTTCACCCAGAACTCTTCACCCAGAAACTCTTCTTGCACATACTTTTCACCCATATACTTTTCACCCAGAGACTCTTCACCCAGAAACTCTTCTTGCTCAAACTTTTCACCCATATACTTTTCACCTAGAGGCTCTTCACCCAGAAACTCTTACATATAATGGTCCCACATCGGAGCCTCAATTTTACTTTTCACCCATATACTTTTTACCATATACTTTTCACCCAGAGACTCTTCTTGCACATACTTTTCACCCAGAGACTCTTCACCCAGAAACTCTTCTTGCACATACTTTTCACCAATATACTTTTCACCCAGAGACTCTTCACCTAGAAACTTTTCTTGCACATATTTTTCACCCATATACTTTCACCCAGAAACTCTTCTTGCACATACTTTTCACCCATATAGTTTTCAAATCTTTTCACCCAGAGACTCTTCACCTAGAAACTCTTCTTGCACATACACTTATACTTTTCACCCAGAGATTCTTCACCCAGAAACTCTTCTTGCACATACTTTTCACCCAGAGACTCTTCACTCTTCTTGCACATACTTTTCACCCATATACTTTTTACCCACCCAGAGACTCTTCACCCAGAAACTCTTCTTGCACATACTTTTCACCCATATACTTTTCACCCAGAGACTCTGCACCCAGAAACCCTTCTTGCACATACTTTTCACCCATATACTTTTCACCCAGAGACTCTTCACCCAGAAACCTTCATTTTTTTCCAGTGCTTTTCCATAGTTTTGCTCGACATCATTTTCCCGCCCAGATCCACCTCGGAGGGCGGACCAGGGGGGAATCGATACCCCAACGTCACCCAATTGCCACCTGGTACATAACCCTAAAAAAATTTACCTGCGTCCACCTTTTTTACCACCTATTTTCCGCATTTTTATCCCACTTCGGGCGCTCTGCCCCCAGACCCCCTTAACTCACTTTGTTCGCAAAAATAACTTCGCCTAGCCTAGCGGCTGGCTTTCGTGACAACGATGCAGGTTTGTCTCCTGGTTGGTGATCTCTGAGTAGTTTGCCAAGACCAAGGTGCTGCCGTGGGTTGCCTCCACAACGTCATCGCACTGCAGCTGGCAGACCCCACTTGAAAGCACCTTGTTCCCATGCCATGGACTGTCTGGCAAACGCTCACGTAGCAATAAAATAATGTCAGCAGCGGTGTCGTCGCAGTCAGTTTGATATTAAAGTGACCATGTCCAGGAACGTCCACAGAGACCGACATGAGGCAGCGAATCCTTTGCGCTGTCCAGCACGAATCAAATTCCCCAGGTTTGTCATGGTTTGTCAAGGCCTTTCTTTTGTGCATGAGATTTGGCTGTGTTTCTCTTGTGCTTCACAGGCCAAGCTTTCATGTTGAATAGCACTACACACTGCAAATGCGGTATACGTCCGTCTTGAGAAAAAACAGCAAGATACAAAATGGAATCAAAATGGCCAAGACAACACAACACATCCAAGACAACCAGTCAACATGGTTCACATCGTCAACACGGTCAAGGAAAACAACGACAACCATTTCTTGGAATTCCTTCAAATCAAGCTAGGCTCAAGTATAGTACGATACATTTAGATGATGACCATTGATGACCAATGATGATGCAAAGCTTGGTTTCCGCGCTCTTCCAGGACGGGGAAGTCCTGCAGCTGTCAAAGCTGCACTGAAAATTTTGAAAATCACCCAGCTCGAAGACTCTGAACTCTGCACCAAGATGACTTCGTTTTGCCGAACCCAAAAGAATCTTAAAGGGAGGAAACAATTGAGAATTTCTCCTTAGGACAACAGAGTTGGCGCGGAGGGTTATCGGACAAGGTTGAGACGCCACGTGAAGGCCAGCGGACAAGTGGTGTCACGACTCAAACCAAACTGTGAAAAGGTAAACAGTGAACTTTGAACTTCTTTGCCCTCCAAGCAAACCTGGCAATGAAAACCCTACAGGAACGTCAACTGCAAAGGTTGCACTACAGAAGGGTAGATGGGTTGGAAGTGCCACCTGCTAGGACCTTCAACATTTCAGGCACTAGGTGGACCCATTGGACCCAACTCCACTTTTCTGAGACAAAACAGATTCCAATCACTTGTTATTCAACAAATTTGAAAGGCCTCAAATCGTGTTAAAAAAACACAACGGAAATCCGAACCCTCCGCGGAAATGTCTCCCTTGACACCAGATATGAATCTATCGGCTCCAGCTCCACGTCCTGCCTCGCTGTCCAACTTGGCAGCTCCACGGTTCGCCTCGTTTCCGA
This sequence comes from Cladocopium goreaui, assembly GCA_947184155.2. Taxonomy (NCBI): domain Eukaryota; class Dinophyceae; order Suessiales; family Symbiodiniaceae; genus Cladocopium; species Cladocopium goreaui. The sequence goes on from CAMXCT020006530.1 coordinate 195,263, forward strand.
ACCCGCTTGGGATGTGTTTTTCATCCAGGAAAAAAAACATGAAATCCATCGGAGGACGTGGAGCTGAAATTTCCGGCATGTTTTTGACAAATTCAGAGATCCCTACAACTTGGATATATTCAACGGAAAGTACAAAGCGTTGTGTCTCACTTCGTACAGCTGGCCTTTCCACACTCTCTCGAGCATACCGTGGGATAAAAATTCATAAAAGTATCGCTGAATCTTCTAGATTGTCCAGCAGTCGCTGACGATGAAAGCAACAATTCCATGGTTTTCATGGTGATTCTGACATGATTCACGATGAATAACTACTGCAAAGTTCCGATCGAGAGATCCCGCAATGTCACGTTCCATCACGCTCCTATCTTCACGTCGCAAAGTTCTATAGCTTGTGGGTTCATGGCCGATCTGATTTTCAGATACATATATCTATTCGTTGACCGTCGCAGTTGTCGTTGACCACACCCTCACCATGGATGCTGCTTCCGGACTCTCCTTGCAAAAAACTATAACAAAAAAACAATGGCTGGAGTCAGCCTACTGTGTTGATAAAATGGCATGTGACCGCCCCGAATAATGTTACTCCAAATACAAATGAGATAGCTGAACTGAGGCAGTTCTAGATTCAAGTGGCATTCCTCATGCGCAAAACAAGGAAAAACTCATCCCCCAAGAATTATGGAAACCCATTTTTTTCGTGACGTTCTCAACCAGGGCCCTGGGCCGGCGCCTAGTCCAACTCAGTGTGCCGAGTAACAGCGCCTGCCAGGCAATCTGAAAATTCAGTCACAGCGTGACGTGAAGCACGCTCTAACATCATGTCACGTCTTTCAAGTTGAAGCGAAAGCTTGCATGGCTGTGTTTTCCACCTGGAAAAAATTGCTTGAGAACATTTTCCAAATCAAGTCTTTGCTTGGCTCCTTGGGTTTGCCATAGTTTTCCCTAAGAGCGGAAAATTATGGAAAATCGTTGCGCTCAAAGGTGGTTTCATTCCTTTCAAAACAAACAACTTCACCGGTGATCACGACCGAACTATTCAGGTGCCTTGGTCTCTTGAGACCTCGAATTGTTGCGCCTGGACCTGGATCACCCAATGCATCTCCCAAAAATCCAAACATCAAACATCCAACGTGAAATATCTTGACGCGTGTGTTTTGTAATTGTTTTAGAGCTTCATCAATCTTCATCATGCGGAAGCGAAGAGGTCTTGATTCAACAAACAAGTGCTGGTTTCATACGCATTCATGATATTTATGTCGTGCTGTAAATGGCCAATGACAACTGGATCCCTGGCCGAAACCCACGCCACATGGTGGAAAGAGCATGATCCGCAACCCAATCACCCAGGCAGCTCGAACTATCAGTTTCAAACCAACAGACAGGTCATCCCTCCTTGGCAAAGCATCCGGACATCTCAGTTGATGCACTTTACCCATGAACAAATTGCAGGCAACTCGCTAAGACCGTTACCCTGCAACCAAAGCTCCTCTAACGTGTGAAGCCTTGAAAGCATATTGGCCCAGACTTCAGCAGGCAATTCGTTGAGTTTGTTGTCCTGCAGCCAAAGCACCTGCAAGTTACCGAGACCTGCAAACAGGTCGGCCCAGATTTCAACAGGCATCTCATTCAGCCGGTTCTTAGCCAGGCCAAGCTTTTGCAGGTTGCCGAGCCCGGAAAAAACTCCAACGGGCAACTCGCTGAGATCGTTTCCGCTCAAGTAAAGCACCTGCAAGCTGCTAAGCTCCGCAAACAGGTCGGCCCAGACTGCAGCAGGCAACTCACTGAGTTTGCTGGACCACAGGTCGAGCTCCTTCAAGTCGCTGAGTCCGGAAAAGACTTCAGCGGTCAGCTTGCCGAGTTTGTTTTTCCTTAGGATAAGCTTCTGCAACTTCCTGAGCTCTGCAAACATTTTAGCCCAGACTTCAGCAGGCAACTCGTTGAGATTGTTGAACCCCAAGTTGAGTTCCTCTAAGTTGCTGAGCCCGGCAAAGACTTCGGCAAACAGGTTGGCCAAGACGTCAGTGGGCAACTCATTCAGCTTGTTGCTACTCAGGTCAAGCTTCTTCAACTTGCTGAGCCCTGAAAACACTCTGGCCCAGAATTCGGCAGGCAATTCACTGAGTGTATTCTCACCCAGGCCCAGCTCCTGCAAGTTGCTGAGTCCTGAAAAGACTTCAGCAGGCAACTCACCGAGTCTGTTGTCATTCAGCCTGAGCGCCTGCAGGCTGCTGAGCCCTTCAAAGACTTGAGCAGGCAAAGAGAGCTTCTTGTTCCACCTCAGGTCCAGCTCCTGCAAGCTGCTGAGCCCTGCGAAGACTTTAGGAGGCAATACGCTGAGATCATTGCTGAAGAGATCAAGTTTCTGCAACTTGCTCAGCCCTGCAAACAGGTTGGCCAAAACTTCAGAAGGCAACTTGCTGAGCAAGTTGTTCCCCAGGTCCAGCTCTCGCAAGCTGCTGAGGCCTGAAAAGACGTCACCAGGCAAATCACTGAGTTTGTTAGACCTCAGGCCAAGTTTCTGCAAGCTGCTGAACTCTGCAAACAGGTTGGTCCAGACTTTGGCGGGCAACTCACTGAGATCGTTTCCGCCTAGTTCAAGCTCCTGCAAGCTGCTGAGCCCTGAAAACAGATTCTCCCAGACTTCAACAGGCAACTCTCCGAGTTTCTTGTTCCAACCCAAGTTGAGTCTTTGCAATTTGCTGAGCCCTGAGAAGACTTTAGGAGGCAATACACTGAGACCATTGAAGCCGAGATCAAGTTCCTGCAACTTGATCAGCCCTGCAAACAGGTTGGCCAAAACTTCAGAAGGCAACTCGCTGAGTTTGTTGGGCCCCAGGTCCAGCTTCTGGAGTTTGCTGAGCCCTGCAAAGACTTCAGCAGGCAACTCACTGAGCTTGTTATTACCCAGGTCCAGCTCCTGGAGTTTGCTGAGTCCTGAAAAGATTTCGCCTGGCAATTCAGCCAGCTTGTTTAAACCAAGGTCGAGGGTCCGCAACCAAGGAGTCTTATCAAAGATGCCATTTGGCAGTGAGCTCAACCTGTTTTCGCTCAGATCGAGAACTTGTAGCCGCGGGCTGTGCTGCAAAAGCTCTTGCGGAAGTATTTTCAGCTCGTTTCCATCGATGCTATAGCCCTTCTCATCAGATTTACCCCCCAGCAACAATTGCTCCAGGGCTGGCATGGGGCGCAGCAAGTCTTCTGGCAGCACCTTCAATCGGTTTTGGCTGAGGGACAAGATTTTCAAGTTTGACAAGCCGCTGAACGTGTCTGACTCCACATGTTTCAAACTCAAGCGGCCCAGGTCCAAGAGCTGCAGGCTCTCCAACGGGGAGAATACATTTTGTTGCAAAACAAACAACCGATTGCCAGAGAGCGACAACCGTTGCAAGCCCCGCGAAGAGGTGAAGGCATCCTCTGCAACACTTGTGATGTCCTGCTCACTCAAGCTCACATCTTTGAGGCGAAGAACGCCTACAAGGTGGCAGTTCGTGAGGTGCTTTGCACCATCGTCCTTTTCCTGGCAGCGACACGGAAAGCATCCGAAATCAGTCGTGTGAATCGGGTAGAAGTGTGACGAAAGCAGCAGAGCAACGATCGTGACAAGCAAACAGGGCGAATACCTCAGCAGTGGTTGCAAGGAGAAACGATTCACTCGAGTTCATCCATCAAAGCCCGATGGTATGAAAGGGCGGGCATTCCGGCACACAAACTCACGCCATGATGAAACAGAAACCTAATCTCAGAGGGATTGATATTGAAGACATGGGTATCATAGGTATCCAATTTTGTTTACTTCGCGAGTGCCTTTGCTGGGACTCCTGCAACTATGCCATCCGACGGCACCTTGCAACTGTGGAATCCTGCAACCCTGGAAACCCTGAAATACTTGGAATGCACCTCGGAATCCTGAACCTGTGAAACTAAGTGAGAACCCTGAAACGCGCTGAAAAACCTTTCAAAAGCCCTGGAACCCCCTTGGCTGCTGATGCTGCTGGGGAACAACACCTTAAGAAGTGGTGTATCAGATTGTGTATTAGTATGCTTGAGGACGAACAAAAGGATGCAGCAAGTACAGTAAAGCTGAGAACACCAAGACGCCTCCTTTGTACAAATATGTTGAGGGGCTTCGAGATACTCACATGACAAATTGTGTCAACAGGTCCAACAGGTTGCGAAACCACGATGGATTGAAAATTGCAGAGACAACATAAAACGAAACATAACGAAACCAATGCAGCAAAAATGCAAGGCTTTGCAACAAATCCGATATCTCTTTGAGCAAGAAAATCTAGATGGGCCCAGCAGTGACTGGGAAGCAGAGTTCGGTAAGCTTTGCAACTTCTTCCAGTAGGTCGATCGATCGTTTCGCTCCAAAGCACGGCAAACTGTGCAAACATGTGCAAGAGAATAGTAGACAGCAAAGAATCCAAAAAAATCGGATGGGAACGCAAATGCCGGGTCCAATTCTGCTTGGAAGTTGACCGAAGCCTCATCCCCGAAATTTCCTTGAATGGCTTGGTCCAGCTGCAGTTCGTGGATGGCCAGCAAGGTGATGATGAGGTATGTGCTGGTGTAAGCAATATCAAGAACCGCATCCATCATCGCAGCGCCACGGCGCACCCACTTCACAGTGGGTAAACCCAACAAAATGGTTGGATAGATGCTGTTCAAACAGAGGAAACCCATAAAAGTCCAAAAGCATCTTTCGAATGCACCTGAATGCTTCGGAGCTGAATGGAATGCAAAGGACACAAGGCCACCCATGATTTGGAGCTTTCCAAAGGCCTGTAGCATCACTGTGAATAACTGCAGCACTGCAACCTTGAAGCCGTAGAGCTTGCCTTCAATGCCAAAATACTCCTCATAGAGCAGCTGGGTGGGCTTCAACGGTCTCAACTTGATATTGGCTGACCGACACCGGCGCAAGTCGCTCAAGAGGACGATGATCAAGGCCAGGTATGGCAAAGAGAAAACCATGGAAGGCAACAGCTGCGAAAGGCTCTCCTCCAACCATCCTCCAGAATCAGAAGTGGTAACCTCCGACAATCTCCCATCACTGGGCTCAACTGTCTGCTTGAGAGCAAATGCATCTCGGATCAATTGTGGAAGCTTGGAACGGATGAAAGGTGGACTGTACCGCACAAAGTATTGCCCCCCAAGGTACGCTGCTGCAAGTAATGAGCTGATCCGAAGCAAAGCAACAACACCGACCACCAATCGTGATTGCTGTGCTGGTCGCCCAGACATAAGCAAAGGATCTACCTGCAAACTGCCTGCCAGGAGTCCCACCTGTTCTGCCAAGTGGTGCACATCATCCACTTGATTCTCCAGCTTTGTCAAGGAGGCTTCACGGAAACGGATCGTGGCTAAATAGTGGTTGATCTTGACCACCATCTCGGCACATCTGACACCAGCTTGGACTGAAGCAAAAGAATCGCGAGTACGCACGATCTTGATTTCTCTCAACTCGTCATGCTCTGCTCTGGTTTTGAGAAAGGACCACGCACTGAGCATTCTTTCCCAATCATCGAAGATTACATCGCAATACAAGAGATCTAAGATTTTGTCCCATCCACCTTCTCGCACGACAGCCTCTTGTGCCACTGGCACTGTCATCAGTACGGGCCGCAAAGCTTGCCGAGATATGGAACCAGGCTGCTCCTCCAAGAACTCCCGCAGTGGAAGGCACAGATTCTTGTCGAAGTCATCAAGATGCTTTCTGGCTTCGACGAAGTGTTCCGTCAAGCTTGTGACTTGAGGCTGGGCAATATCGTCTCTACCCCAATCACCAAAAAGCCTGGACATGTCATTCTGCAAATTCTTTGCATACAAAGCTTCCGATTCAACTTCAAGCTTCCTTGACAGTGTGTGCATTCTGTTGAGCCGAGCTGTGGTGTAAACAATGCTGACAATTGCTATTGAGATAGCAATCATAAAAATCAACGTGCCAGACACTCCTGTTGACTGAGAAAAGCTATAACTTGCAACGGGCAACAGGCCGAGAACCAGAAGAACCAACAAAAATCGGCTCTCTACCTCTGCCACTGCTTGTGCAAGAATCAGCACACTAAGCTCCAGATTCTGGCGCCAAGCATTTCCTACAACACAAATCCTCTTGAAAAGGCCCGACCAGCGGTGCCTATCACAATAGCCGCTCTCAGAAGAGTGAAAAGAATGACACGAAGGATGGCTGCATGGGAACGGTTTGTTTTCATCAAACATCTCCTGTTGAGTGCTGTAAGTCTCTGTCTCCGCATCTTCTCCAGCTGATTCGTCACTGCTTGTGGCGCTGGACCTGCCAAACCTGGTTGGTTCAAAGTACACTGAGCTGACGTGTGGCAGCTGGCGGGCGCTGAGTTGTCGCATCCGTTGCCAGATGAAACGGAAGCTCCGGGTGCAACGCGCTTTGATGACACCGCCAAAATCAACATGAGCAAATCGAGAGAACCAGTCTCGCTTTGGCAAACCTTCAATATTCACCCAAGTGTCCAAGCCGCCTTGCAACCATTTCAGTGACTTGATGGATTGGTGAAGTTCCATCCTCGCATCAATCGACACCTGGCCACATCCACTGAGATCAATGACTAAACTCTCCAGGTTTCGAGAAGACTGCAAAGCAGAACTGAAGCATCCGAATTCTTCCAAACATGGCAAGTTCATGAACCTGCAGCCACTGGACCGTGGCAGCTGAGAAAAATCAAAATAACACTATCATGTCCATGGAAACAAAAAGAAAGCGCAGCAAACAATGAGCTGAAAATCCTATATTTTGCTGGTTCAAGATGAAGAAAAATGATGAAAAATGTGACTGGAAATTCACAACTCAGCGCGCCATAGCTCCAGGAACATGAGGTTCTCCATCTCTCTCAGGGCAACTCCAAGCCCTGCCGCAGTCCTGAAGTGCGAGGAACCTGTGAAGCGCAACTTCAACTGGACCAAAGATTTCAAACACTGCACCGTCGATGTGAACATGTCCAGAGTCTCAAGACCCGAGAATCCCAGATCCAATCGCAAGACGCACAACTCTGCAGGAAGGCTTTCGATCAGCACGTCAAGCTCATGGTCAGAAAAATTCTGGCACCCAGTCAGTGAAAGCTGCACTATCTTTCTACCAACGTCTGCCTTTACAGCTCTGGCCAGGAGTTCAGTGCATCTTCCTTGAAGGACAAATCCGTACCAGCTGCATAAGGCGAAGTGCGAAGCAAGAGCTTCATCTACTCGCTGGAAATTCGGATCCCCAGCGGGGTACGACTGCAAAAGCTCAAAGTCACAAGTTCCAAGACGAGAAAGAGCTATGCTGTTCAGTATACGAACTTTGTCGATGTTCTGCGTGGCATGAGCTTCCTTGAGCTGTCCAACATTCAAACTCATGATTATGGCTCGGACACCTTCTGGAAAAAGAGAGGACTTAAATTAGAATGAGCCATTTTTGCGAGGTGACATACATACAATGCAAATGGAACAATATGACCAATGGACCATGGACCTTGTCCATTCAAACCATCGTCCAAATGCATAAATTGGTTCTCCAAACAGCAAAACAGTAGAGGTTTCTTGCAATCCCGCACCAAGTTTCTTCAATTTTGACCTTCAAGCCCTTTTCCAAAAGGCGCAGAGGAAAGTGACGCTCACGGGCTGCTTTGTGGTGCAAGCCGATGATGCCAATCATTCGACTTTCAGCTCCAGCAAGTCCATCAGTAAGCACGTGAGCCTCAGAGATCAACAAGTTTGGAAGGGTCAAAACATCACTTTTCACTTATCACCTCTTTATAAAGATATATGGAAAGGCAGGCTTACAGTAAGGTGATGTGAAACGGTTCAAAAGGATGCAGAAATGGGGGTTACGGTAGAAGGCGATGGTCTCAACCTTTCGAGCAGACCAAAGGAAATGTCCACACAAGGCCACCACTTCTGTGTCGAGTAGCTTTGTCATATGCATCAGTGGCTCCCACATCAAGCAGTAAACGTCGCCTGGACCAGTTGCCCTCTCGATGTTCGATCGCCTTGGTCGCTTTTAGGGTGAAAATACCGGAATTGTTTACACCAATGTCTCCTTTGATCCACTATCTACTGAAGCATTGCCTGCCTTTACGAACATGACCTGGTGTTGCTCCTGCTCGTTATCCCCCATTCACATGTATGCAAATCAACCAAGCGATCGTGCTGTTTGGTTGTGTTTCGCATTGAAACAAGCTAGCTGCTAGCTGGACTCAAAACGTGTCCCTTCAGGCAGAACTCACAAACGAAAAAAAACTCACGTTCATGTCACATGTTTCTCGTTCTATGATGCTTTCTCGCACTTCTATGAATTTCTAAGGCTGGGGCAATAGCTTCCTCGAAGCAGCACCAAATCCTTTCGAAAGGCGTTCCGTTGTTGTTGTTGTTGTAAGCGGACGTCAACCTGCTCCTCACCGAAGTGAAGTAGTTAAGACGCCATAGTATGCCATCTGCGAGAATCAAGTTCCCATACTTCTCCAAGCAAAACTCAAAGGAAGCGAAACCTGCCTGAAAAAAAGAAGTAAACACAGTGCGCCAGCTAGCATTCCGCAAGGAATGTTTGTTGATCAAGTACGACTTGCCAAAAAGGTAAAGTCCGTAGCCTCTGCAGACGCCAAACTGCTGCAGCCCAAGCCACGGCTCGCTGATGTCGCTGCACAGCCGCAGCGATCATGGAGCGTGAGTCACGCAACACCTCACCTGCCTGAGCATCGGCTGTCGCATTGAGAACGCGGCAGAGATGAACATCAATCCAACCATCTGGTGGTGTCCAGTCAGGCACCTTGTTGTGAGAAGGGATCCAAGTGCAAACAGTGCCCTGAATCAATAAGCCGCTGATCCGCTGCCAGAAAAGCGGCAAGTCACCCTCCCAACGGCCAGTGCTAATGCCTCGCTGAAGCCGCCGCACCAAAGCCTGATTGTCAATCAAGAGCATCACCGGTCTGTTAGCTGCAGAAGAGGCTAAACAAGCTTGCAGAAGAGCAGCACGCTCACCTGCAGCAGGTGTTTGCTCAAAACCAGTCACGGCACCTTGAACAGTGGTGCCTGAAAGTGTCGAAACCGCCCAGCTAGCTCTTTGCCATCGATCACAGGAAGTAGCTATGATACAACTGCCGTCCAAACCCAAGGTGGGTCGCTGAAGAGGATCGAATTGCTGAATAAAAGTAACCAAAGCAGGATCTGCTACCATGTTGGAAAAAGGCAACACAGGAGGAGCATCCACAAGTGGAACCAGCAAACGACGTTCAGTAGCGCTCCTGAACTCACCATCCCATGGCTGCGCTTGGCAGTGAAAAGTGAGATGTTCTCGATCAGGAGACCGCAATCCACATTCACAACTCAAAGCAGAACCAAAGCGCTCTGTGACCCTGCCATCCACTGCAGCACCAGTCAAAACCCTGCGACTGTAGTAATCCATGCCTAAAGCTGCATTTGCCTGAAAAAGGAAAACCGGCTCCTTGCCGTTTGGCCATCGACCATCCGTTTTGGTGTCTTTAGTCCACAAACCAACGAGCCATGAATGGATAGCGGCCTTTTGCAAGCTTTTCAAAGACATCCACCCAGGTTTCAAAATCCCAGCAGGCGTGTGCCACAGGCCATCGTCAAGTCGCCATTTCCAATCTTTGAGCACTGCTTTCCAGCGAGGAGCAGGCGAGGTAGCTGCAGGCAACCCTTGGGCACGGCGGCATTGCCGATTCCATTCCGCCCGGGCGGCGGTGAACTGGAGCGCAAACATCGGATGTAGTCTTGCAGAACCCAAAGAATTCCAAAAGAGCAGCCGGCTCCTACCTGGAGGAGCCCTTCGACCCCAAAGTGCAGTTTCGATCATAGATGTCCATGTTCGAATGGTTCTTGCACTGAAGTGATGAAAAGCACCGGACCAAGCAAATAAAGATATCACCAACTTATGCACCAATGCAATGCGAGTGCCTAAGTGCTGTGCTGCCAAACGAATTTTGAGACACCGTCGCTGAATGTTGTCACTGACAATATCCGCATCAACACAAGAACTGGGGCGTGACAAATTGTATTGAATGCCAAGCAGTGTGAAAGTATCCGCAGGTACACCTACTAAATCTTTCTTCTTGCGCACCTTGGCAACCAGATGCGGTTTGGTGGCGAAGCTAGCCAATTTGTCAGGGTGAAGTTCGAAGCCGAGAATAGCATCGGCTTGCGCTCCCGCAGTCATGGCGTTGATGACCACTTCAAAACTTTGACAACCTTGTTTCCACATGGTGCGATCGTCCAAATAAATAGCCAAAGAAATCCTTGGTTCCTGCCGTTTGACAAACCTCACCCAAACTGTCATCAAAGCGTTCAGTAGCGCAGGGCTGGCTGGACAGCCTTGCAACAAACCCCGTTGAGCAATAACCGGATGAGGGTGATAAGAACCTTGCCAAGCAAACCAACGACGCTGTTCACTGTAAAAATCAGCGAGTAAATCACAAATTGATGAGGGAGCACCGAACAATCGCCACACTTTAATGGCTGTCTGAGGGCAAACTGAATCAAAACACTTGCGAACATCAGCTTTGCACCCGACCAAATCGACACGAGACTGCTTTGCCGCGCTGACAGCTTCGTAGAAACGTTCATGGACTTCCATGATGCCCTTGCCTGGTAGACCACCAAAAAGTTCGGGCGAAGCCCATTCCGCAATCCAAGGCTGTAATTTTTTCAGATTGGCACTCATGCAAATACGCCACAGGACAGTGACAATGGCTAAAGGGCGCATGCCACCAGTAGCTTTTGGTAACAAAGCAATTCTAACATCTTTCCACATCGCAGGAACACAGCCATGTCGCAAGCAAGCATCCCAAAGAGCACCGACCTGATCCCAAAAAGCAATGGGAAGATTGCACAAATGGAGAGCTGTCCAGGCATCCATGCCCGGAGCCTTGTCCTTCGCTTTGAGCGCAATCCGAACCAATTCAGAACCACTAACCTGAATACAGTCATCCGGCAATGGATCGCTTGCAGAGCCAATCTGAGAGTACAACTGGTCCCCCAGATTCAAATTCGGAAGCGACCCTGGATTCCAATACCTCTCCCAATCCAATGCTGCGCACTTGGCCCTATCTGCAGGTAGAATGGGGCCATCAAAACTTGCAGTAGGACTGGCGGGCGGCACCTGTTTGACCCACCTGCCTAGTTTGGTGGCATTTTCCTGCACGCTGTCCTTCCACGCCTCCAAGCGTAACTTGGACGCTGCTGTAGCTTCTGCATTTGCCAATTCTAGCACTGCACTAACCAACCTGGGGTCATCCAAAGAGAAAAAAAGCCAAAGAATGATGTAAATGAGGGCCATCACGAACCAACTTCTTCTCCAACTCTGGCAACGGGGCCTTTTGGTACTCCACCACTCTTCGTGCGAAGCGTCTGAGCTTGCGCTCTTTCACTGTTTGCAAAGAAGGCGCTTTTGAAGACGGAGGACTGGCAATTTGCTGCGGGCCCTGGCGCATAGCACGACCAGTTTTGCCACGTGCGAGAAGAAGAGATTCTGCGCAGTTGCTAAGTAAGGTCCAAGCAGAGTCCACGTTGCCTGTACTCAATGCATTTCCAAAATCGTCACATACTTCTTCCCAAGCACTTAGCCAAGAAGCTTCAGCGACCTTTTCAGAATGCAAAGGGGCACCAACTGGGAGAGTCCACGGTGTGGATAATGAACCAGGCACATGCAAGTTGTAAACCACCGCGTCATGGTCAGCCACGCCAAGATGTTGCTCCCTACCAGTAATAATTAACCGAGGAGTGCACAAGCCATAGTCAATGACCACACCTGTATAAACACCTGCAGCAGTTCGATGTGTACCACCTAAAACACGATCTCCGCAAACCAGCTCATCACAGGACCGCCACTGTCCAGTAGCCAAAACGTTAGAAATTGGCCAACAATGAATTTCCAAATTGAAGTCACCCATGATCACTGTATCTTCACCACAAGCAGCAACAAACTCGAACAGCGCACCCAGCGCACGGCTGGCAGCTGTGCGATCTGAAGCATGTAAGTAAACATTGATGAGAATCAACGGCCTTTGCTGAGGTCTATAGAGTTTGACGGCCATGGATCTTTCCACAGACACCATGTCGACAGGAAGGGCCAAGGCCTCAGCAGGCCACTTTGTTAGAACCAATGTACCACCTTCCACTACATTTTTCGAATTTCTTCCTTGAGGGCCAGGAAAAAGTTGCCACCCGCGTGCCTTGACGGCACGAGTCACAGCATTCCAGCTGTGATTGTTAACTCTAGTTTCTTGAAGACACAGAACATGTAAATTCTGGAGCTGAGCAAAGTCAAGCACACCACCCAAGCGGCCTCCCAAGGACCGTACATTCATAGTCCCCAACCGCATAGTGCTGTCAGAGCCCGTCATGGGTTCTGATCCACAGCGCCATCCTGCTGCAATCCCAAAATGTCCAAAGCTCGCGAAGCAGCTCGCTGTCTGGCACTTGGAGCCTGAGCCGCAAGAGGCACCAAAATATCCCTCTGGCCCTTTCGAAACTTAGTCCAAACCATTTTACGAGGACACTGACTTCCTGTAAGCCGTCTGATGTTGTTGACACAACGCTTGCAATGCACACAAGCAAAACGCACCGTAAAATTGGCAGGCCACACAATGGCCTCAATCTGATGCGTGCTGTCTGCTGCAGTATCAGTGGTGCGAAATGCTCCAGAGTCGATGATTTCCAAAACTGTGCGGGCACCCTTCTTGAGGTCATCGCTGATGTCTGCATTTTTGAGGCACGCACGCAATCTTTCCACCAACTGCTTTCGTTTGGGCCCTTTGCTGGAAGCATACTGTTCACAAGCAATCTTTGCCAAACGCTTCGCTGTCAAAGCCATACTGCCACAAGTTTTGCAAATGACGTAAGACATTCCAACTCTTTTCTGTTTGCCATTTCCTGTGGCTGGAATGGTAACGAAAGTGGGGTCATGTGCTCCAGCATCGCCACGCTTGAAGCCAAGCAACCTTCGAGCCACTGCAGCTGCACGCACCTGGCGCGTGGCTTTGCTAGCATTCTCCCGTCTGAAGCTGCTGTCCTTGTGGAAGAGCTTGGCATCCGCCTGAGGATGTTTGTCTTCCCTATGCTTGCGGATGACGCTGTACACTTGGCCAGGTTTGAGGTTGTGATCAGCGGACAAGCCAAGTTTGCAAACAGGACACTTCCAGCTATAGACTCCTCCCTTCTTGACCGCAGACAGCGCAGGCAACGTGTTTTTGAAGCCGATTTTCAACTGTTCCTTCTCATCGGGATGCCAAGCATTGATATGAGCTCTCTTCTTGTCAACCCATCCTTTGCACACCCCAGTGGAAAAGTCACACAAAGGGCATGTCCACTCAGTACGCTTAGTGCGTCTGGACGAAGCACTGGCTGCGTCTTGTCCTTCACTGGCTGCACGTGGCGTGCACGGACCCCGACCCGAAGTAGCAGCCGCAGGGGAAGAAGAATTCTTGCGCTGCTCTGACAAAGTAGAGGCGGGCGCGGGGGTAGCACACCTTCCACGTTTATTGTTGCTATGAACCAGTGACGGCAAAGCTGACAATCTGGTGGCACCAACTGAAGTAGCGCCACATTCCGATCCTCCACCTCTGTTGCCCTGCATTGGACCATTTGCGGCCTGAGTCAAAACTTCAGGAGGGAAAGCACCTTCAAGTCGTTCATAGTGCTTTGAACGAAACCACAAAGCGATGGGAGCACCACCCTTGCCACGACCATTGTAAATCTCCGGAACCCCACGAGGCTGGAAGACAATGATCGGGCGATCGTAGTGCACAGCCGCAGCAGAAACTTCAAGAGCACTGCCCCAAGCACCAATCTTTGAGAGCATGGTGAGATAGCTCTCCCATGATTCGCAAGCATTCTCCGCCTCTGTTGGCTCCTTGCCGTCCCACCAGGGCTTGTAACGACCCTGGTGCTTGGTCAGGTGGGTGACAACGCTTGCACGCACATTCCTGGCTGTTTTTCCGCCCAAACTTTGAGCAAGGGCTTCAAAAAGACAGTTGCCGTCAGCAGGGATGCTTTTCACCTTCATATTGTGAGGGGGCTTGGGTTCCCCCGCAACACGCTTGGCCGGAGGACTCTTTTCAGGAGTACTGACAGTTCTTTTTGCCCCAGCGGGTTCTCCAGCATTGTCCATCTTTGCGTCCGACTTGTCCTCGTCCAAATTCTCAGCAGGAACCTTCTCAGCCCCTGCAATAGTCACTGGCTTTTTGACTGGCGTTCCCATGTAGAAAGATTTGCGAGGAGCAGGCGTGGCAATCGCCTGCCATGCATGGCTCTGGTTATAACTGACCCTTCCATTGCTAGCCAGTTTCATGGTATGTGTTCTCTGCCGTCTTTGTCTTGGAGCTTCAACAGCTACAATGACTTTTTCGCCAGCCTGAATTTCAATGAAATCCATATCCTTTTGAGCATTGGCCTGCACCCACCATTCCACTTGTTTGCCCACAGTTTTCCGGGACAACACCTTGAGTTCAGTCAGGCCAGCACGTGTAAGTTCCTGAGTCAAGGTACTAGCCGCCCAATCTCGCGGAACACCAGTGACGCGCCAAGCTCTGGCCTTAGGAGGAGGCTCGGCGCTCCTGGGCTTACGTACTCCCAGTCCATTCCATCCCCGGGCAATGCCCAGGTCACCAGCCATGGACTGAACCTTCTGCAAGTAGCTGGGCCCATCAAGTTCAGAACTTTTCTTGACCCACTCAACATCGCAAGATTCAATCACGGAGTTGTTCCATTGCAAAGGCTCCACAAACCAGGTACTTTTGCCTGAGCAGCCTAGAAGAGCTTTGGCAGCACTTCGCTCAATGCGTAAAAGGCCAGTGATCACTGGCTTGCCTCCGCCTTTCATGCTTTCTTGCTGAAACGCCCACATATCAAAGACTTTGTCCGCAACATGCTCTGGAACATGCCGATGCAACCAAGCCTGCGCGTTTGCCTTTGGCTTGGCCTGGATGCTCTGCCACTCGTTGTTTTGCAAATATTTTGCATCAACACTTAATCTCACTACAACAGTTTCAGGCTGCACTGCAGGAGCCGCTGACACAACGGCAGCTCTCTTGAGTGATGGCCCTTGGCCTTGAAGTGGGATCACAAACGCCTGCCTGGGCTGCACCTTGCCCGAGATCTTTCCTGGCACCATCCGCAAAGGTCGATCCTCCTCAGTCTGCTTGGCCTCTTTCGGCGCTAGCATCACAGCTGTGATGTTGAGCTCTCTTTTGATATCAGGGGAATCGCCTTTCAGCAAAACCTGCAACTCCTCAAGTTGCTCTTCCGAGTTCACTTGCACTGTAGCTGAAATATTTCCAGGCTTATCCAGTGCGACACAAAAGTCATCAAAGCCCAAAATGGGCCCCGTCCAGTCTGACTGACGCAGGCTCCACACCGGCTTAAACGCAGTGTTGGCTCGAACCATTTCAGCAAAGGTCTTGGGCGTTTTGTGGAGCTGCTGCTCTGTGTGTGGCTGTTTTTGGACGTCCGCCTTTTGCTTAGGATGTGGTTTCGAAGTATTCTGCGGAGGCTGAGTAGGAGGAGAAGAAGGGTAAAAACCACCCCCTTGGCCGTGATCCCCCAGACCACCATCACCGCCCTGTTTATTTTTGTTCTTGTTCTTAATCTTCTTGGGTTTGGCACACCCGCCATGGCCCATCATAGCACTGAGCTGTTGAAGCAAATTCCCACCGCCACCCCCGAGTCCCAACAATTGGAAAAGGCGTTCCATTGTTGTTGTTGGGCATTTGTAACGCTGCCACAGCCTGGGCCCACCGAGGTGAGTGGCTGGAGGCAGCTTTCGGGCGCCATAGGCGCTGGGGGCCACCCCCACTCCTGGAGGGTAGCTTGAGACAAAGCTCGCAATCCTGTACAATACAACTTCCAGCGTGGGTGGAAGACAAAAACCTTGGCAGCGAAATGCTGCCTCAAGAGTCGCCAGCCAATCGTAGAGAACGATGTGGTGACCACATGCTCGCCAAACCATACTTCCGCCACAGCAGAAGTTGCCTCTCTTCAAGGCGTGGGTACATTAACGGATGGTCTAGCACCATCTGCACTCAATTCGGTGACGGGCCCTCGCCCATCACGCATTGAAGTGAACAAGTGGTAGCCAGTGAAAGATGTGCTCAACCGAGGCAAAGAGGCAGCTGCGGTAGACGGCCTGAAGAAGAGCAGCCGTCAAGTGCACGCAGCGTGCCATGCCATGGAAGCGCCCCATCATCCAATAGCAAGAACCGAGCTCACCTGCCTCACACAAGCTGGGCCAAGCGCTCAGCTCCACAAAACTCCCGCCGTATGGCGGGTTGCGACAGCCACGTCTGCAGCAGCCGCCAACCAAAACTGTAGCAGCCCTCGTCTGCAATATCCTGGATCACATCGTCTTTGGCGAGGCGCCAAAGTAAACATCACAGGCCTGGAGGTTCCAGGTTCGCGCTGAGCGCCATGACATAGTCGGGGGGGTGGCTAAAGCACCCCCCGACCAGGGAGGTATTTATCATCCGGAGTCGTGCAACCGGATATCGGGTTAATTCCCGCGCAGCCATGCCAGGTCATAGCTGTGCCCCCCTCCCGGGGCGAATCCAGCTGAATCCAGCACCAAAAGAACTCCCTCAGACATCTGCATAGCTCTGTAGAATGAAGTGCTGCGCGGGTTGCTTTTGATATCCTCTTCCACGCAGTGCTGGTTATTGGCATATGCACAGACCCAATAGAATGTACTGCTTGAGAGTTCTCGCACCAGAGCATGCTGCTCCAAGCAGGCCAGAAACTTACAAACAGGCTCCTCACAGATCTGCCCAACACAAAATTGGACGTGCTTCAAAGCAATAGATTGACTTTCATCTATCATTATGCTGGATGTTCATTTCTTTTTGATACAGCATCCTATTGAGGGTCCGAAATTAATAAGTCCAAAACTCAACCAAGGCTTCTAGGGGAATGTGAATTATTAGCGGAAAAAGATCAGGGTTCAGATAAGGGGGGAGGAGTTGTGCAGAGGACTTTGATAGGTACAAGACACAAAGCATAGGGTGCGCAACTACCAAATTCGATGCATGGTTCATGGTACCTTTTTGCAGCTACAAAATACAGAACACAACTTAATTTGACTCGGAAAATAATTCAAAATATGCACTATACAAAAACCAATGCATCTGAAGTTGAAAAATAGCTGAGAATCGGAAATGCATGAATTTTCCCACCCTAAGGATCTAGGGTATATCACTAGGACAGGCTGGCCCTTGCCCAGCACATACCGTGAACTTGACCCTTGCTGAGCGAGGTCCTTGACCCTTGTGGGGCTATTGGCTTTATCGGTCCGACGGGTCGCCAGGGGTCAAAGACTATCGTGGTGAGTATATGATGCTCAAACAATGGTTCCACAAAAGGTGGAACAAGGTGCAACATGAATATTTAAGAAAAGAATTGGATGTATAAAGAAATATGTTGTTAGCATGTATGAGGACAGAACTAACAGATGGGCCTGTAGGTAACACATAATGCATTGCACAGCTCTCAATACCTCCTGAGCAAGTGTCAAAATCATCAAACAACTTCAAGTATGGAGGGTTGCACATACGGGACCCGGCCACAATGCCGCAGAAGTCTAAGCAGCATCTTCAAGGCCACCGGGATGTGAGGTTTGGCGATCATGCTTGTCATTTTCCAGTGACGCCCATGTCATGGACTGATAAGAGCTGTCAAAGTTTGAGAGGAAGAACATACGCGCAGTATCAATAGCTACTTTGGCTCAGTTTCCTCTGGCATCTAGGGTTTCTGGCGTCCATGAGCGTCAGCACGGGAGACGTGGTGTGTAGCTTGTCCCACTTAGTTATGTGCCATGGGCCGGAATGGTTTTTCCTAGATGCAAGTTTGATATACCTTGAAAGCATATACAAAAAAAAATATCTATCCTTATTGATTTATTTTTGTGTTTATTTAGCCTACATATACCCTAGATCCTCAAGGATCTTTAAAGTGCACATGTTTACACCTACTCTATATACGTATTTTGTAGGCGCCTACTGTCGATGACGGCCTTGCTAAGGCTGTTTGAAGGCACACCTGCCATCAAATGCGCTCGTACAGTGCGCGGAGCGAAAGCCTCCCAACAACACTACTTTCGGTGCCGTGAAAAATGTTGCGAAAATCTGTGTTGATGATATGCAGAAGTATTTGAGCCTGATCCTCGCACTCAGTGAGTTGTCCCCTCAATGTTTCCTGGCTGCCTTGCTTCCCTTATGTACGCAATCCCTAGGCCGGCGCTTGTGTGTGCGTGTGCATGCGAGTATGCGATTGCAACTTACGCTTGCGCTGCACGTATGTGAGCACATGCAAAATGTTCAATACCGCTCTGCCTAGGTGATTTTTCAGTCTCTGACTTTCAGCTTGCGTACATCAATTTAGACGATGAAAATGAAGGGAAACTTTCAAAAGCAATGAAAGTGCTGCGCGCAAAGAGACGGTGGGCGCTTGATGAGCTTCAGCTGCAGACAGACTATGTACTGACAATAGCGCGTGTGTACAGCAATAAGATGCTCAATGCTCTTCTGACATGATTTTGGGCTGTTTGGGGGCCCGTAAGGAGTCATATGTGCTGTTCGGGCTGATGAGCTACGCCAGAAACTATTGGAGAAAAGCCGTCAAGAGAGGCACCAAAGGTGATGTGTCATGGATGCTTTAAACATCAATGCAGCTCACACACGATGCACGCATATATGCAGTAGCAGGGTCATATCACACTTTACACACGCATATTTGTGTATGTATCTTAGGCGGCTGAAAAATTACGGAATGTGATGCGATCCAACCCTCGACGTGCACGGCCAAACTCCGGCAAGAAGTCAACAGTTGTGGCTGACTATGGTGAAGTGATTTTTGTTTCGGAACGTCTTGTCGGCATATATGCTGCCCAATGTGCAGGTTGGACGGCAGCTTCTTTTTTTTGCTCTTGCCAATCCAAACCCCTTCATAGGAACCGGTGCCGGCGCCCTATCTCAGGCATTTCCTTCGAAGCCTCAGAGCCGCCGAAAATGACGGAGGAGGAGTATTGTAGAAAATAGGGGTTGAGTGCACATGTGAACTGCCAAACCGAGCAGGAATAGAATATGTCAAGGTAGTCAAGGTGATCTTTATCTTTTTCATATTGTCAAGGTGACACATACATATGTATACATCCTGATTATATAATATATATACCGTATCCGTGCCACAGGAGCGGGAGATGTGGGAGAACATGCCCGATGCATATCAGCCTCGAGAAGAAGATCTTTTCGTTCCATGTGTTCCCGACAAAGCAGTGGAGTCCAAGGAGCACTTGGAGGATTGAACATACATTCATGTTTTCGGACCAAACAAATAGATAATTTATCCAAAAAGTCTCCGCACATCTTCTACGTTAGGTGAGTTGAACATCAATGCATGTTTTACCAACTTGTGGAATGCATGTGATCTACAAACCCAAACTTCCAATTATTCAAAGAATGTGTTTTCCCCATGGCACATGGGCGCCTGATGAAGGAGCCTGGCGAAACAATTCTTCTTTCGGATGACGAAATTGATGAGCCCAGTTCTCGATTCTCGTTCAAACCATAGTGCAATGTAACTTCCAAGATTTCTATATAAGTTCACATGTGCAATAGACACCATGCAGTGATGTAATGATTCTCTTGTGGTACATCTACTTGCCAAATTCGAGGTGACAAGGAGATCAAGCACCTTCAGTCTGTTGCCAAATCTGCTGGTGACCTTATCCACCAGATTGATGATGAGTTGGAAGAGATTGGAAAAGCTGTATCCGAAGCGTTGGATGTGGTTTCTTAATCTATAACATATGCAATGGCTGTTGCAGCAAATATCAACTACACACACAAGCTGCTATCATGCAGGGGTACCCGTAGAAAAAAATGACTTCGCCAGCCCAGGCTCCAAACCAGGAGACTTCCAGCTCGCCTTGCATCACCCCGACTGAGCCAGAACCCTCTGTGGCCCTCGACGTCATCGGCTCTTCAGATGAGGAGGACAAAAGTCTTGCCTGGCCAGGGGTCTGTGGGTTCAAAATACTCATGCAGGGTAAGTTTCAGAAAGAATGATATAATATTCCAAAACCGTGCAGTACATACCCTACATAATCCTCTTGAAATTATAAGTTTTTATAACCGTCAAGAAGTCTTTGCACTAGCAGGACATGCCAGCTGATGCTGTTGCAAGCCGCGGCCTTGAGGACATGTTGGCGAAGGACCCGGGGGTTAAATGATCAAACCACGGTACATAGCCAAAAAACAAACAGCTTTAGCAACTTCATACGGGATAGCCTTAACATTTTTTTTGTTATCCAGGAGATGGACGCGATGGAAATTTGTGATTGTGAGGTCCACCAGGCCAGATTTCTAGCCACAGCCTCGCTTCGCAGTATGCACTTGTCACCAAGGTTCTCATGAGTTCCCTCAATTATCCGTGTCCCATGCAGCCAGGTGGCTGAGGATGATGGGGATTGCCAGGACACCGTGCCAGTTTTCCACCCTTCCTTGTAAATGCAATTTAGCTATCTTCTGTGAGGACAAAACCCTCTCAACACCCCCGGAGATCACGGCAGAGGTTCCGAAGAATATGCTTTAGACATGACTCGCGTCCTGCTGTATACTGTATATGCCATGTATGGGGAATTTTTCCATGTTGTACAGAGCAGAGTAGAGAGCCAGGGGTTCTGTCGCAGGCGGATGTGAGTGACCTACCTTCCGCGCCTGAGGCGCCTAACTTGTCTTGATGTGGGGCCAAACAGGCTCAATACACATAAGTTTTTGAAGCCATTTGAAGCGATCAATTTTTGAGTGAACATCTGATGATATCACTGCAATTTCAACCCCGGGTTCCCCAGAAAAAGATATGTAATTTTAAAGGCATCTAGCACATATACAAACATACATACATACCCGAATGCACGCATGCATACATACGTACATTCATGCATGCAAACATACATACAGACACACACACGCATCCATACATACAAAAACGGGTATGTCTCAAAATGAGGTGTCCTTTTTAGCTCTTTCTACAGCCATTTTTTACAAAGAAAAGATCACCTCATTTCGAGACATCCCCACATGCATGCAAATAGACAGGCAGACAGACAAACATACAAACATACACTCATACATACATACACCCGCACACATACATACACGCATACATACATACACCCGCACACATACATACACGCATACATACATACATACATACATACATACATACATACATACATACATACATACATACATACATACATACATACATACATACATACATACATACATACATACATACATACATACATACATACATACATACATACATACATACATACATACATACATACATACATACATACATACATACATACATACATACATACATACTACATACATACATACATACATACATACATACATACATACATACATACATACATACATACATACATACATACATACATACATACATACATACATACATATAAGCATACATATACACATACACATACATATGCATACATATACATACATAAACACACATTTACATACATATACATACATGTACATACATATACATACATGTACATACATGTACATACATACACATACATACACATACAGACACATACATACACATACACACACATACACACACATACACACATACATACAAACATACGTACATGCATACATACAAACATACGTACATGCATACATACATACATACCTACCTACAAACATACATGCATACATAAATGTATATATACATACATACATACATGTACATACATACATGTGTATAATACATACATACGTGCATACATACATACGTGCATGCATACATACATACCTACATACATGCATGCATACATACATGCATATACAAAGCATAACATACCATAACACAACAAAACATACAAAACATACTTAACTTACATTGCATACTTACATGCATACATACAGGCACACATACATACATACATACATACATACATACATACATGCATGCATGCATACATACATACAGATGTAAGGACATACAGACATACAAACATATAGGCATACAGACATGTAAACATACAGACATGTAAACATACAAACATACAGCCATACAGACATATAGACACAAAGACACACAGACATACAGACATACGTACATACCTACAGACCTACATTCCTACATACCTACATACATACATACTTACATGCATGCATACATACTAACATGAGACATGGCCACAGGCACCACCGATGCCCGCCGATGCCCACATTGCTCCAGCACCTTGTCTGCAAGGATGATACTCCGCCCTGCAGCAAACGATGGTGTCTTTGTGTTTATGTTTCACACAGTAGCTAGAGGCAAAAACTCGAGATGCCTACAAGTACGCGAGCGTGATGGAAGAAGCACCTTTTGGGGATGCTTTGAATGTAGTGGCCTGCTCTGATCGCCTAGCAGTGTTCAGTCAGCAAGGGGCTTGCGTTGGCAAAACTAAGGGCCGCAAGGCAAAGCCTGCTGAGGGCAAAGAGCCAAGGGAGCCCAAAGCAAAGGCAGCCCCCTCAAAAAAAAAAAACTCAGAGCCCCCAAGTGTGCCAGAGAGTAAACCGAAGCGTCGGCGCACTGCAAAAGCAGCTGCAGATGAGAACAAGGAGCACAAATCAGAGTGATATTCCCAAAGGAAACCCAACATGATCTTCCAAAACGAAACCAACCAGTTGTAGGGCTTTTGAATATGCCAGGAGAACAACCCACCGCTTGTGAAGCCTACGGGAAAGCCTGAGGAGGCCAAACTTATTTTCAAATTTCTTGAACCTCATCAAGCTTGGATTTACCTTTAACCTAGTCACCCTTTTTCATTTCTCCCAACAATCAGGAGACGGCGCCTTCGCCGTTTGCAGAAGCGGCGATCGACCTGAAGATTGATGAGCAAGGACATGTATATGTTGAGACTGTTGAAGCAGCACCACGGGCTGCTGCTGCCGGTTCAGAACCGGCTGCAAAGGCTGTTGATGGTCATGGGAGTGAGTTGGATTTAGGGGGTGACCTTGAAGGTGCTTACCGTCCCCCGCCACATGTTACCGCGGGGCATGTGTATTCCAATGCCTACAGAAAATCTATGAAGTTGAACGGGGACGATAAGGACAAAGCCAAGGTTGATGCCAAAAAGGCATCCCGTATCTTCCAAGACCATGGGTTGGTAAGTCCACTTTTGTGTGGGAAGTTTGCAGCTCAGCCCCGGACCAAAAAGGTCACTCCACCGGCAGAGCCTGGCAGCCAGGCAGGCCAGAGCGGCCAAGAGTCGCTTGAGGGAGATGGGGGGGAGCCAGAGTAGATTATCTTGAGTCAATGAAGGACATACAAAGCTTTGTTTCCGGGACTGCCAGGATCAACACGGAGAGTGCCAAAAGTATAAGATAACAATCGTCTTTGGATATGATGATACATGATGTGGTAAAACAACCTTACATTTTTTGCTCTATAGACCTGTTTGGCACTTCTCCCGTGTTTCAGTGGCATTGGCATGGACGCACATGCGCCTAATCTTTGCACAAGCATCTTCGCTACAGAAGAAGAGTTGGACTGCATGGGAAAAATATATGCCAACCCTTGTAGTTGTTTCATGTTTTGGAATCTCTTGGAAATTTATCAGCATGTATCCAGATTTGCTATGCAGCCATTTTTGACACTTGTGGGGTCCTGCTTTCTACAGACCCCTGGTTTCTTCCCATGCACCGCCAGGGTGCGAGCCTTCCATTGCAAAATAATTCAGAACAGCTATGATTTGCAACATCTTGGCCCTATTGATTATATACATGTTTTTGGTATGCCCTTCTTTCCTTAATTGGGTTTATTAAAGCGGCCCATTGCCACCGGTGCCCAAGGAAGGTGATGGATGATGACATCGACATGCCAGAGGATGCTCCGGATCAGGCTGTGTTCGTTCCCAGGCCTCTGCCACAGGGGCCGAAACGGCCTGGGTGCTTACCGATCAGGTTGTTCATGCTGATTCAGCTGTTGTTGTCAGCCCCTTATCTCAACTCCTTATCAGTGTTTGGATGCAGAATCAAGTAACTCAAGGAATATCACTTTGTTTCAAGTTGGGACCATTTAAAATCCGTATCTAGTTTCACCAACATCATCCTAGGCATATGAGTTTCCAGATGAAGAACGTCGTTTCCGCAATGTCGACGCGTTCTCTGGCAAGGGGGCAATTGCCCGTGGTTTCAAACAGAGAGGCCACCGAGTTGCCCGCTTGGATATCGAACTACATGAATTTGACGAAACTCAACTGGTTATAATATATATATATAAGATAGTTTATTTAATCGCAAAAATCTAAGATTAGATGTATTTGGATATCCACTTTTTGTAATTCCAAGGTATTTGATCTAGTCATAGAATACTGCCCCCCCCCCAACGGTGGTTGCTGGGCTTGATTAAGGACATCAATAGTCCAATTGGATTCCTACGACATTTGGCTTCAATCCTCCGCATGGAGCCTGGTGGATTATTCACAGCTGCAGTGGTATGTAGCTCATACACCTTGATAAACCGTGCCTAGGCTGACAAGGTATTGGCCAACCATGCTCACCTCAAGTAATGGGAGATTTTTTTGATTGCATACGAAGTTGGAAATATAAATGAGTTGCATTCCCCACATGAGACCATCCCTTTTCGCCCACAGGTGCCTGGAGTCATGATCCAACCTTCTATAAATGCCTTGTCGGCCTCAGGTGGCACTTCTGGCAGAACGCCAGACAATCCAATGGGGCACCGGTAGCTTGGTGAAGCTGGGCCATGATCTTTGATGATCATGGGGTGTTAATGAGTGTCATGTAAGCAAACTACGCAACTGAACTTGTAACTTCGAGGTCCTTGCCCTATATACAGGCTGCTAATTGCATGGTGGCACGGGTCATGAGCTCAAACTTCAACGTGCATGCATTAGTGACAGAACATGCACACGCACACCCCGTGCAACATGTGCCACAGAAGTGGTTGACTTAGGTGACTCTCTTATTCATGGTATGCATCTATTGTGGGTGCCATTGGATGCTAGAAAATCCCTTGCAGTCAATCGCATCACGGCTTCCAATTTGGCTTGACAGGATGTATGAAACAGAAAGGCACAAAACATGTTTCAAAACCTCTGCCATCCTATGCCCTTGTTTTTCCCTGAGCCACCCAGCTGCCGAGATCCATTTGCATGAACGCCTGGCGGAATTCTTCCGGGTCTGGAATGTCTTTGAGACGCACACGTCTCTGGGAATGTTTGGTGCTTTGAGCTGCAAACCAACCAAGTTATTCAGTGATGATCCATGGGTTCAACACATGCACAGGAGACTTTGGTGTTGGAATGGCAGTCATGCGCGCGTGTTGAAACTTAAAGGGTGAAGGGTGACTGGCTGATACCCAACTTGACTCACACTGAACGGTCCACACAGCTTGGTTTCAATCGTTTGTAGATTGGCTAGGAGATTCAACCGACAGCGGTGGATGGCTTTGCTTACTCAAGCTGGCCTTCGACCTGCCAGCACGACAGTGCGCTACAGGGACGGCCAGAACAAGACCCGTTTCAAAGGATCCAGGCACCTAAAGGCAACACAAGTCTATCCCTCGCAATTTGGACGAGAAGTTTCATCCTTAGTGTTCTATTGCCAAAGATTAGATCTATAAGGTTCATATGTCAAATTGTGTTGCCATGGTTTGCTTTTAAGTATTTGCTACTCCAACATCACCTCCTAGCCTCCAAGGTGGCCCGTCAGTTTGATCTCCATGCTCAACAGCATGCCTTGGACCCGGCGAGATTTGAGATCGACTACAGTCATGACCCATGGAATGACGCCAAGATTCTTGCCATATTCACGGGTTCTATGTCATAGATGTTCACGATCATAATGGGATCTGATGTGATCACATTGTGCGACATGTCATGCACAAAAACTTAGGATGGACGAAGTTGAAGATTTCCTGTGCGGACTTCTTACCCAGGGAAAGAAGCATGAGCTATACCGCTTTGTTTTGTAGACTACAGGGTTTGCGCAACAAAGGCAGCAAACTCTTTAAATTCAACATGAAAGAGGAAAGAATTGTGGTTTAACCACGGTTTTTTTCCCATTGCGCCGCCGAGAGCCTGACACTTTGGCAATCACAGCATGAAAGGGATTCTGCACCTTCAGTTGACATCGTAGAGATATATCTCGTGTTGTGGGCCAAAGAAACTATAGTTTCATGGCTGGGGAGTCCAATGGATTTTTTTTCACACCTGGAAATCCTTTCAAACTCTACATACCATATCATACGATTACATGTCATGAACGGGTGGTTCCAATATCGTTCGGGGTGTTCCGTCGGCTAGCGGGTGGGTCCCATATCGTTCAGGGCGCTCCGTCGGTTAGCGTCGGTTAGCGTCGGTTAGGCAATCGTGACCTGTCAAAAGCCTTTGTTTCGACGACCCGAGCGTCGGTTAGCGTCGGTTAGCGTCGGTTAGGAATTGGTGACCTGTCGGGATTGGTTTGGGCCACTGTCAGTTCGGGTCTGTTTAGGTAGCGTCGGTTAGCGTCGGTTAGCGTCGGTTAGCGTCGGATAGCGTCGGTTAGCGTCGGTTAGCACATCGGTTAGCGTCGGTTAGCGTCGGTTAGAGCATCGGTTAGCGTCGGTTAGCGTCGGTTAGCGTCGGATAGCGTCGGTTAGGGTCGGTTAGCGTCGGTTAGCGTCGGTTAGCACGTCGGTTAGCGTCGGTTAGCGTCGGTTAGCGTCGGTTAGCGTCGGTTAGCGCGTCGGTTAGCGTCGGTTAGCGTCGGTTACTGTCGGTTAGCGTCGGTTAGCGTCGGTTAGGGATTGAACGTCAGCTGGCGTCGGTATAGGGTCAGGTAGCCTTGGTCTCGGTTGGTATCGGTTTGTGTCGTTACGTCATGTAGCGTCGCGCTGCGTCAGTTGGGATTAGTGTTGGTAGTTGTTTTGGGATGTTGTTATGGCTGGTATGGTAGCTTCCTGCATTAGGGTTCCATGTTTGCTGATGCTTGCATATATATCATACATACATAGTGTTCATGTCCACCTGCAGCACCATTTGGGTGAAGTGTTCCGATCAACTGTGCGCCGGGTACGTGTGGTTGGCCTACATGGCTTACCGCCCGGATGTTGTTGTTTTAGAGGCGCTGGGGCATTTGTGTTGCTAGAAGTGTTTTTCAACTTGGTTCAATGCGGATCCCCCAACATGCTTTAGGGTGCATGGCCTCACACACACACAAGAAAAACTGCGTTAGGCGGGGAAGGCTTCTGGCTTCATTCCCTACTCCAAGAGAATAAAAGATTTCTTTGAGACCTGGAATGGCTGCTGTGTCAAGAAGGACTGTTATTTCCCTCTTAGTCATGTGCCCCTGCCAGGATGATGGGGATGACCCTGGTGTAACCTTTTCCACACCGCCTCCAAAGACGTCAGCCTTTAAATCTCCTGTGTATGGGAAGGACCGAAGGTTTGATTTTACATTGGTTGGTCCCAAACTTGAACTAATTTACAATTATATGTATGCCCCCCCATAGGTTCCCATATGTTCCCATGCATTAACCTATATAATCCACATAACATCCCATTATGCGTAAACCTATCTACTCCCCATAGCCTCCCATTAAATAACTTAAATAATCGTCATAGCTTCACATTACAAAAACACCCAAGCATTGTCATGTTCCCTTATCCCTGCCTGGCAATGCAGGACACAGCTCAGAGGAGCCTTGAAATGCGGAGCATGGACAGTCAGACAACTTTGGCTGATAGTCAGAGCAGCCAGGCCCCGGGGGGCCCTTATATATATATATGTATATGCATATATATATATATGTATATATATATATATGTGGTTATCTTGTGTGTGATCAACATACGAATATGTTTTCTGATGTTTTCTGTACACTATGACAAATATTTGTTTATTCTCAATATGGTGTGTTTCGAGACAGGTGGATGATGGATCACCTGAACCCTATGCATGGCCTGCATCAATGAAGCTGAAGCCAGTCTCTCTGTCTACTGGCAATTTGACCGTCATGACGTCCCTTGTTTAAATGTTTGGAGTACTTCATATCCAATGTGTGGATGTCTCTGTAAAAAAGCTTTAAGAATTCCCTGCGGCCCTGTGCTCCAAGGCAAGCTACACCGAGCCGATCTGGGTCTTGTGCCTCTTTGGACATCACTGGCCAAGTACCTGCCGCAAGTCCGGGGGGGGTCAGGGTGAGTGGAACACGTCCAGCACCAACAAAGATTGAACATGATGATGTTGATGGCCAAGTTCGTAAGAAAGCAAAAGCACCCGCACCAGGGGTTACAGCAAACAAGTCACCAGCCGCAGAACCATCACACAGTTCGGTCAGCACTGCACGCAAATCTGGACAGCCAGTGAAGCCAGAGTGCACTTCCGAGCCACCTTCCCCAGCTCCCACACTTCACTACTCTCCCAAAGCCCCGCCATGCCCACCACCACCTCCGCCCAGCAACACGCGCCAACAGCAACAACCACGCCCACCAGCGTCAAAACCTAGTGCCGCGCCGCCCCCGATGCCGCCACCAAGTTTGAGGGCCAAAGTGGAATCAGTGGCACCTGTGCCCAAGGCATCCCCGCATCCCGCTCCAGCCCAAACCATGCCCCGCAAAGAGGAACAGACAAACCAAAGCGATGGAACTTTGGTTTTGGCCAAAGTCCGCCCTGTGAGCACCCCCAGCAGAGCCAAGCACATTCCACAAACCAAGATGGATAATGAAGAGGCCAACTCCCAAGCAAGCACTGTGCCTGGTTCTCCCGCAGGTCCAGGACCTATGCCAGCTGAGACGCAACTTGACACAGAAAGCCAATCACTGGAAGTTAAGCCAAAACGTGAGCTTGGAGCAGAAAGCCAAAACAATGTGCCGCAGTCCCGTCGCAAGCTTTCTGATAGCAGCACAACGCCACCAAAAGCACCACAGCAAGTGGAGCAGCATCAGCCAGGAGTGGGCTCAACCCCATCCCCGCCACCCGAGGCAACTTGGAAAGCAGCAGCAGCACAGGTAATCCCAGCGAAGGCACCATGCCAAGCCCCCGCACCACCAGCTCCAGGACCCAAGTCATCTTGGCAAGCAGCAGCAGCAGCAGCACCGCAGTCTATCTTGCGCCCGCCCAAAGCTACCGCCCCTGCCCCAGCACCCAAGGCTGCACCACAGGTGTCGTTTGAAGACCCAAGGTTTGAAGTCACAGGAGATGGGGGTGCCATCGAGAACAGCTCATCAAAAGAAAGGGAAAAGAATTACGCAGCTTTCAAGCGGCAGGTGACAGGTGAGGTTGGGACTGAGATGGTTCCCCATGAATTTGTTGAAGCTTGGCAAGCTGCAGTGGTCAGCAAGAGCAAGACCGCGAAGAACAAACTTTTCCAGCTTTGGTGCTCCGCTGGTGGGTCTTGGGCTAGGATCTCTGGCTTATATATGTTGCAAACAAATTTGTGACCATATGCGTACATGGCACCACTGTTTTCATAAAATCGGAACCAATATCCTTTACTGTGATTTTATTGATTGTTTTTTGGGGTAGCTGGTCAGCTTCATTACCCACGGCCCATAATGGACCTTCAGGATTGCTGTGACTCAGACTCGTGCCCGGATTGACCGCGAGAAGGGGAAGAAGAAGTTTGGTTTCTGGGATACCATGCATGACTTTGTTTCCCCTTGCTTGGCTAGCTGTTTTTTTGCAAACAATACGTTGGTTTTACCCAGCCATGTTTGTGTCCAATCTCATAAGGTTGGAGAACACGAGACCAAGTCATTCAACTGAACAATGGGAACGTTGCCTTGGCTGATGCCGTGATTCACCGGAAGAAGTCCACTGGTGAATACCGTGAGCACCCAGACCTCCCGGACGATCCAGCCATGACAATGTACTACGTTTCTTAGCTCATACCTGATCTACAACATATTTGGAAGCACGGTCATACCAAATCACCGTCATTGATGAATATGTTGCATTGGGATTTTATAAGAAACTGAGATGGGTCCCCATGGTATGTTATATAACCAAAGTGTTGCCCCGTCTTAGGTGCTCATTGAGATGACCCATTCGCATGAAGACATCCACGAGGACCGACTTGAAGTTCAATCCGGTGGGGCACTCGATCCAGGATCGGAGGCAGGGAAGAGTCGCAATGGCCTGCCGGAAGCTAGCCCGGGCATCACCATGAAAGATCTGGGGTAAAGGTTTCAAGTTCTGTGTGTTTGTGTTATAAAATGGGGGCCATGTGTCAGCAATTCAACACTGAACTAGTTATGTGAAATTGCACATTCTAAACATATGTTCAATTTTCAGAATCATAATCATGGGTAAGAAGCATAGGATCCTCTATGTATAATCTACAGTTCATATATACTTTAATATATATATATATATATGCAATACCATATTTCAAATATACAATATTTTATTCAAAAATGATATAAAACAATTTGAACAATTATATAGAATATAAATATAGTTTGTTTATTTAAATATTATAATCGTATCTTTGCTAAATAATGAATAAAATATTTTGAGTACATATATTGAATATATATATATATATCGATACAATATTGTAAATATGTTATTTTTACAAGACCTTTACATATACAATATTGCAAACATGCTCGACATATTAAATATATATAAATAAATGATACATTTTTATCAATAAAATACAGGTAATTGTAAATATAACATGCATAACATAAAGAATATCACATTTATGGTTTACGTCATTTACATCCACATCTATATATATATATATATGATGAAACCCATTCATCCTAATTCTTTCCCTTGGTCTTGGGAGGCCGCCCAAGCGATGCTGACGGACGGTGTCATCGGGGAACTTGGTTCGGATGTTGCCCATCTCCCACGTGCAGCATCCAATGCTTCAGGGTCCCAGGGAACTCAGCAACCCACCGTTCTTGGTCTTGGTAATGGGAAAGGTGGCAACAAGAATGGCAAGCCAGCCCCCAGTACCCGCAAGAGTCATGGCTCGGAATTATTCATAATTTGGTTGACCACACCCAAACATCTCGATTGGATTCTTTTCTTTTTTCTTGATTTGTGTTGGCATTGCAAAAATTCAAGCTTCAGCATCTAAGGAAGAAGGCAGGAATGCCTGAGGATCCCTTTGAAGCTGCTCAATGGCTGTTGTCCCGTCTTCTTCAAGATGTGTCAAATGCTAAGACATATCCCTTGAAGCTGAACCATTTGAAGCACCAGGGAGCTTTGTGTACCTAGCTTTGCAGGATAAACCCGCAGGGAAAACATGAAGCAGTACAGGGTGATTTCCATATCTGTTCCATATATCCCCAACGGCCCAGTGGATATCTAAGGCACTTCCTTTGAAAACCACGCCGTCGAATTGGAGCAGAGCTTCATGCAGCTGAAGGGTATGATTCGCCAGGCTACGTTGTACATACTCTAGCTGCAATTGCATCAGATAATTAGTATCAAAAGGGACCACCAAAAAATCTTATGCTGTAGTATAGACCCTAGTTATAAGAGCATCAGATTCGACCAACATATAGGCAAAAAACACATACGTAATAATTCATATACATATATGATATATATATATATATTATATCTGTGTGGTTCAAAAACCATCTGTATTCTGTGAGGGTCTGATTTTGATGCCCCGCAGGGACAAGATGCGGTGTTTCCGGACCAGATGAGCGCTGCTGTTCGCTTGGCATTGGACCGCCAGTCCATGTTCTACGAGGACAAGGACGCAGCCGATGGGCTGTGCCGCCCAAAGAAGGAGAAAAAAAACAAGAAGGAATCTTGTCATGCAGCTAGTTTAGAATCCAAATAAGGGTGGCATTTGCATCCATGGGGTGGGAGACCGGCCACAAAATTAAATAGGCACCAGCCTGTTCCCATCTCCGCCTGAGGATGACGATGAGGAGGACGCTTGATCACTCCTGCGAGCACAGTGACATGTTTTCCAGATGAACGGTCGTGACAAACATGACCTCGGGGACCCAACTTGTGCCATAGAGCTGCCACAGCCCAGTCTCAACGTGTTAAAACATTGGCATTTGTGCCATATATATTGAACAGATTTCTTTGTAAAACCAGTAAGGCTTCAGCCTTTGCCTATGTTCTTAAGGACGTGTGGCTGTGCGTTCAGCCGGGCATGGGTATTTCTAAGATGGTTGCTTTGCGTGTGTCTTCACACGCACATGTGGGCTGTGGGCCCGTTTGGTGTGAGCATTCTGGACAAATCCTTTGGGGAAAACGGTGGGGAACTGCTAGTCCATTTTCATTTTCTGCAGACTGCTTTTCTGCAAAAAGTTTGAAGATGATTTGATTTTTCATCATGAATCAAAACGCAGTAAAGCAAACAACTAGCCCACTGGGATTCCTCTGACTTGCCATGGAGGTCTGCAGCAAAGAAGGGTTCAACACAGAATCGGGAAGGCCAGTTTCCGTCCATCCGCGTGTCGCAACCCTACAAATCATACAATAAGGGTTCTTTTTTAACCCCCACTTGTATTTACCATGTCTATAGAGATAAATAGGGTATAAACCATCAGTTATATTCATTATATCTATCAGTTTCTTAAGTGTAGACACACCTCTCCATGCCCTGTCTCATGCTCGATGTTCCGTCCTTGGCTCGGCCAGAGGCGAAACCATCGCAGAGTCCTTGGTTGAGACAGGACTGGTGGCGGCAACCCGGTGTTATGGGCAGGTTTCCCCTGTATTTGTGGAAGGGTATGATCAGGTTCAGTTTCATATTATATTGTTGGCTATACCCTTTCCACCCCCTGCTCATCAACAAGAAAACACGTCTTAATCTTTTTTGAGGGCTTTGTCAAAAAGCAACGGTATCCCCAATGAAACTTTACTTACTGTTGTAACAGTTCTATTCCACTTTATTCATTCTATAAGGACACTCCAAAGGTCTTCAACCAAAGAAGGTTTTCAACTCTTACATGGTTTGGCCCTTGAGGAGCATTTCACTGAAGAAATTTCTTCATCTTCATCTTCAAAAGATGTTGGAAGTGTTCTGGGTGACATCTTGCTGCATGACTTCGCTAGTGGGAAGATGAGCGCCGTGAAAGATACTTGATTCATCGTATTTTTAAGTTTTGTGACTACCCCGGGATATGTGTAAACATCCCCTTCCCAGCTTTAATATAGGACTATGTGATATACTTTTTCCCAAACAGCCTGACAGACTTTCATGGCAAGGTACAACAACTGGCAGCAGCTGGTGTTCAACTGGTTGATGAAAGCCGGGGGAATTTACCGACACATAGCATTTTGCGAAAGGCCGCTGCTATTGGTACGGGTGGGAAATTCACCAACAATTGCGAAAGAGATTTGCAGAGGCTTATTTTGAAACGTGGTGCTTCCCTCGATGTTGCGATAGAACAAGTGCGTGTCCGTCTTTACAACCCAAAGACAGAAGAAGAGTCAGTACAAAATCTGTCCATGATCTTTCCGGACAAAATGGCTGCTGCTCTGTATTTGCACAGTGAAGAACTGTTCAAAAAAGTTTTTTTTGGTGAGAAGGTGGATGCAGCAGAATTTTGGTCACATATTAAAAATGTGAGCTGGATGCAAAACCATCCCGCTTCTCAAAGCAACCAGCCCGACAAACTGATCCCGATGTCACTTTACGGGGACGAAGTCCAGAGTTTTCGCAACACTGAAGGAGGAGTTGTTTCAGTTGTGGCTTGGTGCAGTGATTTTTCTGCTGGCCTGCCAGCACTTTCGAGGTATTTCACAATTTGTGTGTTACCGGACCACTATGCTACAGCTCGAACTTTCTTGGATATTTGGGGAGCGCTTGCCCCGAGAATCAAAAATATGTGTGATGCTCGGGTTGTTCATCCATGGACTGCTGGGGGTTTTCAATTCACGTACTCTTCAACACAGGGAGACCTTAAATGGTTGCTGGAAAAGTTTGGAATGCACAACTACCACAAAAACTTGTT
This sequence comes from Cladocopium goreaui, assembly GCA_947184155.2. Lineage (NCBI taxonomy): Eukaryota > Dinophyceae > Suessiales > Symbiodiniaceae > Cladocopium > Cladocopium goreaui. Next base: position 229,260 of record CAMXCT020006530.1, read on the forward strand.
TTGCAGCTGGTGTGCCTGTGCGAAAAATCATGCTGATTTGTCCATGACACTGGGTGACTTCAGGGAAGAGGCTGCCCATCGCCAAACCCGCATTGACCATGATCAATTCTTTGCGCAAAGGAATGTGGCTCCAGAAGTTTACCACCCATTATTCAGCATACCCGGGTGTCGGGTTGAGCGTTTTCTGCATGACGTTTGCCATTCCCAATTGCTTGGTACTGGAAAAGTATGCAATGGATCTACACTTGCTTACTTGTGTGAAGTGGGCTACTTCTGTGCATGGCCACCTCTCCAATATCCATTGGCCATGACCCAGTGTCTTCGAGTAGCTTATCGGCGGTTCAATGCATGGAAGTCTGCAAGGAGACTCGGGGTCAACCAACCACGGTTTACACCTGCACGCCTGTCTCGGACAAACCGAACTTCCTACCCCTGTTTGAGCAGCAAGGCTGGCGCTAGCAAAGCAATCAGTTTTTGGTTGATGGAGTGCGCAGTGGAGCATGGAAAACGCGATGGAGCCACAGATTTAGACAAACATGTTGCAAATTCCATCTGGTCCTATTCAGAAATCCTGCGGCTTCTTGATGACGCTTGGCAGGTGTTGGGATTTTTTATTTGCGCAGTGTTTGGTGTACCACCCAAGATTGAATAGCAATCCACAATCTTCTTCCTTTTCGATCTAGCTCAAAACATGTAGCTGGCTCAATTTCAGAAGGGGTCATGTGTTTAATTTTAATGTTGTGCCGCTGTCTTAACAGATTTGGCCCAAAAGGTGGCTCCTAAAATTCTGGGCTACAACAGGGGTACCATCTCTATTAAACGAATCATTTGGGAAAAACACATATAGTTATGGGTTCTTCATTGCCTCCAGGAACTGCCGGTGATTCTTTCGGAGGAGCAGGTTCAGGACTTTTACAAGAAGGGGATGCAACATTTGGAAGTGTACGGATTCCTAAATTCTCTTAGCGCGGCTCAAGCTTCTGCTCGTGGACGAGGGGTTTTGAACAAAGCCCTTTGGTTGCTTCTCCCAAAGCACCACCATTTTATGCACATGCTAGAGGACGTACGCGATTTCAAAATCAACCCGTCATGGTACACCCTCTTGTGTGCTGAATCATACATTGGCCACATTGGCCGTTTGTCAAGGGGATGTCACCGTGCTTCGCTTCACCGACGGGCGTTGGAACGCTACAAATTGCTCATGGCTCTTCACTTTGCAAAGATAGAATTATAGAAAGTCATATCTTTGGGGATGACAACCCGGGCAGCTTAGGCTGCAGACGAGGCTCCAAGTGTTGGATATCTTGGCCAAGATGGCCCGCAGAGCCAAAACAGAGACGGGATGACAGGAGTAGGGATCCAATGTAAACCTTTCATTATCCCAAGAAGATAAATCATGCAAAACATGTCTTACATCATGATTGGAACATATATATGATATGATAATTATCGTGACTCTTCATCCGAATTCATATGTATCGATTTGACGTACCGGACCTAGGGACGGGTCAGGGGGTCATCGGGATCCTAAGGGCAATAACATTTTGTAGTTGGGCCTATGCCATCCAAAGTTCCGACCAACATAATTTCAGTAATTAAACATTTTGGGGGTGACGTCGTGACGTCGAACTAAATCGTACAGATTTTATTGATGTTTCAACTTCCTCAACATAATATATATACAAAATGCACATGAGATTTCATGTTGGATGCTTCACCTATTCAACTTGTACAACTACAAAATGCAAATGATATTTTGCGTTGGATGCTTCAACTAACTCAACATATACAACTACAAAATACAAATGAGGATTTGAAAGGAAACAACCACAAAATGAATGCAAAATAATGCAAAAAGGTTGGCCCAACTCCATTTTTTTGTACAAAACGACCCCTGGCTGGCAATCTGTACTGTAGCCCAAGTCCTCCCCTTTATGTAGCTGTTATTTGATCCCGGATGGAAAAAGAAACTTGTTGCTGACAGACAATGCAATAGCACGGTCTCAAACAACCTTGAGAGTTTGCCTATCCAAGGCTCGATCCAAGCATGTGACACAAACCAGTGAGGTCTCTGCACTTGAATCGCCATGATCTCAACCATGCTGCAGCCCTTTTTCGCATAGCCGTCCTGGGATTCTACATAATGTTGCCAATTAAAAAAGAAAAACGGTAGGTTCTTCAAATTGGAAAATGTTGTCACATCATCAACAAATCCAGGCTTCGGTGGCTGGTTTGATGATCCAGTGATTCGCATCATACAGGTTGAAGGTCTCAAACTGCAGCCTTGTCCCACGTTGTTCTCCGAAAGTCTCGCACCATCTGTCAGCCATCTTGGAGATGAAAACAACGATCTTTGCCAATTGTTCGCGAGTGATCCCTCGCTCTGCAGTATCTTCGATGCAGAAAGGCTCCTTCGACGGGTCCACCAACAATTGCAGCAAATGAAATTGGAATGGAATTCAAAAAGCATTGTGAAGTACCCTCAAAAGGTGCAATCATGGGAATCATGGGCCTGCAATCTCTGAATTTCAAACGATTGACTTTTAAATACGGTTTCTCTTTATTCGATTTGATCCTATTGGTTATATTGCCTTTCTTTCACATGGTCTCAAGGATATGCCGCTGAAGTTTCTCTTTATTCTATCGACAACAGAGCCTTTGCTTCACATGTTCTCAATGCACAAAGGCGCCTGTTCAGTGGCCGACTGTTCCCCTACCTATAAAGGAGATCTCACAAACCACCAGTTCAAAATGCGTTTAAACCACTGAATCCCAAAACAAAAAAATGAATCGGTCCATCACACTGCTGCACTTGTTGCAATTGGTACTTGAGAGCAGGCGGAGGCGGACGAAAGGTAGTGTAGTGGGAGAAGAGTGGTGTCAAAATGCTGCGCCCCTAAGATGATACACCAAAAACGTTTTTGCGCAGTCTAAGATGATTTTATCCACAGCATGACTGCATGATACGGTGTCTTGTGCAGCGTGAAATGATGCACGAAAAGGGGTTTATTTTAAACCCCTTTTTAAGACCCCTTGCAGCAACTGTTATTGAGGCTGAAGCAAACCAATTATGCGGGACATCTCCCTCATGGAGAGTGTGCCTCTACTGTGGCGGACCGTGACCGCGTCACCCGTGGGAATTGAACCCTTGACCATTTTAGAGGGGGGGGGGCCGTGCCATTGACGGTCGGCGTCGATTTTGCGGCACCACTTCTTGCGCATGTAGGCAGGGTGGACTGGGTTAAGGTGTCTCGACCCATGTAGCTGTAACCTGCAACTCTCTTTATACTGGCAATACTGCGTAGGATCTATCTCCGGCTCCATCGGCCTCATCGGCTCCAGCGGCTCCATCGGCCTCATCGGCTCCATCGGCTCCAGCGGCTCCATCGGCCTCATCGGCTCCAGCGGCTCCATCGGCCTCATCGGCTCCATCGGCCTCATCGGCTCCATCGGCCTCATCGGCCTCATCGGCTCCAGCAGCTCCAGGGGCTCCATCGGCGCCAGCGGCTCCATCGGCCTCATCGGCTCCAGCGGCTCCATCGGCCTCATCGGCTCCATCGGCTCCAGCGGCTCCATCGGCCTCATCGGCTCCAGCGGCTCCAGGCCTCATCGGCTCCATCGGCCTCATCGGCTCCATCGGCCTCATCGGCCTCATCGGCTCCAGCAGGGGGCTCCATCAGCTCCATCGGCCTCATCAGCGGCTCCATCGGCCTCATCGGCTCCATCGGCCTCATCGGCCTCATCGGCTCCAGCGGCTCCAGCGGCTCCATCGGCTCCAGCGGCTCCATCGGCCTCATCGGCTCCAGCGGCTCCATCGGCTTCATCGGCTCCATCGGCCTCATCGGTGTCATCGGCTCCAGCGGCTCCAGCGGCTCCATCGGCCTCATCGGCCTCATCGGCCTCATCGGCCTGCATCGGCCTCAACGGCTCCATCGGCCTCATCGGCTCCATCGGCCTCATCGGCCTCATCGGCTCCAGCGGCCTCATCGGCTCAAGGGGCCTCATCGGCTCCATCGGCCTCATCGGCTCCATCGGCCTCGTCGGCTCAATTGGCCTCATCGGCTCCATCGGCCTCATCGGCTCCATCGGCCTCATCGGCTCCATCGGCTTCATCGGCTCCATCGGCCTCATCGGCTCCAGCGGCTCCATCGGCCTCATCGGCTCCAGCGGCTCCGTCGGCTCCAGCGGCCTCATCGGCTCCATCGGCCTCATCGGCCTCATCGGCGTCATCCCCTCCAGCGGCCCCATCGGCCTCATCGGCTCCAGCGGCTTCATCGGCATGTCTTTCTGGAAAGCCTATTACGGCCCGAAGCAGGTGGAATCAGTTGCGTCCATTTTGCGCCTATTGTTTGCTTTGCTGCCTTTTGATTAGTATTGGTCCATAGCCTCTTGGCTTGCGATAAAACATAACGTCGAGAATTCTACGTTTTCCACGGGCTGGCCCCCCAATACCCCCTATGATTGTGCTGAAGCACGGAGAACTCAGGTAGCTGACGCTACCTTTCGTGACTTGTTGGCATTTAGTTTCTAATCGTGATTTGCCACTGGCTGCGGAGGACCTGGCATGGTCTGCATTACCTATCGAAAAAAGAAACAAAGCTGCAGGTTTCTCTCCTGGTTGGTGATCTCTGAGTAGTTTGTCAAGACTAAAGTGCTGTGGCGGGTTGCCTCCACAATGTCATCGCACTGTAGCTGGCAGACCCCACTTGACAGCAACTTGTTCCCATGCCATGGGCTGTCTGGCAAACGCTCACGGAGCAGTAAAATAATGTCAGCAGCGGTGCTCGAAGCAGTCAGTTTGATATCAAAGTAACCTTGTCCAGGAATATCCACAGAGACCGACATGAGGCAGCGAATCCTTTGCGCTATCCAGCGGCACGAATTAGGTGCAGTCTGTAACAATACACAGATTTGTCGATGGTTTATTTATCATTTATCATTGACTTTCTTTTGCGCAACATGAGATTTGGCTGCTTTATTCTCAATGCGCTTGGCTACCCAGGGTTTCATGTCAAGGTGAGTGGCACCGCAGAATGCAGATGCGGCACAGGTCCGTCTTGAGAGGAAGCCACCAAGACACAAAATGGGCATCACGTCCAAAACAACCAAGTCAAGATGGCTAACACGGACCCTTCAAAATCTTTCAAAGCAAGCTAGGTCCAAAATCGTCCAAAATCGCCGTAGATCTTCAGATTCCATCTATTTCAACGCACCATCGGTGCAAATCTGAAAGCTTCTGAAAGCTTCAATGCTTGGTTTCTGAGTCCAGGACCGCGAAGTCCTGCAGTCCCAGACGTATTACACCGACTGGAAATCGCCAAGATTCGCCAAGTTCCAAGACTCGGTCCCTTCCAAAAGCTGAGCCGGTGTCCTCCAGCATGCACCATGGCAGGCTGCAAGATGCACCTTTCCATCCGGTGCTGGGTCGGACTGGGGGAATTCAGAAGACAGCAATGGGCTCGCAGGGCTCACAAGTGAAATTTGGGCGCTCACAAAGTGGGAAAGTCATCTCTGAATCTCATGAATCTCCAAATGTACAGCACTGGAGAAATCTGGAGAATGTATCAAGGAGAAATTCCACGTACATCACGTACAAAAAACGACAAAAATTCATCAAAAAGACATTCAAAAAGATGGCCCAAAAGGTGTTGGATGGTGTTGGGTTGGAACTGGCGACCCATCGTGCTACTCCACCTGGCGACCCAGGTCTTCAGAGCTTGCGAAATATTTTTTCGATGCCAAAATGTCGACATCGAAATTCCGAGTTCCGAAAATCCACCAAGTCTTCAAATCTTCAAGTCCAACCCCAGTCAGGTTTAAGTTTTAGATTCTTTAGCCTCAATTTAAAAAAAAACAAATCCAAACCCCATGGAATTCTCCCGCTCCACTCGCCTCGCTATCCAATTCAACAGCTCCACGAGTCGCCTGGCAGTGAGCCGACTGCGGATGAACATCACCCAAAAAGACGAGAAAAAACAGGACAAAATTCGAGTTGGCGCCCAGGTCATGAGTTCGCTTTCAAGGACGATTTTGGGTCAGAAAACTGGCTCAGTGGGGTCGGTTTCTCAACTTGAAGGTGTTGAACATCACAAGCTGTGGCTAACATGAGTGACAGCTTGCACTGTATCATCATGAACTCAAACTTGCCGACAGTAGACACAGAAGGAATGGGCAAATATCTGTATCTGTCAAGTTTTCCTTCAGTGACGCCTTAAGAGCTGTGTGGTTTTCAGCCGGACCATATCGGACCATCTCAGCTCGTCTCGCTGCCTCGCTGTATTGTTGGTGACATGGTGATTGGGTGGATCACTGCACAGATTTTCATGCACTTCCCGGTTGATGGACCCCGTCGTGGATCACATGTGATCACATTTCATGTAAAAACGAAGACAGACCAACAGCTGTGGCGCGAAGTATTCTGATAAAATGGCATGCTGATGATTCGGCTGATGATGTTGTGGTCACCACCAGTCATGCCACTCATTCAGGCAAATCAAATAGCTTAACTGAGTCGCTTGATTTTGTCGCCGCCTTGGGCCCTAGTAGGCCGTTTCAGCTAAGCCTAAACTGCTCCCATGAATCTAAGTCACTCAAACCACGAACAAACAACTATACTATAGACTATAGTCACTTCTGGATCGAAGTTGATCCAAGTAGCATTTCTTTCCCATGCGAAAAACTGGAAACTACGAAAAACTCATCGAAAATTGCGGAAACCCAACCCTTTTTCCACGACTTTGATGGCGCCTGGGGCGCCCTCCGTCAAAAGCGCGCACTCCGCTACTCGTAGCGCTGCCTGACCGGGGGCGTAAGCCGTAAGCACAACAGAGAACTGACTGAAACACAGGTGTACACTGGACACCAAGGATTCCTAAAAATCATGCAGTTCAAGTTGAAGGGGAACCAGCAAGAATTGACATGGTCAGCCAGGCCCGCCTTTCATGCTCGGATTTCTGTTTGGTCACATGGGGGCTCCAGCGTTTCTTCCCTTTTTGCTCGAGACTCTGTTGTTCTCGTGGTGGAAGCCTTCCAGTATCGCAGCGCCATCTTGAACCCCAAAGAATAATGAGATCAAATGAGTTTCAAAGATTTTCAAAGATTTTCAAAGTAGAGGCAAGTTGGAACCCAGAAAATCCCAGAAAATCCCAGACATCCCAGACATCATCCCAGCCATTAATGGATTACAACCCGCCCCTCAGCAGGCATCAAAAAAGCACCTTGGACCTCGGTGACCTAACGCTCCAGTTTACGCCTCGGAAAAAAGCATCTAAAATCATCAAACAATATGCAACATATACGAAACATACGAAACATATGGGAGGTTCTGAATCTACATTGGGGGTTGAAACGGGGTGAAGTGTGGAATCTTATTACTTAAATGATCTTGAATGGGTGTGTCATCTATATGTAGAGACGATCCTTAGCCTCATGACCTCAACAAACCCTTGCACCTATACGTGGTGGGTAGACCCCGACCACAAGCCGATCCCAGGCAAGGCGCTCCATCATTTTCGCGCCATCAGTGGCCTAAGCACTTTATAGCTGAACAAATTGCCGGCAACTCGTTAAGACCGTTACCGAAAAGCACAAGCTTCTGCAACTGGTCGAGTTCTGACAGCATATTGGTCCATACTTCGTCATGCAACTCACTGAGATCATTGCCGTTTAGCCAAAGCTCTTGCAGGCTTCCGAGCCCTGAAAACATATTGACCCAGCCTTGAGCGGGTAACTCGCCGAGTTTGTTGTAACTCAGGTCGAGCTCCTGCAAGTGGCCGAGCCCTGCAAACAGATGATCCCAGACTTCGACAGGTAACTCATTCAGCCTGCACCTATCGAGGTCAAGTTTTCGCAGGTTGCCCAGCGTGGAAAAGGCTTCAGCATGCAACTTGCTGAGATCGTTTCTGCCCAAGTCAAGCTCCTGCAAGTGGCTGAGCTCTGCAAATAAGTTGGACCAGACTTCAGAAGGCAACTCGCCGAGTTTGTTGTAACTCAGGTCGAGCTCCTGCAAGTGGCCGAGCCCTGCAAACAGATGATCCCAGACTTCGACAGGTAACTCATTCAGCCTGCACCCATCGAGGTCAAGTTTTCGCAGGTTGCCCAGCGTGGAAAAGGCTTCAGCATGCAACTTGCTGAGATCGTTTCTGCCCAAGTCAAGCTCCTGCAAGTGGCTGAGCTCTGCAAATAAGTTGGACCAGACTTCAGAAGGCAACTCGCCGAGTTTGTTGGACCTCAGGTTGAGCTCTTGCAAGTTGCTGAGCCCTGCAAAGAGATTGGCCCAGACTTCAGCAGGCAATTCACTGAGCAAGTTCGACCGCAGGTAAAGCTCCTGCAAGTTACTGAGTCCTGAAAAGACTCCAGCATGCAACCGAGTGAGCGAGTTGTACCCCAGGATGAGCTTCTGCAAGCTGCTGAGACCTGAGAAGACTCCAGCATGCAACTCACTGAGATCGTTTCTGCCCAACCAAAGCTCCTGCAAGTGGCTGAGCTCTGCAAACGATTTGGACCAGACTTCAGAAGGCGACTCGCCGAGTTTGTTGTCCCACAGGTTCAGCGTCCGTAAGTTGCTAAGACCTGCGAAGAGATGGGCCCACACTTCGGCAGGCAACTCACTGAGCTTGTTGGACCTCAGGTTGAGATCCTGCAAGTTGCTGAGTCCTGCAAAGACTTCAGCAGGCAACTGGCCGAGTTTGTTGTACCCCAGGTCGAGATCTTGCAAATTTCTGAGCCCTGAAAACAGATTGGCCCAGACTTCAGAAGGCAACTCACTGAGTTTGTTGGACCTCAGGTTGAGAATCTGCAAGTTGCTGAGTCCTGCAAAGACTTCAGCAGGCAACTCACTGAGTTTGTTGGACCTCAGGTTGAGAATCTGCAAGTTGCTGAGCCCTGCAAACGATTTGGACCAAACTGCAGAAGGCAACTGGCCGAGTTTGTTGTACCCCAGGTCGAGATCTTGCAAATTTCTGAGCCCTGAAAACAGATTGGCCCAGACTTCAACAGGCAACTCGCTGAGTTCGTTCGAACGCAGGACGAGCTCCTGCAGTTTGCTGAGTCCTGAAAAGATTTCGCCTGGCAAATCAGCCAGCTTGTTTGAACCAAGGTCGAGGGTCCGCAACAAAGGAGTCTTATCAAAGATGCCATTTGGCAGTGAGCTCAACTTGTTTTCGCTCAGATCGAGAACTTGTAGCCGCGGGGTGTGCTGCAAAAGCTCTTGCGGAAGTAGGGTCAGCTGGTTTCCATCAAGGAAGTGATAGCCCGTCTCATCAGTGTTCCCCCCCAGCAAGAATTTCTCCAAGGCTGGCATCGGGCACAGCAAGTCTTCTGGCAACACCTTCAATTGGTTTTGGCTCAGTGACAAGATTTTCAAGTTTGACAAGCCGGCAAACGTGTCTGACTCCACCTGTTGCAAACCCAAGCGGCCCAGGTCCAAGAGTTGCAGGCTCTCCAACGGGGAGAATACATTTTGTTGCAAAACAGACAACCGATTGCCAGAGAGCGACAACCGTTGCAAGCCCCATGAAGAGGTGAAGGCATCCTCTGCAACACTTGTGATGTCCTGCCCACTCAAGCTCACATCTTTGAGGCGAAGAATGCCTACAAGGTGGCAGTTCGCGAGGTGCTTTGCACCATAGTCCTTTTCCTGACAGCGACACGGAAAGCATCCGAAATCAGCCGTGTGAATCGGGTAGAAGTGTGACGAAAGCAGCAGAGCAATGATCGTGACCAGCAAACAGGGCGAATACCTGAGCAATGGTTGCAAGCAGAAACCAAGAACTCGAGTTCATCCATCAAAGCCCGATGGTATGAAAGGGGGGGGCATTCCGGCACACAAACTCACGCCATGATGAAACAGAAACCTAATCTCAGAGGGATTGATATTGAAGACATGGGTATCATAGGTATCCAATTTTGTTTACTTCGCGAGTGCCTTTGCTGGGACTCCTGCAACTATGCCATCCGACGGCACCTTGCAACTGTGGAATCCTGCAACCCTGGAAACCCTGAAATACTTGGAATGCACCTCGGAATCCTGAACCTGTGAAACTAAGTGAGAACCCTGAAACGCGCTGAAAAACCTTTCAAAAGCCCTGGAACCCCCTTGGCTGTTGATGCTGCTGGGGAACAACACCTTAAGAAGTGGTGTATCAGATTGTGTATTAGTATGCTTGAGGACGAACAAAAGGATGGAGCAAGTACAGTAAAGCTGAGAACACCAAGACGCCTCCTCTGTACAAATATGTTGAGGGGCTTCGAGATACTCACATGACAAATTGTGTCAACAGGTCCAACAGGTTGCGAAACCACGATGGATTGAAAATTGCAGAGACAACATAAAACGAAACATAACGAAACCAATGCAGCAAAAATGCAAGGCTTTGCAACAAATCCGATATCTCTTTGAGCAAGAAAATCTAGATGGGCCCAGCAGTGACTGGGAAGCAGAGTTCGGTAAGCTTTGCAACTTCTTCCAGTAGGTCGATCGATCGCTTCGCTCCAAGGCACGGCAAACAGTGCAAACATGTGCAAGTGAATAGTAGACAGCAAAGAAACCAAAAAAGTCGGCTGGGAATGCAAATGCCGGGTCCAACTCTGCTTGGAAGTTCACAGAAGCCTCATCCCCGAAATTTCCTGAAAGGGCTTGGCCCAGCTGTAGTTCGTGGATGGCCAGCAACGTGATGATGAGGTATGTGCTGGTGTAAGCAATATCAAGAACTGCATCCATCATGGCAGCACCACGCCGCACCCGCTTCACAGAAGGGAAGGCCAACAAAATCGATGGATAGATACTGTTCAAACACAGGAAACCCATAAAAGTCCAAAAGCATCTTTCGAATGCACCTGAATGCTTCGGAGCTGAATGGAATGCAAAGGACACAAGGCCACCCATGATTTAAAGCTTTCCAAAGGCCTGTAGCATCACTGTGAATAACTGCAGCATTGCAACCTTGAAGCCGTAGAGCTTGCCTTCAATGCCAAAATACTCCTCATAGAGCAGCTGGGTGGGCTTCAACGGTCTCGACCTGATATTGGCTGACCGACACCGGCGCAAGTCGCTCAAGAGGACGATGATCAAGGCCAGGTATGGCAAAGAGAAAACCATGGAAGGCAACAGCTGCGAAAGGCTCTCCTCCAACCATCCTCCAGAATCAGAAGTGGTAACCTCCGACAATCTCCCATCACTGGGCTCAACTGTCTGCTTGAGAGCAAATGCATCTCGGATCAATTGTGGAAGCTTGGAACGGATGAAAGGTGGACTGTACCGCACAAAGTATTGCCCCCCAAGGTACGTTGCTGCAAGTAATGAGCTGATCCGAAGCAAAGCAACAACACCGACCACCAATCGTGATTGCTGTGCTGGTCGCCCAGACATAAGCAAAGGATCTACCTGCAGACTGCCCGCCACAAGTCCCACCTGTCCTGCCAAGTGGTGCACATCATCCACTTGATTCTCCAGCTTTGTCAAAGAGGCTTCACGGAAACGGATCGTTGCTAAATAGTGGCCGATCTTGACCACCATCTCGGCACATCTGACACCAGCTTGGACTGAAGCAAAAGAATCGCGAGTACGCACGATCTTGATTTCTCTCAACTCATCATGCTCTGCTCTGGTTTTGAGAAAGCACCACGCACTGAGCATTCTTTCCCAATCATCGAAGATTACATCGCAATACAAGAGATCTAAGATTTTGTCCCATCCACCTTCTCGCATGACAGCATCTTGTGCCATTGGCACTGTCATCAGTACGGGCCGCAAATCTTGCCGAGATATGGAACCAGGCTGCTCCTCCAAGAACTCTCGCAGTGGAAGGCACAGATTCTTGTCGAAGTCATCAAGATGCTTTCTGGCTTCGACGAAATGTTCCGTCAAGCTTGTGACTTGAGGCTGGGCAATATCGTCTCTACCGGAATCACCAAAAAGCCTGGACATGTCATTCTGCAAATTCTTTGCATACAAAGCTTCCGATTCAACTTCAAGCTTCCTTGACAGTGTGTGCATTCTGTTGAGCCGAGCTGTGGTGTAAACAATGCTGACAATTGCTATTGAGATAACAATCATAAAAATCAACGTGCCAGACACTCCTGTTGACTGAGAAAAGCTATAACTTGCAACGGGCAACAGGCCGAGAACCAGAAGAACCAACAAAAATCGGCTCTCTACCTCTGCCACTGCTTGTGCAAGAATCAGCACACTAAGCTCCACATTCTGGCGCCAAGCATTTCCCGCAACACAAATCCTTCTGCCAAGGCCCACCCAGTGGTGCCTTTCACAATAACCGCTCTCAGAAGAGTGAAAAGAATGACATGAAGGATGGCTGCATGGGAACGGTTTGTTTTCATCAAACATCTCCTGTTGAGTGCTGTAAGTCTCTGTCTCCGCATCTTCTCCAGCTGATTCGTCACTGCTTGTGGCGCTGGACCTGCCAAACCTGGTTGGCTCAAAGTACACTGAGCTGACGTGTGGCAGCTGGCGGGCGCTGAGTTGTCGCATCCGTTGCCAGATGAAACGGAAGCTCCGGGTGCAACGCCCTTTGATGACACCGCCAAAATCAACATGAGCAAATGGAGCGAAGCATTCTCGCTTTGGCAAACCTTCAATATTCACCCACGTGTCCAAGCTGCCTTGTAACCATTTCAGTGACTTGATGGATTGGTGAAGTTCCATCCTCGCATCAATCGACACCTGGCCACATCCACTGAGATCAATAACTATACTCTCCAGGTTTCGCGAAGACTGCAAAGCAGAACTGAAGCATCCGAATTCTTCCAAACATGGCAAGTTCATGAACCTGCAGCCACTGGACCGTGGCAGCTGAGAAAAATCAAAATAACAATATCATATCCATGGAATCAAAAAGAAAACGCAGCAAACAATAAGCTGAAAATCATATTTTTTGCTGGTTCAAGATGAAGAAAAATGTGACTGGAAATTCACAACTCAGCGCACCATAGCTCCAAGTACATGAGGTTCTCCATCTCTCTCAGGGCAACCCCAAGCCCTGCCGCAGTCCTGAAGTGTGCGGAACCTGTGAAGCGCAAATTCAACTGGACCAAAGATTTCAAACACTGCACCGTCGATGTAAACATGTCCAGAGTCTCAAGACCCGAGAATCCCAGATCTAATCGCAAAACGCGCAACTCTGCAGGAAGGCTTTGGATCAGCACATTGAGCTCATGGTCAGAGAAAATCCGGCATCCAGTCAGTGAAAGCTGCACTATCTTTCTACCAACGTCTGCCTTTACAGCTGTGGCCAGGAGTTCAGTGCATCTTCCTTGAAGGACAAATCCGTACCAGCTGCATAAAGCGAAGTGCGAAGCAAGAGCTTCATCTACTCGCTGGAAATTGGGATCCCCCGTGGGATACGACTGCAAAAGCTCAAAGTCGCAAGTTCCAAGACGAGAAAAGGCAATGCTGTTCAGAATTCGCACTTTGTCGATGTTCTGCGTGGCATGAGCTTCCTTGAGCGGTTGAACATTCACATTTCTAATCTGCAGCTCACTTTGTGGAAAAAGAGGAAACTTGGAATAAAATATCATACTGTGACATGAAAACAATGAACCATGGGTATTCAATGGATTGTCCAAATACATAAATTCGCTTCTCCACACAACATCAAAACAGCAAAAGTGTCTTGCAATCCTGCACCAAGTTTCTTCGATTTTGACCTTCAAGCCCTTTTCCAAAAGGTCCAGAGGAAAGTGACGCTCACGAGCTGCTTTGTGGTGCAACCCGATGATGCCGATCATTCGACTTTCTGCTCCAGCAAGTCCATCAGTAAGCACATGAGCCTCAGAGATCAACAAATTTGGAACGGTCAAAACATCACTTTTCACTTATCACCTCTTTGTAAAGATATATGGAAAGGGATGCTTACAGTAAGGTGATGTGACAAGGTTCACCATGGTGCAGAAATGGGGGTTACGGTAAAGGCGATGGTCTCAACCTTTCGAGCAGACTACCCAAAGGAAATGTCCACACAAGGCCACCACTTCTGCGTCGAGTAGCTTTGTCATATGCGTCAGTGGCTCCCACATCAAGCAGTAAACGTCGTCTGGACCAGTTGCCCTCTCGATGTTCGATCGCCTTGGTCGCTTTTAGGGTGAAAATACCGGAATTGTTTACACCAGTGTCTCCTTTGATCCACTATCTACTGAAGCATTGCCTGCCTTTACGAACATGACCTGGTGTTGCTCCTGCTCGTTATCCCCCATTCACATCATGCTGTTTGGTTGTGTTTCGCATTTTGCACTGAAACAAGCTAGCTGCTAGCTGGACAAATCAAAACGTGTCCCTTCAGGCAGAATTCACAAACGAAAAAAACTCACGTTCATGACCGTTCATGTCACATTTTTCTCGTTTCATGATGCTTTCTCGTACTTCTAGGAATTTCTAAGGCTGGGGCAATGGCTTCCTCGAAGCAGCACCAAATCCTTTCGAAAGGCGTTCCTGTTGTTGTTGTTGTTGTAAGCGGACGTCAACCTGCTCCTCACCGAAGTGAAGTAGTTAAGACGCCATAGTATGCCATCTGCGAGAATCAAGTTCCCATACTTCTCCAAGCAAAACACAAAAGAAGCGAAACCTGCCTGAAAAAAGAAGTAAACACAGTGCGCCAGCTAGCATTCCGCAAGGAATGTTTGTTGATCAAGTACGACTTGCCAAAAAGGTAAAGTCCGTAGCCTCTGCAGACGCCAAACTGCTGCAGCCCAAGCCACGGCTCGCTGATGTCGCTGCACAGCCGCAGCGATCATGGAGCGTGAGTCACGCAACACCTCACCTGCCTGAGCATCGGCTGTCGCATTGAGAACGCGGCAGAGATGAACATCAATCCAACCATCTGGGGGTGTCCAGTCAGGCACCTTGTTGTGAGAAGGGATCCAAGTGCAAACAGTGCCCTGAATCAATAAGCCGCTGATCCGCTGCCAGAAAAGCGGCAAGTCACCCTCCCAACGGCCAGTGCTAATGCCTCGCTGAAGCCGCCGCACCAAAGCCTGATTGTCAATCAAGAGCATCACCGGTCTGTTAGCTGCAGAAGAGGCTAAACAAGCTTGCAGAAGAGCAGCACGCTCACCTGCAGCAGGTGTTTGCTCAAAACCAGTCACGGCACCTTGAACAGTGGTGCCTGAAAGTGTCGAAACCGCCCAGCTAGCTCTTTGCCATCGATCACAGGAAGTAGCTATGATACAACTGCCGCCCAAACCCAAGGTGGGTCGCTGAAGAGGATCGAATTGCTGAATAAAAGTAACCAAAGCAGGATCTGCAACCATGTTGGAAAAAGGCAACACAGGAGGAGCATCCACAAGTGGAACCAGCAAACGACGTTCAGTAGCGCTCCTGAACTCACCATCCCATGGCTGCGCTTCGAAAGGCGTTCCAGCTGAATCCAGCACCAAAAGAACTCCCTCAGACATCTGCATAGCTCTGTAGAATGAAGTGCTGCGTGGATTGCTTTTGATATCCTCTTCCACGCAGTGCTGGTTATTGGCATATGCACAGACCCAATAGAATGTACTGCTTGAGAGTTCTCGCACCAGAGCATGCTGCTCCAAGCAGGCCAGAAACTTACAAACAGGCTCCTAACAGATCTGCCAACACAAAATTGGACGTGCTTCAAAGCAATAGATTGACTTTCATCTATCATTACGCTCGATGTTCATTTCTTTTTGATACAGCATCCTATTGAGGATCCGAAAAAAAACAAGTCCAAAACTCAACCAAGGCTTCTAGGGGAATGTGAATTATTAGCGGAAAAAGATCAGGGTTCAGATAAGGGGGGAGGAGTTGTGCAGAGGACTTTGATAGGTACAAGACACAAAGCATAGGGTGCGCAACTACCAAATTCGATGCATGGTTCATGGTACCTTTTTGCAGCTACAAAATACAGAACACAACTTAATTTGACTCGGAAAATAATTCAAAATATGCATTATACAAAAACCCATGCATCTGAAGTTGAAAAATAGCTGAGAATCGGAAATGCCAACATGAATTTTCCCAATAACATTTTGTAGTTGGGCCTATGCCATCCAAAGTTCCGACCAACATAATTTCAGTAATTAAACATTTTGGGGGTGACGTCGTGACGTCGAACTAAATCGTACATATTTTATTGATGTTTCAACTTCCTCAACATAATATATACAAAATGCACATGAGATTTCATGTTGGATGCTTCACCTATTCAACTTGTACAACTACAAAATGCAAATGATATTTTGTGTTGGATGCTTCAACTAACTCAACATATACAACTACAACTACAAAATAAAAATGAGGATTTGAAAGGAAACAACCACAAAATGAATGCAAAATAATGCAAATACAAAAAGGTTGGCCCAACTCCATTTTTTTTGTACAAAACGACCCCTGGCTGGCAATCTGTACTGTAGCCCAAGTCCTCCCCTTTATGTAGCTGTTATTTGATCCCGGATGGAAAAAGAAACTTGTTGCTGACAGACAATGCAATAGCACGGTCTCAAACAACCTTGAGAGTTTGCCTATCCAAGGCTCGATCCAAGCATGTGACACAAACCAGTGAGGTCTCTGCACTTGAATCGCCATGATCTCAACCATGCTGCAGCCCTTTTTCGCATAGCCGTCCTGGGATTCTACATAATGTTGCCAATTAAAAAAGAAAAACGGTAGATTCTTCAAATTGGAAAATGTTGTCACATCATCAACAAATCCAGGCTTCGGTGGCTGGTTTGATGATCCAGTGATTCGCATCATACAGGTTGAAGGTCTCAAACTGCAGCCTTGTCCCACGCTGTTCTCCGAAAGTCTCGCACCATCTGTCAGCCATCTTGGAGATGAAAACAACGATCTTCGCCAATTGCTCGCGCGTGATCCCTCGCTCTGCAGTATCTTCGATGCAGAAAGCCTCCTTCGACGGGTCCACCAACAATTGCAGCAAATGAAATTGGAATGGAATTCAAAAAGCATTATGCAGTACCCTCAAAAGGTGCAATCATGGGAATCATGGGCCTGCAATCTCTGAATTTCAAACGATTGACTTTTAAATACGGTTTCTCTTTATTCGATTTGATCCTATTGGTTATATTGCCTTTCTTTCACATGGTCTCAAGGATATGCCGCTGAAGTTTCTCTTTATTCTATCGACAATAGAGCCTTTGCTTCACATGTTCTCAATGCACAAAGGCGCCTGTTCAGTGGCCGACTGTTCCCCCACTATCAAGTAGATCTCACAAGCCACGTTCGAAATGCGTTTAAACCACTGAATCCCAAAACAAAAAAATGAATCGGTCCATCACACTGCTGCACTTGTCGCAATTGGTACTTGTTGGCATTTAGTTTCTAATCGTGATTTGCTACTGGCTGCGGAGGACCTGGCATGGTCTGCATTACCTATTGAAAAAAGAAACAAAGCTGCAGGTTTCTCTCCTGGTTGGTGATCTCTGAGTAGTTTGTCAAGACTAAAGTGCTGTGGCGGGTTGCCTCCACAATGTCATCGCACTGTAGCTGGCAGACCCCACTTGACAGCAACTTGTTCCCATGCCATGGGCTGTCTGGCAAACGCTCACGTAGCAGTAAAATAATGTCAGCAGCGGTGCTCGAAGCAGTCAGTTTGATATCAAAGTGACCATGTCCAGGAATATCCACAGAAACCGACATGAGGCAGCGAGTCCTTTGCGCTGTCCAGCGGCACGAATTCAGTGCAGTCTGGAACAATACACAGGTTTAATATCGATGGTTTATCAATGTCAAAGACTTGCTGCGCAACATGAGATTTGGCTGTTGATCAGGCTGGCCAGGGTTTCATGTCAAGGTAAGTGGCACCGCAGAATGCAGCTGCAGTGCAGGTCCGTCTTGAAAGGAAGCTACGGAGACACAAATTGGGCAGCACCTCCAAAAGAACCAACGCAGTAAACACGGCCCACACGGTCAAGGAAAAGAACCACAACCACTTTGCAGAACTCCTTCGAAAGCAAGCTATGTCCAAATAGCAACACTGGATGTTCAAATGTACTATATACAATATTATTATTATATATCTATAGATATATGCTAGACGATGGAACATCCGTCATCAAGAATATTTCATGCTTGGTTTCCGCGCTCGTCTAGGACCAAGGCCGAGAAGTCCTGCAGCTCTTCGACTGACAGCAAAATGATGGGCATTGAGTTCGTTTCACCCCTGAACCCTAAAGGATTCTACAAGATCCTAAAGAGACAAAACAAAAGAAATTCTGTGTTAAGTCATATTATTAGTGTGTGGCCCCCCCCCCCCTCCCCTAAACTATTTCTGGACTCTCTTTAAAGTAGAAAGTCAAAAATTTTCTTCCCAAAAGAAAAACATATCCTCAAAACATATCCTCAATTAAGTAAGGATTTCAATTGGCTACAATTGAAATCTAATTACTATTGTTTTTTTTGCCGATGAAGTTGTGGTATTTGTAGTACTTGTAGTACTTCTAGTACTTGTAGTACTTGTAGTACATGTAGTATTTGTAGTACTTGTAGTACTTGTAGTACTTGTAGTACTTGTAGGACTTGTAGTACATGTAGTACTTGTAGTACTTGTAGTACTTGTAGTACTTGTAGTACTTGTAGTACTTGTAGGACTTGTAGTACTTGTAGGACTTGTAGTACTTGTAGTACTTGTAGTACTTGTAGTACTTGTAGTACTTGTAGTACTTGTAGTACTTGTAGTACATGTAGTACTTGTAGTACTTGTAGTACTTGTAGTACTTGTAGTACTTGTAGTACATGTAGTACTTGTAGTACTTGTACTTAGTACTTGTAGTACTTGTAGTTTGAATAAGGGTTTAATAAGGGATTGGTTCTTTTGGGAAAGGCTTGCAGTTTGAATTTGGCAATTTTGGAAATGGCTTGCTTCCCTTCTTCAGGGGCTGCTCTGGCACAGCTTGCTGCAATAGTGAACCCAGCAAACAAACCTACTAAAGTGAAATTGGGCCTCTACTGGTCCAGGGCCTTGGAAAATTGTGGGAAAGCTGTTCTTTAATAAGGGTTTAATAAGGGATTGGTTCTTTTGGGAAAGGCTTGCAGTTTGAATTTGGCAATTTTGGAAATGGCTTGCTTCCCTTCTTCAGGGGCTGCTCTGGCACAGCTTGCTGCAATAGTGAACCTAGAAAACAAACCTACTAAAGTGACATGGGGCCTCTACTGGTCCAGGGCCTTGGAAAATTGTGGGAAAGCTGTTCTTTAATAAGGGTTTAATAAGGGATTGGTTCTTTTGGGAAAGGCTTGCAGTTTGAATTTGGCAATTGCCTTTGGAAAAGGCTTGCTTCTCTTCTGGGCTTCCAGGAGCTGCTCTCAGCTTGCTGCAATAGTGAACCCAGCAAACAAACCTACTAAAGTGAAATGGAGCCTCTCCTGGTCCAGGGCCTTGGAAAATTGTGGAAAAGCTGTTCTTGAATAATGGTTTAATAAGGGGATTGGCTCCTTTGGGAAAGGCTTGGAGTTTGAATTTGGCAATTTTGGAAAAGGCTTGCTTCCCTTCTGGGCTTTCAGGGGCTGCTCTGGCACAGCTTGCTGCAATAGTGAACCCAGCAAACAAACCTACTAAAGTGAAATGGAGCCTCTCCTGGTCCAGGGCCTTGGAAAATTGTGGAAAAGATGTTCTTTAATAAGGGTTTAATAAGGGATTGGCTCCTTTGGGAAAGGCTTGGAGTTTGAATTTGGCAATTTTGGAAAAGGCTTGCTTCCCTTCTGGGCTTCCAGGGGCTGCTCTGGCACAGCTTGCTGCAATAGTGAACCCAGCAAACAAACCTACTAAAGTGAAATGGTGCCTCTACTGGTCCAGGGCCTTGGAAAATTGTGGGAAAGCTGTTCTTTAATAAGGGTTTAATAAGGGATTGGTTCTTTTGGGAAAGGCTTGGAGTTTGAATTTGGCAATTTTGGAAAAGGCGTGCTTCCCTTCTGGGCTTCCAGGGGCTGCTCTGGCACAGCTTGCTGCAATAGTGAACCCAGCAAACAAACCTACTAAAGTGAAATGGAGCCTCTCCTGGTCCAGGGCCTTGGAAAATTGTGGAAAAGCTGTTCTTTAATAAGGGTTTAATAAGGGATTGGTTCTTTTGGGAAAGGCTTGGAGTTTGAATTTGGCAATTTTGGAAATGGCTTGCTTCCCTTCTTCAGGGGCTGCTCTGGCACAGCTTGCTGCAATAGTGAACCCAGCAAACAAACCTACTCAGATAGAGATGCATTTACAGGCTCAGATAGGGAGATGAGCAAAAAATTGACTGAGCTACAGCGTTTTTGAGGAAAAAATGCCTCTCAGCAATTACAGTTTTTTTTGCAAAAAAAAGGGCTCTCCCAATTTTGTTTTGCCACAAAAGCGAACCCTCCAAACAATACATGAGTTTCAGAATAATTTGGAAAAAATTTGCCACAATAGCGACCCTAGGTACTAATCAGGACTCAACATTATCTTCGATGCAGAAAGCCTCCTTCGACGGGTCCACCGACAATTGCAGCAAATGAAATTGGAATGGAATTCAAAAAGCATTATGCAGTACCCTCAAAAGGTGCAATCATGGGAATCATGGGCCTGCAATCTCTGAATTTCAAACGATTGACTTTTAAATACGGTTTCTCTTTGTTCTATTTGATCCTATTGGTTATATTGCCTCTGTTTCACATGGTCTAAAGGATATGCCGCTGAAGTTTCTCTTTATTCTATCGACAACAGAGCGTTTGCTTCACATGTTCTCAATGCACAAAGGCGCCTGTTCAGTGGCCGACTGTTCCCCCACTATCAAGTAGATCTCACAAGCCACGTTCGAAATGCGTTTAAACCACTGAATCCCAAAAAAAAAAATGAATGGGTCCATCACATTGCTGCACTTGTTGCAATTGGTACTTGTTGGCATTTAGTTTCTAATCGTGATTTGCTACTTGGCATATGGTCTGCATTACCTATTGAAAAAGAAACAAAGCTGCAGGTTTCTCTCCTGGCTGGTGATCTCTGAGTAGTTTGTCAAGACTAAAGTGCTGTGGCGGGTTGCCTCCACAATGTCATCGCACTGTAGCTGGCAGACCCCACTTGACAGCAACTTGTTCCCATGCCATGGGCTGTCTGGCAAACGCTCACGTAGCAGTAAAATAATGTCAGCAGCGGTGCTCGAAGCAGTCAGTTTGATATCAAAGTGACCATGTCCAGGAATATCCACAGAGACCGACATGAGGCAGCGAATCCTTTGCGCTGTCCAGCGGCACGAATTCAGTGCAGTCTGGAACAATACACAGGTTTAATATCGATGGTTTATCAAAGACTTGCTGCGCAACATGAGATTTGGCTGTTGATCAGGCTGGCCAGGGTTTCATGTCAAGGTAAGTGGCACCGCAGAATGCAGCTGCAGTGCAGGTCCGTCTTGAAAGGAAGCTACGGAGACACAAATTGGGCAGCACCTCCAAAAGAACCAACGCAGTAAACACGGCCCACACGGTCAAGGAAAAGAACCACAACCACTTTGCAGAACTCCTTCGAAAGCAAGCTATGTCCAAATAGCAACACTGGATGTTCAAATGTATTATATGCAATATTATTATATATATATATCTGTATAGATATATGCTAGACGATGGAACATCTGTCATCAAAGATATTTCATGATTGGTTTCCGTGCTCGTCTAGGACCAAGGCCGAGAAGTCCTGCAGCTCTTCGACTGACAGCAAAATGATGGGCATTGAGTTCGTTTCACCCCTGAACCCTAAAGGATTCTACAAGATCCTAAAGAGACAAAACAAAAGAAATTCCGTGTTAAGTCATATTATGATCATCTATCATCCAACTTCTGACATGTACATCCTCCAATAGCGTAGCCTGGCCGTGAAAACCCAATGTTTCAATAGGAAAGTCAACTGTAAAAGCAGGATTTCTTATGACCAGGACAACCGAAGGATACATGTTGGGGTTGGAAGTACTTGCCACCTGCACCCGGGGCCTCAACATCTCTCAATGCAGTTGACCCGTCCAAAATCCATGGGCCGCATAGTGCTTGAAAGATGATGGGAATGTATGCAATCTTCCAGATGTTCCAGAAATGTTGCTACCAATGATAATCAAGGTCATAATCTCGTTGTTTTTCATTATGAAAACTCGTGTTACTAGTAGTATGTCAGTTGGTATCAACTCTAAATCATTCTAAATCCCTGGCCATGTCCTCACCCCACGACTCTCGAAACTCGTCGCGCAGTGCTGGGCATTCGAGCAGCTGCCGTGAACTTCCTGCAGCGCTGGGATAAAGCCAGGCTCATCTCTTTCCCCGTGCGAAGCCCATTTCGGGGACATAGTCCCAGCAAACGGGAGACTTTTGGATAAGGCGCCCTTAGGATAACTGGTGTCTAAATATCGGAATCCCCACAGTTGTGTAATGGTGTGTGCACATGCGAAAAGCCGGTAATACGGAGCAGCTTGCGGAATAGTCACATGGTTGTCCTTCATCGGTCCACACATTGAGTGGCGTAAACATCCCAAACAATGAAAACCATCTCGACTTGAAGGTGCTGAACTTCCATACAAGTTCTGGCATTGATAAGATGTTGTAAGCGTGTACATGGATAAACCCTAACCTTGCTGCATCGTCCTCCATTAGAAACCCTGGCAATTGTTACTATATCTGCAAAGCTTCCCTCAAGTAATGCACCAAAACAATCCGAAACATTTGAGATCTTTCAGGGTCAAGTCCTAGCACCTTTTTCCAAGCTAAGCCATGGATTTTGACCCAGCGGATCGACCCCACCAGATTCTGGATTCAAATGGTGTTATACGGTGTTATGTTGTCATGTTCTTAAAAGAAATGGTCATACAGAGTCATACACCCACAACTTGTCGAAACTCGAAAATTCTCGGCGTGATGTTCTCATTTGGAGCCATTGGTGCCTGGTCCAAGGCGCAGCGTGCCGAATGGCAGTGCTCAGCACTTCACGTGGTCGACACAGTGGCTACACCTGTCTCAGCAACTTCTTTCAACGTTTTCAAACAAACAACTTCTGTTCTGCTCCCTTCAGAGTCTGTCTTTTCCTTGGTGGTGGAAGTCTTTCACCACAAGAGGGCCAATCTTGAACCCTACAAAGACTGAAAACGAGTTTCCAAGCAGAGGCAAGCTGTAAATACCGGGGAAGACATCCCAACAATGGAGGTTGAAAACTTACAGACCACACCAGAACCGAAAGCTTCATGAAGACTTCGACTCAAAACTTTCATAACTGTGATGACTTCGACTGGACATTCCGATGCCTCGGTGTGCGAACATCTCTCCAGTTGTGCGCCAGGTGCCACTGCCACCTTGGACCTTGGTCGCCCAATGCAGGTGCTACTCTCAAAACGCCCCCAAAAATCACGAAACAAGAATAGAATGCAATAAATTTCACGAGAACAAACCATATGAAATGCATTGCAACTAGATTCAAAATGATTCAAAGGGGTTGTTGGAAGTGGGTGAAATGTGAAATCTCGTCACTTGACTGTGTGTGATCTATACCCAGGAACCAGTCCTACCCACAACCCTATCAAGCGGACAGATGGCAGAGCACCCCATCATTTTCGCCGAAACAGACAAGGAATCCTTCATCCGCATGGCCGGACATCTCAGTTGACCATCTCAGTTGACACACTTTATATACAGATTATAGCCGAACAAATTGCCGGCTTCCGACCATTGCTGAGACCATTGCCGTACAGCACAAGCTCTTGCAGGCTTCCGAGCCCTGAAAACATATTGACCCAGACTTCAGCGGGTAACTCGCCGAGTTTGTTGTTATCCAGCATGAGCAACCTCAAGTTGTCGAGCCCCGTAAACAGATGGGCCCAGACTTCAGCAGGCAACTCACTGAGTTTGTTGTACCCCAGGTTGAGAATCTGCAAGTTGCTGAGTCCTGAAAAGACTCCAGCAGGCAACTTACTGAGATCGTTTCCGCCCAAGTCAAGCTCCTGCAAGTGGCTGAGCCCTGCAAATGATTTGGACCAGACTTTAGAAGACAACTCGCCGAGCCTGTTGGACCTCAGGTTCAGCTTCCGCAAGTTGCTAAGACCTGCAAACAGATTGGCCCAGATCTCAACAGGCAACTCATTGAGCCTGTTCTCATCCAGGACAAGCTTCTGCAGGTTGCCCAGCGTGGAAAAGGCTTCAGCATGCAACTTGCTGAGATCGTTTCCGCCCAAGTAAAGCTCCAGCAAGTGGCTGAGCCCTGCAAATGATTTGGACCAGACTTTAGAAGACAACTCGCCGAGCCTGTTGGACCTCAGGTTCAGCTTCCGCAAGTTGCTAAGACCTGCGAAGAGATTGGCCCAGATCTCAACAGGCAACTCATTGAGCCTGTTCTCATCCAGGACAAGCTTCTGCAGGTTGCCCAGCGTGGAAAAGGCTTCAGCATGCAACTTGCTGAGATCGTTTCCGCCCAAGTAAAGCTCCAGCAAGTGGCTGAGCCCTGCAAACGATTTGGACCAGACTTTAGAAGACAACTCGCCGAGCCTGTTGGACCTCAGGTTCAGCTTCCGCAAGTTGCTAAGACCTGCGAAGAGATCGGGCCACACTTCAGCAGGCAACTTACTGAGCCTGTTGGTCCCCAGGTTGAGATCTTGCAACTTTCTGAGCCCTGAGAAGACTTCAGCATGCAACTCACTGAGATCGTTTTCGCCCAAGTCAAGCTCCTGCAAGTGGCTGAGCCCTGAAAAGACTCCCGCATGCAACCGAGTGAGCGAGTTTTCCCCCAGGTTGAGTTTCTGCAAGTTGCTGAGCCCTGAGAAGACTTCAGCATGCAACTCACTGAGATCGTTTTCGCCCAAGTCAAGCTCCTGCAAGTGGCTGAGCCCTGAAAAGACTCCCGCATGCAACCGAGTGAGCGAGTTTTCCCCCAGGTTGAGTTTCTGCAAGCTGCTGAGACCTGAGAAGACTCCAGCATGCAACTCACTGAGATCGTTGTGATGCAGGTCAAGCTCCTGCAAGTTGATGAGCCCGGAAAAAACTTCATCAGGCAACTCACTGAGTTCGTTGTAACTCAGGTCCAGCTCCTGCAGTTTGTTGAGCCCTGCAAAGAGATTGGCCCAGACTTCCAGAGGCAACTCATTCAGCCTGCACCTATCGAGGACAAGTTTTTGCAGGTTTCCCAGCGTGGAAAAGGCTTCAGCATGCAACTTGCTGAGATCGTTTCCGCCCAAGTAAAGCACCTGCAACTGGCTGAGCCCTGCAAATGATTTGGACCAGACTTTAGAAGGCAACTCGCCGAGACTGTTGGACCTCAGATTGAGCTCCCGCAAGTTGCTAAGACCTGCGAAGAGATGGGCCCACACTTCGGCAGGCAACTTACTGAGCGAGTTGTAAACCAGGTTGAGCTTCTGCAACTTGCTGAGACCTGAGAAGACTTCAGCAGGCAACTCGCTGAGTCTGTTCCATTCCAGGTCCAGCTCCTGCAGTTTGCTGAGCCCTGCAAACAGATTGGCCCAGACTTCAGAAGGCAACTCACTGAGTTTGTTGGACCTCAGGTCGAGCTCTTGCAAGTTGCTAAGTCCTGCAAAGACTTCAGCAGGTAGCTCACTGAGCTCGTTTTCGCTCAAGTACAGCTCCTGCAAATTGATGAGCCCTGAAAAGACTTCAGCAGGTAGCTCACTGAGCTCGTTTTCGCTCAAGTACAGCTTCTGCAATTTGCTGAGCCCTGAAAAGATTTTGCCTGGCAAATCAGTCAGCTTGTTTGAACCAAGGTCGAGGGTCTCCAACAAAGGAGTCTTATCAAAGATTTTGCCTGGCAAATCAGTCAGCCTGTTTAAACCAAGGTCGAGCGTCTGCAGCAAAGGAGTCTTATCAAAGATTTTGCCTGGCAAATCAGTCAGAATGTTTGAACCAAGGTCGAGGGTCTCCAACAAAGGAAGTTTATCAAGGACGTTGTGTGGCAGTGAGCTCAACGTGTTTTCGCTCAGATCGAGAACTTGTAGCCGCGGGCTGTGCTGCAAAAGGTCTTGCGGAAGTATGCTCAGCTCGTTTCCATCAACGATGCGTTTGCCCTTATCAGTTTTCCCCCCGAGCAAGAATTTCTCCAGGGCTGGCATGGGGCGCAGCAAGTCTTCTGGCAGCACCTTCAAATGATTTTGGCTGAGGGACAAGATTCTCAAACTTGACAAGCCGGCAAACGTGTCTGACTCCACCTGTTGCAAACCCAAGCGGCCCAAGTCCAGCAATTGCAAGCTGTCCAAAGGAGCGAACACCTTCTCAGGTAAAAATGACAACCGATTGCCAGAGAGCGATAACCGTTGCAAGCTTGTTAAGGAGGTAAAGGCATCCTCGGCAATACTTGTGATGCTTTGCTCACTCAAACTCACATCTTTGAGGCGAAGAATGCCTATAAGGCTGCAACTTGCAAGGTGCTTTGCGCCATCTTCTTTTTGCAGACAGCGACACGGAAAGCATCCGAAGTCATCCTTGTGAATCGGGTAGAAGTGCGTTGAAAGCAATAGAGCAATGATCGTTACAAGCAAACAGGGCGAATACCTGAGCAGTGGTTGCAAGGAGAAACAAAGAACTCGAGTTCATCCATCAAAGCCCGATGGAATGAAAGGGGGCCATTCCAGAAACCAAATTTCAAGGGGATTGACATTGAAAATATATAGGTACTGGTATCATATAGGTATCCATGTTTTTTTACTTCGCGAATGCCTTTGCTGGGACTCCTGGAACTATGCCACCCGACAGCACCTTGCTACCATGGAACCCTGGAAACCTGGAAACCCTGAAACCTCGGAATCCTGGACCTGTGAAACTCCTGGGAAGCCTGAAACCTGCTGAAAAACCTTACCCCCTTGGCTGTTGATGCTGGGGAGCAACACCTTAAGAAGTGGTGTATCAGATTGTATTGGTATGCTTTAGGACGCATAAAAGGGTGCAGCAAGTACAGTAAAGCTGAGAACAACAAGACGCCTCCTCTGTACAAATATGTTGGCAAGTTGAGGGGCTTCGAGATACTCACATGACAAATTGTGTCAACAGGTTGCGAAACCACGATGGATTGAAAATTGCAGAAACAACATAAAACAAAACCAATGCAGCAAAAATGCAAGGCTTTGCAACAAATCCGATATCTCTTTGAGCAAGAAAATCTCGATGGGATCAACAGTGACTGGGAAGCAGAGTTCGGTAAGCTTTGCAACTTCTTCCAGTAGGTCGATCGATCGCTTCGCTCCAAGGCACGGCAAACAGTGCAAACATGTGCAAGTGAATAGTAGACAGCAAAGAAACCAAAAAAGTCGGCTGGGAACGCAAATGCCGGGTCCAACTCTGCTTGGAAGTTCACCGAAGCCTCATCCCCGAAATTTCCTGAAATGGCTTGGTCCAGCTGCAGTTCGTGGATGGCCAGCAAGGTGATGATGAGGTATGTGCTGGTGTAAGCAATATCAAGAACCGCATCCATCATCGCAGCACCCCGGCGCACCCACTTCACCGAGGGGAAGGCCAACAAAATGGTTGGATAGATGCTGTTCAAACAGAGGAATCCCACAAAAGCCCAAAAACATCCTTCAAACGCATCTGAATGCTTCGGAGCTGAATGGAATGCAAATGACACAAGGCCACCCATGATTTGGAGCTTTCCAAAGGCCTGCAGCATCACTGTGAATAACTGCAGCATTGCAACTTTGAAGCCGAAGAGCTTGCCTTCAATGCCAAAATACTCCTCGTAGAGCAGCTGGGTGGGTTTCAACGGTCTCAACTTGATATTGGCTGACCTACACCGGCGCAAGTCGCTCAGGAGGACAATGATCAAGGCCAGGTACGGCAAAGAGAAAACCATGGAAGGCAACAGCTGCGAAAGGCTCTCCTCCAACCATCCAGAATCAGAAGTGGTAACCTCCGGCAATCTCCCATCACTGGACTCACTTGTCTGCTTGAGAGCAAAAGCATCTCGGATCAATTGTGGAAGGTTTGAACGGATGAAGGGTGGGCTGTACCGCACAAAGTACTGCCCCCCAAGGTACACTGCTGCAAGTAATGAGCTGATCCGAAGAAAAGCAACAACAACGACCACCAATCGTGATTGCTGTGATGGTCGCCCAGACATAAGCAAAGGATCTACCTGCAAACTGCCCGCCACAAGTCCCACCTGTTCTGCCAAGTGGTGCACATCATCCACTTGATTTTCCAGCTTTGTCAAGGAGGCTTCACGGAAACGGATCGTGGCTAAATAGTGGTTGATCTTGACCACCATCTCGGCACATCTGACACCAGCTTGGACTGAAGCAAAAGAATCGCGAGTACGCACGATCTTGATTTCTCTCAACTCGTCATGCTCTGCTCTGGTTTTGAGAAAGCACCACGCACTGAGCATTCTTTCCCAATCATCGAAGATTACATCGCAATACAAGAGATCTAGGATTCGACTGGGTTCACCTTCTCGCACAACAGCATCTTGTGCCACTGGCACTGTCATCAGTACGGGCCGCAAATCTCGCCGAGATATGGAACCAGGCTGCTCCTCCAAGAACTCTCGCAGTGGAAGGCACAGATTCTTGTCGAAGTCATCAAGATGATTTCTGGCTTCGATGAAGTGTTCCGTCAAGCTCGTGACTTGAGGCTGGGCAATATCGTCTCTACCCCAATCACCAAAAAGCCTGGACATATCATTCTGCAAATTCTTTGCATACAAAGCTTCCGATTCAACTTCAAGCCTCCTTGACAGTGTTTTCATTCTGTTGAGCCGAGCTGTGGTGTAAACAATGCTGACAATTGCAATTGAGATAATAATCAGAAAAATCAACGTGCCAGACACCCCTGCTGACTGAGAAAAGCTATAACTTGCAACGGGCAACAGGCTGAGAACCAGAAGAACCAACAAAAATCGGCTCTCTACCTCTGCCACTGCTTGTGCGAGAATCAGCACACTAAGCTCCACATTCTGGCGCCAAGCATTTCCCGCAACACAAATCCTTCTGCCAAGGCCCGACCAGTGGTGCCTTTCACAATAACCGCTCTCAGAACAGTGAAAAGAATGACATGAAGGATGGCTGCATGGGAACGGTTTGTTTTCATCAAACATCTCCTGTTGAGTGCTGTGAATCTCTGTCTCCGCATCTTCTCCAGCTGATTCGTCACTGCTTGTGGCGCTGGACCTGCCAAACCTGGTTGGCTCAAAGTACACTGAGCTGACATGTGGCAGCTGGCGGGCACTGAGTTGTCGCATGCGTTGCCAGATGAAACGGAAGCTCCGGGTGCAACGCCCTTTGATGACACTGCCAAAATCAACAGGAGCAAATCGAGCAAACCATTCTCGCTTTGGCAAACCTTCAATGTTGACCCAAGTGTCCAAGCCGCCTCGCAACCATTTCAGTGACTTGATGGATTGGTGAAGTTCCATCCTCGCATCAATCGATACCTGGCCACATCCGCTGAGATCAATAACTATACTCTCCAGGTTTCGCGAAGACTGCAAAGCAGAACTGAAGCATCCGAATTCTTCCAAACATGGCAAGTTCATGAACCTGCAGCCACTGAACCGTAGCAGCTGAGAAAAATCAAAATAACAATATCATGCCCAGGGAATCAAAAAGAAAGCTTTGAAAGCGCAGCAAACAATAAGCTGAAAATCATATTTTTTGCTGGTTCAAGATGAAGAAAAATGTGACTGGAAATTCACAACTCAGCGCACCATAGCTCCAAGTACATGAGGTTCTCCATCTCCCTCAGGGCAACTCCAAGCCCTGCCGCAGTCCTGAAGTGCGAGGAACCTGTGAAGCGCAAATTCAACTGGACCAAAGACTTCAAACACTGCACCGTCGATGTGAACATGTCCAGAGTCTCAAGACCCGAGAATCCCAGATCTAATCGCAAAACGCGCAACTCTGCAGGAAGGCTTTCGATCAGCACGTCGAGCTCATGGTCAGAAAAATTCTGGCACCCAGTGAGTGAAAGCTGCACTATCTTTCTAGCAGCTATCTGGACAACCTCCGCGCGGTGGCTGCGGGTCTATGCATTGCTGATGGGCCCTGGCAGTGCTTAGAAACGAATTGTTCAGATGTGGTGCTTGCAAGTTTCGATTTGCTTCAGAAGATTTGGGCTGTGTCTTCAAAAGAGCGGAACGCACTGATGCATGCCATGCATGGCAATGGTGCAGGAAGCAGAGCAACAGCTCGCAAAAGGAAACAGAAACAAAGCAATAACCAAGCAAATGGCTTCAATTTGCAACAAGCAGGTGAGATTCTCAAACTACTCTCTCAGCTTTTCCAATTGTTGGGACTCGGGGGTGGCGGTGGGAATTTGCTTCAACAGCTCAGTGCTATGATGGGCCATGGCGGGTGTGCCAAACCCAAGAAGCTTAAGAACAAGAACAAAAATAAACAGGGCGGTGATGGTGGTCTGGGGGATTACGGCCAAGGGGGTGGTTCTTACCCTTCTTCTCCTCCTACTCAGCCTCCGCAGAATACTTCGAAACCACATCCTAGGCAAAAGGCGGACGTCCAAAAACAGCCACACACAGAGCAGCAGCCCCACAAAACGCCCAAGACCTTTGCCGAAGTGGTTCGAGCCAACACTGCGTTTAAGCCGGTGTGGAGCCTGCGTCAGTCAGACTGGACGGGGCCCATTTTGGGCTTTGATGACTTTTGTGTCGCACTGGATAAGCCTGGAAATATTTCAGCTACAGTGCAAGTGAACTCGGAAGAGCAACTTGAGGAGTTGCAGGTTTTGCTGAAAGGCGATTCCCCTGATATCAAAAGAGAGCTCAACATCACAGCTGTGATGCTAGCGCCGAAAGAGGCCAAGCAGACTGAGGATCGACCTTTGCGGATGGTGCCAGGAAAGATCTCGGGCAAGGTGCAGCCCAGGCAGGCGTTTGTGATCCCACTTCAAGGCCAAGGGCCATCACTCAAGAGAGCTGCCGTTGTGTCAGCGGCTCCTGCAGTGCAGCCTGAAACTGTTGTAGTGAGATTAAGTGTCGATGCAAAATATTTGCAAAACAACGAGTGGCAGAGCATCCAGGCCAAGCCAAAGGCAAACGCGCAGGCTTGGTTGCATCGGCATGTTCCAGAGCATGTTGCGGACAAAGTCTTTGATATGTGGGCGTTTCAGCAAGAAAGCATGAAAGGCGGAGGCAAGCCAGTGATCACTGGCCTTTTACGCATTGAGCGTAGTGCTGCCAAAGCTCTTCTAGGCTGCTCAGGCAAAAGTACCTGGTTTGTGGAGCCTTTGCAATGGAACAACTCCGTGGTTGAATCTTGCGATGTTGAGTGGGTCAAGAAAAGTTCGGAACTTGATGGGCCCAGCTACTTGCAGAAGGTTCAGTCCATGGCTGGTGACCTGGGCATTGCCCGGGGATGGAATGGACTGGGAGTACGTAAGCCCAGGAGCACCGAGCCTCCTCCTAAGGCCAGAGCTTGGCGCGTCACTGGTGTTCCGCGAGATTGGGCGGCTAGTACCTTGACTCAGGAACTTACACGTGCTGGCCTGACTGAACTCAAGGTGTTGTCCCGGAAAACTGTGGGCAAACAAGTGGAATGGTGGGTGCAGGCCAATGCCCAAAAGGATATGGATTTCATTGAAATGCAGGCTGGCGAAAAAGTCATTGTAGCTGTTGAAGCTCCAAGACAAAGACGGCAGAGAACACATACCATGAAACTGGCTAGCAATGGAAGGGTCAGTTATAACCAGAGCCATGCATGGCAGGCGATTGCCACGCCTGCTCCTCGCAAATCTTTCTACATGGGAACGCCAGTCAAAAAGCCAGTGACTATTGCAGGGGCTGAGAAGGTTCCTACTGAGAATTTGGATGAGGACAAGTCGGACGCAAAGATGGACAATGCTGGAGAACCCGCTGGGGCAAAAAGAACTGTCAGTACTCCTGAAAAGAGTCCTCCGGCCAAGCGTGTTGCGGGGGAACCCAAGCCCCCTCACAATATGAAGGTGAAAAGCATCCCTGCTGACGGCAACTGTCTTTTTGAAGCCCTTGCTCAAAGTTTGGGCGGAAAAACGGCCAGGAATGTGCGTGCAAGCGTTGTCACCCACCTGACCAAGCACCAGGGTCGTTACAAGCCCTGGTGGGACGGCAAGGAGCCAACAGAGGCGGAGAATGCTTGCGAATCATGGGAGAGCTATCTCACCATGCTCTCAAAGATTGGTGCTTGGGGCAGCGCTCTTGAAGTTTCTGCTGCGGCTGTGCACTACGATCGCCCGATCATTGTCTTCCAGCCTCGTGGTGTTCCGGAGATTTACAATGGTCGGGGCAAGGGTGGTGCTCCCATCGCTTTGTGGTTTCGTTCAAAGCACTATGAACGACTTGAAGGTGCTTTCCCGCCTGAAGTTTTGACTCAGGCTGCAAATGGTCCAATGCAGGGCAACAGAGGTGGAGGATCGGAAAGTGGCGCTACTTCAGTTGGTGCCACCAGATTGTCAGCTTTGCCGTCACTGGTTCATAGCAGCAAGAAACGTGGAAGGTGTGCTAGCCCCGCGCCCGCTTCTTCTTTGTCAGAGCAGCGCAAGAATTCTTCTTCCCCTGCGGCTGCTAGTTCGGGTCGGGGTCCGTGCACGCCACGTGCAGCCAGTGAAGGACAAGACGCAGCCAGTGCTTCGTCCAGACGCACTAAGCGTACTGAGTGGACATGCCCTTTGTGTGACTTTTCCACTGGGGTGTGCAAAGGATGGGTTGACAAGAAGAGAGCTCATATCAATGCTTGGCATCCCGATGAGAAGGAACAGTTGAAAATCGGCTTCAAAAACACGTTGCCTGCGCTGTCTGCGGTCAAGAAGGGAGGAGTCTATAGCTGGAAGTGTCCTGTTTGCAAACTTGGCTTGTCCGCTGATCACAACCTCAAACCTGGCCAAGTGTACAGCGTCATCCGCAAGCATAGGGAAGACAAACATCCTCAGGCGGATGCCAAGCTCTTCCACAAGGACAGCAGCTTCAGACGGGAGAATGCTAGCAAAGCCACGCGCCAGGTGCGTGCAGCTGCAGTGGCTCGAAGGTTGCTTGGCTTCAAGCGTGGCGATGCTGGAGCACATGACCCCACTTTCGTTTCTATTCCAGCCACAGGAAATGGCAAACAGAAAAGAGTTGGAATGTCCTACGTCATTTGCAAAACTTGTGGCAGTATGGCTTTGACAGCGAAGCGTTTGGCAAAGATTGCTTGTGAACAGTATGCTTCCAGCAAAGGGCCCAAACGAGAGCAGTTGGTGGAAAGATTGCGTGCGTGCCTCAAAAATGCAGACATCAGCGATGACCTCAAGAAGGGTGCCCGCACAGTTTTGGAAATCATCGACTCTGGAGCAGTTCGCACCACTGATACTGCTGCAGACAGCACGCATCAGATTGAGGCCATTGTGTGGCCTGCCAATTTTACGGTGCGTTTTGCTTGTGTGCATTGCAAGCGTTGTGTCAACAACATCAGACGGCTTACAGGAAGTCAGTGTCCTCGTAAAATGGTTTGGACTAAGTTTCGAAAGGGCCAGAGGGATATTTTGGTGCCTCTTGCGGCTCAGGCTCCAAGTGCCAGACAGCGAGCTGCTTCGCGAGCTTTGGACATTTTGGGATTGCAGCAGGATGGCGCTGTGGATCAGAACCCATGACGGGCTCTGACAGCACTATGCGGTTGGGGACTATGAATGTACGGTCCTTGGGAGGCCGCTTGGGTGGTGTGCTTGACTTTGCTCAGCTCCAGAATTTACATGTTCTGTGTCTTCAAGAAACTAGAGTTAACAATCACAGCTGGAATGCTGTGACTCGTGCCGTCAAGGCACGCGGGTGGCAACTTTTTCCTGGCCCTCAAGGAAGAAATTCGAAAAATGTAGTGGAAGGTGGTACATTGGTTCTAACAAAATGGCCTGCTGAGGCCTTGGCCCTTCCTGTCGACATGGTGTCTGTGGAAAGATCCATGGCCGTCAAACTCTATAGACCTCAGCAAAGGCCGTTGATTCTCATCAATGTTTACTTACATGCTTCTGATCGCACAGCTGCCAGCCGTGCGCTGGGTGCGCTGTTCGAGTTTGTTGCTACTTGTGGTGAAGATACAGTGATCATGGGTGACTTCAATTTGGAAATTCATTGTTGGCCAATTTCTAACGTTTTGGCTACTGGACAGTGGCGGTCCTGTGATGAGCTGGTTTGCGGAGATCGTGTTTTAGGTGGTACACATCGAACTGCTGCAGGTGTTTATACAGGTGTGGTCATTGACTATGGCTTGTGCACTCCTCGGTTAATTATTACTGGTAGGGAGCAACATCTTGGCGTGGCTGACCATGACGCGGTGGTTTACAACTTGCATGTGCCTGGTTCATTATCCACACCGTGGACTCTCCCAGTTGGTGCCCCTTTGCATTCTGAAAAGGTTGCTGAAGCTTCTTGGCAAAGTGCTTGGGAAGAAGTATGTGACGATTTTGGAAATGCATTGGGTACAGGCAACGTGGACTCTGCTTGGACCTTACTTAGCAACTGCGCAGAATCTCTTCTTCTCGCACGTGGCAAAACTGGTCGTGCTATGCGCCAGGGCCCGCAGCAAATTGCCAGTCCTCCGTCTTCAAAAGCGCTTCTTTGCAAACAGTGAAAGAGCGCAAGCTCAGACGCTTCGCACGAAGAGTGGTGGAGTACCAAAAGGCCCCGTTGCCCGAGTTGGAGAAGAAGTTGGTTCGTGATGGCCCTCATTTACATCATTCTTTGGCTTTATTCTCTTTGGATGACCCCAGGTTGGTTAGTGCAGTGCTTGAACTGGCAAATGCAGAAGCTACAGCAGCGTCCAAGTTACGCTTGGAGGCGTGGAAGGACAGCGTGCAGGAAAATGCCACCAAACTAGGCAGGTGGGTCAAACAGGTGCCGCCCGCCAGCCCTACTGCAAGTTTTGATGGCCCCATTCTACCTGCAGATAGGGCCAAGTGCGCAGCATTGGATTGGGAGAGGTATTGGAATCCAGGGTCGCTTCCGAATTTGAATCTGGGGGACCAGTTGTACTCTCAGATGGGCTCTGCAAGCGATCCATTGCCGGATGACTGTATTCAGGTTAGTGGTTCTGAATTGGCTCGGATTGCGCTCAAAGCGAAGGACAAGGCTCCGGGCATGGATGCCTGGACAGCTCTCCATTTGTGCAATCTTCCCATTGCTTTTTGGGATCAGGTCGGTGCTCTTTGGGATGCTTGCTTGCGACATGGCTGTGTTCCTGCGATGTGGAAAGATGTTAGAATTGCTTTGTTACCAAAAGCTACTGGTGGCATGCGCCCTTTAGCCATTGTCACTGTCCTGTGGCGTATTTGCATGAGTGCCACTCTGAAAAAATTACAGCCTTGGATTGCTGAATGGGCTTCGCCCGAACTTTTTGGTGGTCTACCAGGCAAGGGCATCATGGAAGTCCATGAACGTTTCTACGAAGCTGTCAGCACGGCAAAGCAGTCTCGTGTCGATTTGGTCGGGTGCAAAGCTGATGTTCGCAAGTGTTTTGATTCAGTTTGCCCTCAGACAGCCATTAAAGTGTGGCGATGGTTCGGTGCTCCCTCATCAATTTGTGATTTACTCGCTGATTTTTACAGTGAACAGCGTCGTTGGTTTGCTTGGCAAGGTTCTTATCACCCTCATCCGGTTATTGCTCAACGGGGTTGTTGCAAGGCTGTCCAGCCAGCCCTGCGCTACTGAACGCTTTGATGACAGTTTGGGTGAGGTTTGTCAAACGGCAGGAACCAAGGATTTCTTTGGCTATTTATTTGGACGATCGCACCATGTGGAAACAAGGTTGTCAAAGTTTTGAAGTGGTCATCAACGCCATGACTGCAGGAGCGCAAGCCGATGCTATTCTCGGCTTCGAACTTCACCCTGACAAATTGGCTAGCTTCGCCACCAAACCGCATCTGGTTGCCAAGGTGCGCAAGAAGAAAGATTTAGTAGGTGTACCTGCGGATACTTTCACACTGCTTGGCATTCAATACAATTTGTCACGCCCCAGTTCTTGTGTTGATGCGGATATTGTCAGTGACAACATTCAGCGACGGTGTCTCAAAATTCGTTTGGCAGCACAGCACTTAGGCACTCGCATTGCATTGGTGCATAAGTTGGTGATATCTTTATTTGCTTGGTCCGGTGCTTTTCATCACTTCAGTGCAAGAACCATTCGAACATGGACATCTATGATCGAAACTGCACTTTGGGGTCGAAGGGCTCCTCCAGGTAGGAGCCGGCTGCTCTTTTGGAATTCTTTGGGTTCTGCAAGACTACATCCGATGTTTGCGCTCCAGTTCACCGCCGCCCGGGCGGAATGGAATCGGCAATGCCGCCGTGCCCAAGGGTTGCCTGCAGCTACCTCGCCTGCTCCTCGCTGGAAAGCAGTGCTTAAAGATTGGAAATGGCGACTTGACGATGGCCTGTGGCACACGCCTGCTGGGATTTTGAAACCTGGGTGGATGTCTTTGAAAAGCTTGCAAAAAGCCGCTATCCATTCATGGCTCCTTGGTTTGTGGACTAAAGACACCAAAACGGATGGTCGATGGCCAAACGGCAAGGAGCCGGTTTTCCTTTTTCAGGCAAATGCAGCTTTAGGCATGGATTACTACAGTCGCAGGGTTTTGACTGGTGCTGCAGTGGATGGCAGGGTCACAGAGCGCTTTGGTTCTGCTTTGAGTTGTGAATGTGGATTGCGGTCTCCTGATCGAGAACATCTCACTTTTCACTGCCAAGCGCAGCCATGGGATGGTGAGTTCAGGAGCGCTACTGAACGTCGTTTGCCGGTTCCACTTGTGGATGCTCCTCCTGTGTTGCCTTTTTCCAACATGGTTGCAGATCCTGCTTTGGTTACTTTTATTCAGCAATTCGATCCTCTTCAGCGACCCACCTTGGGTTTGGACGGCAGTTGTATCATAGCTACTTCCTGTGATCGATGGCAAAGAGCTAGCTGGGCGGTTTCGACACTTTCAGGCCCCACTGTTCAAGGTGCCGTGACTGGTTTTGAGCAAACACCTGCTGCAGGTGAGCGTGCTGCTCTTCTGCAAGCTTGTTTAGCCTCTTCTGCAGCTAACAGACCGGTGATGCTCTTGATTGACAATCAGGCTTTGGTGCGGCGGCTTCAGCGAGGCATTAGCACTGGCCGTTGGGAGGGTGACTTGCCACTTTTCTGGCAGCGGATCAGCGGCTTATTGATTCAGGGCACTGTTTGCACTTGGATCCCTTCTCACAACAAGGTGCCTGACTGGACACCACCAGATGGTTGGATTGATGTTCATCTCTGCCGCGTTCTCAATGCGACAGCCGATGCTCAGGCAGGTGAGGTGTTGCGTGACTCACGCTCCATGATCGCTGCGGCTGTGCAGCGACATCAGCGAGCCGTGGCTTGGGCTGCAGCAGTTTGGCGTCTGCAGCGGCTACGGACTTTACCTTTTTGGCAAGTCGTACTTGATCAACAAACATTCCTTGCGGAATGCTAGCTGGCGCACTGTGTTTACTTCTTTTTTTCAGGCAGGTTTCGCTTCTTTTGTGTTTTGCTTGGAGAAGTATGGGAACTTGATTCTCGCAGATGGCATACTATGGCGTCTTAACTACTTCACTTCGGTGAGGAGCAGGTTGACGTCCGCTTACAACAACAACAACATTATCTTTCTACCAACGTCTGCCTTTATAGCTGTGGCCAGGAGTTCAGTGCATCTTCCTTGAAGGACAAATCCGTACCAGCTGCATAAAGCGAAGTGCGAAGCAAGAGCTTCATCTACTCGGTGGAAATTCGGATCCCCAGCGGGGTACGACTGCAAAAGCTCAAAGTCGCAAGTTCCAAGACGAGAAAAGGCAATGCTGTTCAGAATTCGCACTTTGTCGATCTTCTGCGTGGCATGAGCTTCCTTGAGTGGTTGAACATTCACATTTCTAATATGCAGCTCACTTTGTGGAAAAAGAGTAAACTTGGAATAAAATATCATACTGTGACATGAAAACAATGAACCATGGGTATTCAATGGATTGTCCAAATACATAAATTCGCTTCTCCACACAACATCAAAACAGCAAAAGTTTCTTGCAATCCTGCACCAAGTTTCTTCGATTTTGACCTTCAAGCCCTTTTCCAAAAGGTCCAGAGGAAAGTGACGCTCACGAGCTGCTTTGTGGTGCAACCCGATGATGCCGATCATTCGACTTTCTGCTCCAGCAAGTCCATCAGTAAGCACATGAGCCTCAGAGATCAACAAGTCGGAACGGTCAAAACATCACTTTTCACTTATCACCTCTTTATAATGGAAAGGCAGGCTTACAGTAAGGTGATGTGAAAAGGTTCACCATGGTGCAGAAATGGGGGTTACGGTAAAGGCGATGGTCTCAACCTTTCGAGCAGACCACGCAAAGGAAATGTCCACACAAGGCCACCACTTCTGTGTCGAGTAGCTTTGTCATATGCATCAGTGGCTCCCACATCAAGCAGTAAACGTCGTCTGGACCAGTTGCCCTCTCGATGTTCGATCGCCTTGGTCGTTTTCAGGGTGAAAATACCGGAATTGTTTACACCAGTGTCTCCTTCGATCCACTATCTACTGAAGCATTGCCTGCCTTTACGAACATGACCTGGTGTTGCTCCTGCTCGTTATACCCCATTCACATGTATGCAAATCGCATTTTGCACTGAAACAAGCTAGCTGCTAGCTGGACAAATCAAAACGTGTCCCTTCAGGCAGAACTCACAAACGAAAAAAACTCACGTTCATGTCACCTTTTTTCTCGTTCTATGATGCTTTCTCGCACTTCTAGGAATTTCTAAGGCTGTGGCCATGGCTTCCTCGAAGCAGCACCAAATCCTTTCGAAAGGCGTTCCAGCTGAATCCAGCACCAAAAGAACTCCCTCAGACATCTGCATAGCTCTGTAGAATGAAGTGCTGCGCGGGTTGCTTTTGATATCCTCTTCCACGCAGTGCTGGTTATTGGCATATGCACAGACCCAATAGAATGTACTGCTTGAGAGTTCTCGCACCAGAGCATGCTGCTCCAAGCAGGCCAGAAACTTACAAACAGGCTCCTCACAGATCTGCCCAACACAAAATTGGACGTGCTTCAAAGCAATAGATTGACTTTAATCTATCACTACGCTGGATGTTCATTTCTTGGGAATGTGAATTATCAGCGGAAAAAGTAACTTGTTGCTGACAGACAATGCAATAACACGATCTCAAACAACCTTGAGAGTTTGCCTATCCAAGGCTCGATCCAAGCATGTGACACAAACCAGTGAGGTCTCTGCACTTGAATCGCCATGAGCTCTACCATGCTGCAGCCCTTTTTCGCATAGCCGTCCTGGGATTCTGCATAATGTTGCCAATTAAAAAAAGAAAAACGGTAGATTCCTCAAATTGGAAAATGTTTTGTCACATCATCAACAAATCCAGGCTTCGGTGGCTGGTTTGATGATCCAATGATTCGCATCATACAGGTTGAAGGTCTCAAACTGCAGCCTTGTCCCACGCTGTTCTCCGAAAGTCTCGCACCATCTGTCAGCCATCTTGGAGATGAAAACAACGATCTTTGCCAATTGCTCGCGCGTGATCCCTCGCTCTGCAGTATCTTTGATGCAGAAAGTCTCCTTCGACGTGTGTGGGTCCACCAACAAATGCAGCAAATGAAATTGGAATGGAATTCAAAAAGCATTGTGAAGTACCCTCAAAAAGGTGCAATCATGGGCCAATCTCTGAAATTCAAAAAAACTTCGAACAGCAGTTTCTCATGGCCTATTTGATCCTGGTTCACCTTGGTTTCACATTGGCCTCAACGAGATCGCAGTGACCGACCCTTCCCCGCAGCAAGTAGCTCTCAACCGTGAAACGCGGTGTCTGAATCATGCGGTGGCCGACTGGCAACTAAAAAATTGGGATGTTTGCGCTTTATATAATCACATATAATCTGCCTTGTGCCTTTTTGCTTGACAAAAAGAACAAAGATGCAGGTTTGTCTCCTGATTGGTGATCTCTGAGTAGTTTGTCAAGACCAACGTGCTGTGGTGGGTTGCCTCCACAATGTCATCGCACTGTAGCTGGCAGACCCCACTTGACAGCAACTTGTTCCCATGCCATGGGCTGTCTGGCAAACGCTCACGTAGCAGTAAAATAATGTCAGCAGCGGTGATCGAAGCAGTCAGTTTGATATCAAAGCAACCATGTCCAGGAATATCCACAGAGACCGACATTGAGGCAGCGAATCCTTTGCGCTGTCCAGCAGCACGAATTACAGAAATTGCAGTCTATAACACGTGGTCTGCTGGAACTTTCTCTTGAGAAACATGAGATTGGCTGCTTTGTTCTTATGTGTTTGCTTGACTGATTTGGTTTTCATGTCAAAGTCGATAGCGCCGTACAGTGCAAATGCGGTACAAGTCCGTCTTGAGAAAACGCCAGAGGGACAAAAACAACCAAACTTCCTCCAAAACAACAGGCAATAAACATGGCCAAGCCAACATGGCCAATATTCTCAAAACAACCAAAACCACTTCACAGAACCCTTCAAAAAGGAAGCCATGTCTAAACAGCTGGAATGCATCTTCAGATATTATACTGTACTACGACATGTTTTGATGATCCATCATGCCAATCTAAAATTTTCAATGCTTGGTTTCCACACTCTTCCAGGACCACTGCAGGGAGGTCCTGCAGGTGTCGAACCCACACCAACGAATGACGCGAAATCGCCAAACTCTAAGATTCTGTTGCACCAAGATCGGGGGGCATCAAGTTGGCTTTGCCTAGAACCCTAAGGGAACAGGGCAACGAACATTTTCTCCAATTTCCAACAACTCTAATTCCAAGGACAGCAGCTGACGCGGCGTCCTCTGGCAGAGTTGCTGGCAAATGCACCTTTGCGGCGCTGGGGATCAGACAGACAAGCGAAAAGCCAACGGACGAGTTTCACAACATTTCACGACTAAAGAACCACGTGAACCACAGGTTTAAAAATAATGTACTTACTCCGAACTCCACTTTGAATTTCTGAAATGTACATACTCCAATAGCGTAGCCTGGCCATGAAAACTCAATGTTTCAATAGGAAAGTCAACTGTAAAAGCAGGATTTCCTATCACCAGGTTTCACAACCAAAGGATACATGTTGGGGTTGGAAGCACTTGCCACCTGCACCGGGGGCCTCAACATCTCTCTGGGACAGGGAAGGTGGACCCGGGTTTCTCTTCGAATACCGAGCCTCAACGGAAAATTCGGAAAATCGTTGTCTCTCAATGCAGTTGACCTGTCCAAAATCCATGGGCCGCATAGTGCTTGAAAGATGATGGGAATGTATGCAATCTTCCAGATGTTCCAGAAATGTTGCTGCCAGTGATATCCAATGATAATCAAGGTCATAATCCCGTTGTTTTCATGATAAAAAAAATCGTGTTACTAGTAGTATGTCAATTGGTATCAACATGTATCAACTCTAAATCCTTGGCCATGTCCTCACCCCACGACTCTCGAAACTCGTTGCGCAGTGCTGGGCGTTCGAGCCGCTCCCGCAGTGAGTTTTTCCTGCAGCGCTGGGATGAAGCCCTCATCTTTTTCCCCGTGCGAAGCCCATTTCGGGGACATAGTCCCAGCAAATGATGGACTTTTGGATAAGGCGCAATTTATCAGGATATAACTGGTGTCTAAATATCGAAATCCCCACACAAGTTGTGTAATGGCGTGCGCACATGCGAAAAGCCGGTAACATGGAGCAGCTTGCGGAATAGTCACCTGGTTGTCCTTCATCGGTCCACACATTGAGTGGCGTAAACACCGCAAACAATGGAAACCATCTTAACTTGAAGGTGCTGAACTTCCATACAAGTTCTGGCATTGATAAAATGTTGTAAGCGTGTACATGCATAAACCCTAGCCCTTGCTGAGAAACCCTGGCAATTGTCACTATCTGCAACGCTTTCCTCAAGTAATGCACCGAAACAATCCAAAACATTTGAGATCTTTCAGGGTCAAGTCCAAGCACCTTTTTCCAAGTTAAGCCATGGAATTTGACCCAGCGGATCGACCCCCGCCAGATTCTGGATTCAAATGGTGTTTCTGGTGTTATGTTGTATGATGTTGTCATGTTCTTCAAAGGGATGGCCATACACCCACAACTTGTCGAAACTCGAAAATTCTCGGCGTGATGTTCCCATTTGGAGCCATTGGTGCTGGTCCAAGGCGCAGCGTGCCGAATGGCAGCACTCAGCGCTTCACGTGGTCGACACAGTGGTTACACCTGTCTCAGCGGCTTCTTTCAACGTTTTTCAAAGAAACGTACAACTTCTGTTCTGCTCCCTTCAGACTGTCTTTTTCTTGTTGGATGTCTTTCACCACAAGAGGGCCAATCTGGAACCCTACAAAGACTGAAAACGAGTTTCCAAGCAGAGGCAAGCTGGAAACACCCGGGAAGACATCCCAACAATGGAGGTTGAACACTTACAGAGATCACACCAGAACCGAAAGCTTCATGAAGACTTCGACTGAAGACTTTGATACCTGTGATGACTTCGACTGGACATTCCGATGCCTCGGTGTGCGAACGTCTCTCCAGTTGCGCGCCACGTGCCACTGCCACCTTGGACCTTGGTCGCCCGATGCAGGTGCTACTCTCAAAACGCCCCAAAAGATCACGAAACAAGAATAGAATGCAATAAATATCATGAGGACAAACCATATGAAATGCATTGAAACTAGATTCAAAATGATTCAAAGGGGTTGTTGGAAGTGGGTGAAATGTGAAATCTCGTCGCTTGACTGTGTGACCTACACCCAGGAACCAGTCCTACCCACAACCCTATCAAGCGGACAGATGGCAGAGCACCCCATCATTTTCGCCGAAACAAACAAGGAATCCTTCATCCGCATAGCCGGACATCTCAGTTGACCATCTCATTTGAAACACTCTATAGCCGAACAAATTGCGGGCAACTCACTGAGACCATTGCCCCACAGCCAAAGCATTCGCAGACTTCCGAGCCCTGAAAACATATTGGCCCAGACTTCAGCGGGTAAGTCGCTGAGTTTGTTGTTATTGAGAGAGAGAAACTGCAAGTGGCCGAGCCCTGCAAACAGATTATCCCAGACTTCCAGAGGCAACTCGTTCAGCGAGTTGGAACCCAGGTCGAGCTCCTGCAACCTGCCGAGCCCGGAAAAGACTTCAGCAGGTAGCTCACTGAGCGAGCTGTAACTCAGGTCGAGCTCCTGCAACCTGCCGAGCCCGGAAAAGACTTCAGCAGGCAACACACTGAGTTTGTTGGACTTCAGGCTCAGCCACCGCAAGTTGCTAAGACCTGCGAAGAGATGGGCCCACACTTCGGCAGGCAACTTACTGAGCTTGTTGGCCCCCAGGTTGAGATGTTGCAACTTTCTGAGTCCTGAAAAGAGATCAGCAGGCAGCTCACTGAGCTCGTTTTCATACAATTCAAGCTCCTGCAAGTTGCTGAGTCCTGAAAAGACTCCCGCATGCAACCGAGTGAGCGAGTTGTACCCCAGGTTGAGAATCTGCAACTTGCTGAGTCCTGCAAAGACTTCAGCAGGCAAATCGCTGAGATCGTTGGAATGCAGGTCAAGCTCCTGCAAATTGATGAGCCCGGAAAAGACTTCAGCAGGCAGCTCACTGAGCTCGTTTTGATCCAAGTAAAGCTTCTGCAAGTTGGTGAGTTGTGAAAAGACTTCAGCAGGCAACTCACTGAGCTTAAGGTTGTATCGCAGGTTGAGCTCCCTCAAGTTGCTGAGTCCTGAAAAGACTTCAGGAGGCAACGCCCAGATCTTGTTAGAGTTTATCTGGAGCTCCTGGAGGTTGTTGAGCCCTGAAAAGACTTCAGCAGGCAACTCACTGAGAGTGTTCCAACTCAGGTCCAGCTTCTGGAGTCTGTTGAGCCCTGAAAAGATTTTGCCTGGCAATTCAGTCAGCTTGTTTGAGCCAAGGTCGAGGGCCTGCAGCAAAGGAGTCTTATCAAAGATGTGATTTGGCAGCGAGGTCAACAAGTTTTGGCTGAGATCAAGAACTTGTAGCAGGGGGCAGTGCTGCAAAAGCTCTTGCGGAAGTACGCTCAGCCAGTTTCCATCAACGATCCGGTCGTCCTTCTCATCAGATTTACCCCCCAGCAAGAATTTCTCCAAGGCTGGCATCGGGCGCAGCAAGTCTTCTGGCAACACCTTCAATTGGTTTTGGCTCAGTGACAAGATTTTCAAGTTTGACAAGCCGGCAAACGTGTCTGACTCCACCTGTTGCAAACCCAAGCGGCCCAGGTCCAAGAGTTGCAGATTGTCCAAAGGAGCGAACAGCTTCTTAGGCAAAACAGACAACCGATTCCCAGAGAGCGATAACCGTTGCAAGCCCCATGAAGAGGTGAAGGCATCCTCTGCAACACTTGTGATGTCCTGCTCACTCAAACTCACATCTTTGAGGCGAAGAACGCCTACAAGGTTGCAGCTCGCAAGGTGTTTTGCACCATCTTCTTTTTGCAGACAGCGGCAGGGAAAGCATCCGAAATCATCCTTGTGAATCGGGTAGAAGTGCGTTGAAAGCAATAGAGCAATGATCGTGACAAGCAAACAGGGCGAATACCTGAGCAGTGGTTGCAAGGAGAAACAAAGAACTCGAGTTCATCCATCAAAGCCAGATGGAATGAAAGGGAGGGGGCCATTCCAGAAACCAACTCTCAAGGGGATTGACATTGAAAATATCGGTATGATATAGGTATCCATTTTTCAACTTCACGAGTGCCTTTGCTGGGACTCCTGGAACTATGCCATCCGACAGCACCTTGCAACTGTGGAATCCTGGAACTCTGGAAACCCTGAAATACTTGGAATGCAGCTCGGAATCCTGGACCTG
This sequence comes from Cladocopium goreaui, assembly GCA_947184155.2. NCBI lineage: Eukaryota > Dinophyceae > Suessiales > Symbiodiniaceae > Cladocopium > Cladocopium goreaui. The sequence goes on from CAMXCT020006530.1 coordinate 273,974, forward strand.
TGAAACTCATAGGAAGTGGAACCTTTCAAAAGCCCTGGAACCCCCTTGGCTGAGATTGCAAAGCTGTTGATGCTGGGGAGCAACAACTTTAGAAGTGGTGTATGCTTTAGGACGCACAAAAGGGTGCAGCAAGTACAGTAAAGCTGAGAACAACAAGACGCCTCCTCTGTACAAATATGTTGAGGGGATTCGAGATACTCACATGATAAATTGTGTCAACAGGTTGCGGAACCACGATGGATTGAAAATTGCAGAAACAACATAAAACGAAACCAATGCAGCAAAAATGCAAGGCTTTGGAACAAATCCGGTATCTCTTTGAGCAAGAAAATCTCGATGGGCTCAGCAGCGACCGGGAAGCAGAGTTCGGTAAACTTTGCAAATTCTTCCAGTAGGTCGATCGATCGCTTCGCTCCAAGGCACGGCAAACAGTGCAAACATGTGCAAGTGAATAGTAGACAGCAAAGAAACCAAAAAAGTTGGCTGGGAATGCAAATGCCGGGTCCAATTCTGCTTGGAAGTTCACCGAAGCCTCATCCCCAAAATTTCCTGAAATGGCTTGGCCCAGCTGTAGTTCGTGGATGGCCAGCAAGGTGATGATGAGGTATGTGCTGGTGTAAGCAATATCAAGGACTGCATCCATCATCGCAGCGCCACGGCGCACCCACTTCACAGTGGGTAAACCCAACAAAATGGTTGGATAGATGCTGTTCAAACAGAGGAAACCCGCAAAAGCCCAAAAACATCCTTCAAACGCATCTGAATGCTTCGGAGCTGAATGAAATGCAAATGACACAAGGCCACCCATGATTTGGAGCTTTCCAAAGGCCTGTAGCATCACTGTGAATAACTGCAGCATTGCAACTTTGAAGCCGTAGAGCTTGCCTTCAATGCCAAAATACTCCTCATAGAGCAGCTGGGTGGGTTTCAACGGTCTCAACTTGATATTGGCTGACCGACACCGGCGCAGGTCGCTCAGGAGGACGATGATCAAGGCCAGGTACGGCAAAGAGAAAACAATGGAGGGCAACAGCTGCGAAAGGCTCTCCTCCAACCATCTGCCAGAATTAGACGTGATGCCCTCCGCCAATGTCCCATCACTGGGCTCAACTGTCTGCTTGAGCGCGAAGGCATCTCGGATCCATTGCGGAAGCTTGGAACGGATGAAAGGTGGGCTGTACCGCACGAAGTATTGCCCCCCAAGGTACACTGCTGCAAGTAATGAGCTGATCCGAAGCAAAGCAACAACAAGAACCACCAATCGTGATTGCTGTGCGGGTCGCCCAGACATAAGCAAAGGATCTATCTGCAAACTGCCTGCCAGAAGTCCCACCTGTTCTGCCAAGTGGTGCACATCATCCACTTGATTCTCCAGCTTTGTCAAGGAGGCTTCACGGAAACGGATCGTGGCTAAATAGTGGTTGATCTTGACCACCATCTCGGCACATCTGACACCAGCTTGGACTGAAGCAAAAGAATCGCGAGTACGCACAATCTCGATGTCTCTCAACTCATCATGCTCTGCTCTGGTTTTGAGAAAGCACCACGCACTGAGCATTCTTTCCCAATCATCGAAGATTACATCGCAATACAAGAGATCTAAGATTTTGTCCCATCCACCTTCTCGCACGACAGCCTCTTGTGCCATCGGCAGTGTCATCAGTACGGGCCGTAAATCTTGCCGAGATATGGAACTAGGCTGCTCCTCCAAGAACTCTCGCAGTGGAAGGCACAGATTCTTGTCGAAGTCATCAAGATGATTTCTGGCTTCGATGAAGTGTTCCGTCAAGCTTGTGACCTGAGGCTGGGCAATATCGTCTCTACCCCAATCACCAAAAAGCCTGGACATGTCATCCTGCAAATTCTTTGCATACAAAGCTTCCGATTCAACTTCAAGCCTCCTTGACAGTGCTTGCATTCTGTTGAGCCGAGCTGTGGTGTAAACAATGCTGACAATTGCAATTGAGATAATAATCAGAAAAATCAACGTGCCAGACACTCCTGCTGACTGAGAAAAGCTATAACTTGCAACGGGCAACAGGCTGAGAACCAGAAGAACCAACAAAAATCGGCTCTCTACCTCTGCCACTGCTTGTGCAAGAATCAGCACACTAAGCTCCACATTCTGGCGCCAACCATTTACCGCAACGCAAATCCTTTTGCCAAGGCCCACCCAGTGGTGCCTTTCACAATAACCGCTCTCAGAACAGTGAAACGAATGACATGAAGGATGGCTGCATGGGAACGGTTTGTTTTCATCAAACATCTCCTGTTGAGTGCTGTGAATCTCTGTCTCCGCATCTTCTCCAGCTGATTCGTCACTGCTTGTGGCGCTGGACCTGCCAAACCTGGTTGGTTCAAAGTACACCGAGCTGACGTGTGGCAGCTGGCGGGCACTGAGTTGTCGCATGCGTTGCCAGATGAAACGGAAGCTCCGGGTGCAACGCCCTTTGATGACACTGCCATAATCAACAGGAGCAAATCGAGCAAACCATTCTCGCTTTGGCAAACCTTCAATGTTCACCCAAGTGTCCAAGCTGCTTCGCAACCATTTCAGTGACTTGATGGATTGGTGAAGTTCCATCCTCGCATCAATCGACACCTGGCCACATCCGCTGAGATCAATAACTATACTCTCCAGATTTCGCGAAGACTGCAAAGCTGAACTGAAGCATCCGAATTCTTCCAAACATGGCAAGTTCATGAACCTGCAGCCACTGGACCGTGGCAGCTGAGAAAAATCAAAATAACACTATCTTTTCCATGGAAACAAAAAGAAAGCGCAGCAAACAATGAGCTGAAAATCCTATATTTTGCTGGTTCAAGATGAAGAAAAATGATGAAAAATGTGACTGGAATTTCACAACTCAGCGCACCATAGCTCCAGGAACATGAGGTTCTCCATCTCTCTCAGGGCAACTCCAAGCCCTGCCGCAGTCCGGAAGTGCAAGGAACCTGTGAAGCGCAACTTCAACTGGACCAATGACTTCAAGCACTGCACCGTCGATGTAAACATGTCCAGAGTCTCAAGACCCGAGAATCCCAGATCTAATCGCAAAACGCGCAACTCTGCAGGTAGGCTTTGGATCAGCACGTCAAGCTCATGGTCAGAGAAATTCCGGCACCCAGTCAGTGAAAGCTGCACTATCTTTCTACCAACGTCTGCTTTCACAGCCCTGGCCAGGAGTTCAGTGCATCTTCCTTGAAGGACAAATCCGTACCAGCTGCATAAAGCGAAGTGCGAAGCAAGAGCTTCATCTACTCGGTGGAAATTCGGATCCCCAGCGGGGTACGACTGCAAAAGCTCAAAGTCACAAGTTCCAAGACGAGAAAGAGCTATGCTGTTCAGTATACGAACCTTGTCGATGTTCTGCGTTGCATGAGCTTCCTTGAGCTGTCCAACATTCAAACTCATGATTATGGCTCGCTCACCTTCTGGAAAAAGAGAGAACTTAGAATTAGAATGAGCCATTTTTGCGAGGTGACATACATAAAATACAAATGGAACAATATGAACAATGGACCATGGACCTTGTCCATTCAATCGATCGTCCAAATGCATAAAACGGTTCTCCAAACAACGTCAAAACAGCAAAAGTTTCTTGCAATCCCGCAGCAAGTTTCTTCAATCTTTACCTTCAAGCCCTTTTCTAAAAGGTCCAGAGGAAAGTGACGCTCACGAGCTGCTTTGTGGTGCAAGCCGATGATGCCAATCATTCGACTTTCCGCTCCGGCAAGTCCATCAGTAAGCACGTGAGCCTCAGAGATCAACAAGTTTGGAAGGGTCAAAACATCACTTTTCACTTATCACCTCTTTGTAACGATATGTGGAAATGGAGGCTTACAGTAAGGTGATGTGAAACGGTTCACCACGGTGCAGAAATGGAGGTTACGGTAAAAGGCGATCGTCTCAACCTTTGGAGCAGACCACGCAAAGGAAATGTCCACACCAGGCCACCCCTTCTGTGTCGAGCAGCTTTGTCATATGCATCAGTGGCTCCCACATCAAGCAGTAAACGTCGTCTGGACCAGTTGCCCTCTCGATGTTCGATCGCCTTGGTCGCTTTTAGGGTGAAAATACCGGAATTGTCTACACCAGCATCTCCTTCGATCCACTATCTCCTGAAGCATTGCCTGCCTTTACGAACATGACCTGGTGTTGCTCCTGCTCGTTATCCCCCATTCACATGTATGCAAATCAACCAAGCGATCATGCTGTTTGGTTGTGGTTCGCATTTTGCACTGAAACAAGCTAGCTGCTAGCTGGACTCAAAACGTGTCCCTTCAAGCAGAACTCACGAAGGAAAAAAAACTCACGTTCATGTCAAATGTTTCTCGTTCTATGATGCTTTCTCGCATTTCTAGGAATTTCTAAGGCTGGGGCAATGGCTTCCTCGAAGCAACACCAAATCCTTTCGAAAGGCGTTCCAGCTGAATCCAGCACCAAAAGAACTCCCTCAGACATCTGCATAGCTCTGTAGAATGAAGTGCTGCGTGGGTTGCTTTTGATATCCTCTTCCACGCAGTGCTGGTTGTTGGCATATGCACAGACCCAATAGAATGTACTGCTTGAGAGTTCTCGCACCAGAGCATGCTGCTCCAAGCAGGCCAGAAACTTACAAACAGGCTCCTCACAGATCTGCCCAACACAAAATTGGACGTGCTTCAAGGCAATAGATTGACTTTCATCTATCATTACGCTCGATGTTCATTTCTTTTTGATACAGCATCCTATTCCCGAGAGCGCCTGCGAAGGGTTCTTCGTAAAAAAGCAGCCGTTATACTAGATCTTCACTCCTTCACATCTGCTGATCTAGATCTTCACTCCTTCACATCTGCGGATCTAGATCTTCACTCCTTCACATCTGCTGATCTAGATCTTCACTCCTTCACATCTGCAGATCTAGATCTTCACTCCTTCACATCTGCAGATCTAGATCTTCATACCCTCACACCTGCAGATCTAGATCTTCACACCCTCACACCTGCAGATCTAGATCTTCACACCCTCACCCCTGCAGATCTAGATCTTCACACCCTCACATCTGCAGATCTACATCTTCACACCCTCACATCTGCCGATCTAGATCTTCACACCTTCACAGATCTAGATCTTCACACCCTCACATCTGCAGATCTAGATCTTCATACCCTCACACCTGCAGATCTAGATCTTCACACCCTCACACCTGCAGATCTAGATCTTCACACTCTCACATCTGCCGATCTACATCTTCACACCTTCACATCTGCAGATCTCCTCTCGCTCTTCTTCTATTCTCTCTTAAGGCGGGGGCGGTGCCGCCGGAGCGCCGCGAAACGCAACCCTTTCGCACGAAATGGACGTTGGACGCCAAAAACTGAGGTAAAATTGCGATTTTACTTTGTCCATTGCAACCCTTTCGCACGAAATGGACGTTGGACGCCAAAAACTGAGGAAAAGTTGCGACTTTGAAGCGTCCCGCGCAACCCTTTCGCACGAAATGGACGTTGGATGTCAAAAACTGAGGAAAAATTGCGACTTTACTTTGTCCATCGCGACCCTTTCGCACGAAATGGACGTTGGACGTCAAAAACTGAGGAAAAATTGCGACTTTGAGGTGTCCCGCGCAACCCTTACGCACGAAATGGACGTTGGACGTCAAAAACTGAGGAAAAATTGACGACTTTGAGGTGTCAATCGCAACCCTTACACACGAAATGGAGGTTGGACGTCAAAAACTGAGGAAAAATTGCGATTTTACTTGGTCAATCGTAACCCTTTCGCACGAAATGGACGTTGGACGTCAAAAACTGAGGAAAAATTGCGATTTTACTTTGTCCATTGTAACCCTTTCGCACGAAATGGACGTTGGACGTCAAAAACTGAGGAAAAATTGCGATGGATGCTTTCGTTTCTGTACAAGTGTCTGTGTGTAAAAGCGTCTGTGTGTAAAAGCGTTTGTGTTTGAAAGCGTGTGTGCGTGTGTAAAAAGCATCTGCGTGTAAAAGCGTCCTGTGTAAAAGCGTTTGTGTGTCAACGCGTCTGTGTGTAAAAGCGTTTGTGTGTGAAAGCGTGTGTGCGTGTGTAAAACGTATCTGCGTGTAGAAGCGTCTGTGTGTAAAACCGTCTCTGTGTAAAAGCTTTTGTGTGTAAAAGCGTCTGTGTGTAAAAGCGTCTGTGTGTAAAAGCGTCTGTGTGTAAAAGTGTTTCTGTGTAAAGGAGTTGTAGAGGTTACCAAGTACTTCTTTCCTGGGCTCAGACGTGGACGTAGAGACAAGATGCATTGTGCACAGAGTGAACATCCATATTCTTATATGTACGCTGAATGTTCGTGAAACAAGTGAGGATTGGCAAACGGGTATCTGTAACATTTCTTGCACTTCTCGAGGTTTCTGTAGGGTCAGTCCATGAGATCTCGAGAATTGCAGTGTTTGTTTACGATGCAGTGGATCTATGTGATGTATAGCACGAAAAACATATATGTGTTGTTTTCATTCAAATTATGAGCAGTGGACAAAAAAAATAAATAATTCGGGAATCACTGCACCGTTCAATTTTGTATCTCAAAGGTCTTTGTGTGGAAATGCGTCTGACCTCTCTCTCTCTCTCTTTATCTCTTCCCCCTCTTTCTCTCTGTGGTTGCAAGACACATGTCATCTGATGCCCTTTACCAAATATTCTCTTCTTGATCAATCTTACTTTTTTACATCATGTCTTTCCATAGCTCATATAAAATTCACCAATAAAATTCACCAACTATTCACCGACTATCTTTTACGACTACCATACTCAGAGCTGCTTGAAACACATCTTTTTCGCTCTCGGGCCAACCGTCGTCTAGTTGAGGGTCCGAAATGAACAAGTCCAAAACTCAACCAAGGCTTCTAGGGGAATGTGAGTTATTAGCGGAAAAAGTAACTTGTTGCCGACAGACAATGCAATAGCACGGTCTCAAACAAGCTTGAGAGTTTGCCTATCAGGCAAGGCTCGATCCAAGCATGTGACACAAACCAATGAGGTCTCTGAACTTGAATCGCCATGAGCTCTACCATGCTGCAGCCCTTTTTCGCATAGCCGTCCTGGGATTCTGCATAATGGGGGCAATAAAAAAAGAAAAACAAGAATTCCTCCAATTGGAAAATGTTGTCACATCATCAACAGATCCAGGCTTCGGTGGCTGGTTTGATGATCCAATGATTCGCATGATACAAGTTGAAGGTCTCAAACTGCAGCCTTGTCCCACGCTGTTCTCCGAAAGTCTCGCACCATCTGTCAGCCATCTTGGAGATGAAAACAACGATCTTTGCCAATTGCTCGCGCGTGATCCCTCGCTCTGCAGTATCTTTGATGCAGAAAGTCTCCTTCGACGTGTGTGGGGCGACCAACAAATGCAGCAAATGAAATTGGAATGGAATTCAAAAAGCATTGTGCAGTACCCTCAAAAGGTTCAATCATGGGAATCATGGGCCTGCAATCTCTGAATTTCAAAAGATTGACTTTTAAATACGGTTTCTCTTTATTCTATTTGATCCTATTGGTTATATTGCCTTTGTTTCACATGGTCTCAATGCACAAAGGCGCCTGTTCAGTGGCCGACTGTTCCCCCACTATCAAGTAGATCTCACAAGCCACCAGTTCAAAATTGAATCGGTTCATCACACTGCTGCACTTGTTGCAATGGGTACTTGTTGGCATTTAGTTTCTAATCGTGATTTGCTACTGGCTGCGGAGGACCTGGCATGGTCTGCATTACCTATTGAAAAAAGAAACAAAGCTGCAGGTTTCTCTCCTGGTTGGTGATCTCTGAGTAGTTTGTCAAGACTAAAGTGCTGTGGCGGGTTGCCTCCACAATGTCATCGCACTGTAGCTGGCAGACCCCACTTGACAGCAACTTGTTCCCATGCCATGGGCTGTCTGGCAAACGCTCACGTAGCAGTAAAATAATGTCAGCAGCGGTGCTCGAAGCAGTCAGTTTGATATCAAAGTGACCATGTCCAGGAATATCCACAGAGACCGACATGAGGCAGCGAGTCCTTTGCGCTGTTCAGTGCAGTCTGGAACAATACACAGGTTTAATATCGATGGTTTATCAAAGACTTGCTCTTGCGCAACATGAGATTTGGCTGTTGATCAGGCTGGCCAGGGTTTCATGTCAAGGTGAGTGGTACCGCAGAATGCAGCTGCAGTGCAGGTCCGTCTTGAAAGGAAGCTACGGAGACACAAATTGGGCAGCACCTCCAAAAGAACCAACGCAGTAAACACGGCCCACGCGGTCAAGGAAAAGAACCACAACCACTTTGCAGTCCTTCGAAAGCAAGCTATGTCCAAATAGCAACACTGGATGTTCAAATGTACTATATACAATATTATATCTATATATATATATGTAAAATCGCCCAAACAGTGCACTGCAAGATGCTGGCTCTGTCACTCTTTTTTCCATCGCCCTAATATGTGCGAGGGGCGCAGCTGCATGTCAGCTTCCGGTTCGCCACATCCAACTGCAGAAGCTGCTCCATGACGTAAGCGGCCAAGAAGTTGCCGATGGAGCATGTAGGAGCCTGCAAGGACATAGAACTCCACAGGGAAGTAGCTGCAACCACACCAACAGGACACTGTCGGCGGCTTGGCCGGGGTGGGTGGCCGTGGGCCGAGATTTCTGCACCACGGTCTCTTGAACATGCCAGGTCATGTAAAATCGCCCAAACAGTGCACTGCAAGATGCTGGCTCTGTCACTCTTTTTTCCATCGCCCTAATATGTGCGAGGGGTGCAGCTGCATGTCAGCTTCCGGTTCGCCACATCCAACTGCAGAAGCTGCTCCATGACGTAAGCGGCCAAGAAGTTGCCGATGGAGCATGTAGGAGCCTGCAAGGACATAGAACTCCACAGGGAAGTAGCTGCAACCACACCGTCACTAGGGAGAACGGTCCCGCGGGTGAGAGTGGACCTGTGTCACGAAGTACGTTTGTCTTTGCCCCGCTAGCGACAGTCACCAGCAATCAAAAATGCAAAGCAGGAAGCGGAAAAGAGCACAAGGTCACGAGAATGTTGAGAGAGCTGGGCAAAGGTATCGAGGGCTGCAACTTCTTGGAGGTAGCACTCCCAAGTAGTTTGGCTACGTACACAAAGAAGCCAAAGCAATTCATGAATCAGTTTCCTGTGCATGTGGTAATAAACTGCAGCGCCTCTCCTCAAACCGCGAAGTGATAGGCAAGGAATTGGAAGTGCCAAGTTGTCGTTGGTGCATGCGATCCCATCATTTTCTATGCTGGTGTGCAGTTGATCCAAAAAGCGGCAGGTCATACTCAAGGTTCTTGAAGGTCTTGCCCAAGAGCAAATATGCGACCCTACCAGTCACCCTCATGTGCTGCACTTTTGCTGGCTGACGCATTTCGCTCTTGCATAAAAACACAGCCAAAGGAAAACTGCACTAGCTCAACGACACCTTCTGGCGCGGTGGCTGCGGGTCTATGCATTGCTGATGGGCCTTGGCAGTGCTTAGAAACGAATTGTTCAGATGTGGTGCTTGCAAGTTTCGATTTGCTTCAGAAGATTTGGGCTGTGTCTTCAAAAGAGCGGAACGCATTGATGCATGCCATGCATGGCAATGGTGCAGGAAGCAGAGCAACAGCTCGCAAAAGGAAACAGAAACAAAGCAATAACCAAGCAAATGGCTTCAATTTGCAACAAGCAGGTGAGATTCTCAAACTACTCTCTCAGCTTTTCCAATTGTTGGGACTCGGGGGTGGCGGTGGGAATTTGCTTCAACAGCTCAGTGCTATGATGGGCCATGGCGGGTGTGCCAAACCCAAGAAGATTAAGAACAAGAACAAAAATAAACAGGGCGGTGATGGTGGTCTGGGGGATCACGGCCAAGGGGGTGGTTTTTACCCTTCTTCTCCTCCTACTCAGCCTCCGCAGAATACTTCGAAACCACATCCTAAGCAAAAGGCGGACGTCCAAAAACAGCCACACACAGAGCAGCAGCTCCACAAAACGCCCAAGACCTTTGCTGAAATGGTTCGAGCCAACACTGCGTTTAAGCCGGTGTGGAGCCTGCGTCAGTCAGACTGGACGGGGCCCATTTTGGGCTTTGATGACTTTTGTGTCGCACTGGATAAGCCTGGAAATATTTCAGCTACAGTGCAAGTGAACTCGGAAGAGCAACTTGAGGAGTTGCAGGTTTTGCTGAAAGGCGATTCCCCTGATATCAAAAGAGAGCTCAACATCACAGCTGTGATGCTAGCGCCGAAAGAGGCCAAGCAGACTGAGGAGGATCGACCTTTGCGGATGGTGCCAGGAAAGATCTCGGGCAAGGTGCAGCCCAGGCAGGCGTTTGTGATCCCACTTCAAGGCCAAGGGCCATCACTCAAGAGAGCTGCCGTTGTGTCAGCGGCTCCTGCAGTGCAGCCTGAAACTGTTGTAGTGAGATTAAGTGTTGATGCAAAATATTTGCAAAACAACGAGTGGCAGAGCATCCAGGCCAAGCCAAAGGCAAACGCGCAGGCTTGGTTGCATCGGCATGTTCCAGAGCATGTTGCGGACAAAGTCTTTGATATGTGGGCGTTTCAGAAAGAAAGCATGAAAGGCGGAGGCAAGCCAGTGATCACTGGCCTTTTACGCATTGAGCGAAGTGCTGCCAAAGCTCTTCTAGGCTGCTCAGGCAAAAGTACCTGGTTTGTGGAGCCTTTGCAATGGAACAACTCCGTAATTGAATCTTGCGATGTTGAGTGGGTCAAGAAAAGTTCGGAACTTGATGGGCCCAGCTACTTGCAGAAGGTTCAGTCCATGGCTGGTGACCTGGGCATTGCCCGGGGATGGAATGGACTGGGAGTACGTAAGCCCAGGAGCGCCGAGCCTCCTCCTAAGGCCAGAGCTTGGCGCGTCACTGGTGTTCCGCGAGATTGGGCGGCTAGTACCTTGACTCAGGAACTTACACGTGCTGGCCTGACTGAACTCAAGGTGTTGTCCCGGAAAACTGTGGGCAAACAAGTGGAATGGTGGGTGCAGGCCAATGCTCAAAAGGATATGGATTTCATTGAAATTCAGGCTGGCGAAAAAGTCATTGTAGCTGTTGAAGCTCCAAGACAAAGACGGCAGAGAACACATACCATGAAACTGGCTAGCAATGGAAGGGTCAGTTATAACCAGAGCCATGCATGGCAGGCGATTGCCACGCCTGCTCCTCGCAAATCTTTCTACATGGGAACGCCAGTCAAAAAGCCAGTGACTATTGCAGGGGCTGAGAAGGTTCCTGCTGAGAATTTGGACGAGGACAAGTCGGACGCAAAGATGGACAATGCTGGAGAACCCGCTGGGGCAAAAAGAGCTGTCAGTACTCCTGAAAAGAGTCCTCCGGCCAAGCGTGTTGCGGGGGAACCCAAGCCCCCTCACAATATGAAGGTGAAAAGCATCCCTGCTGACGGCAACTGTCTTTTTGAAGCCCTTGCTCAAAGTTTGGGCGGAAAAACAGCCAGGAATGTGCGTGCAAGCGTTGTCACCCACCTGACCAAGCACCAGGGTCGTTACAAGCCCTGGTGGGACGGCAAGGAGCCAACAGAGGCGGAGAATGCTTGCGAATCATGGGAGAGCTATCTCACCATGCTCTCAAAGATTGGTGCTTGGGGCAGTGCTCTTGAAGTTTCTGCTGCGGCTGTGCACTACGATCGCCCGATCATTGTCTTCCAGCCTCGTGGGGTTCCGGAGATTTACAATGGTCGTGGCAAGGGTGGTGCTCACATCGCTTTGTGGTTTCGTTCAAAGCACTATGAACGACTTGAAGGTGCTTTCCCTCCTGAAGTTTTGACTCAGGCCGCAAATGGTCCAATGCAGGGCAACAGAGGTGGAGGATCGGAATGTGGCGCTACTTCAGTTGGTGCCACCAGATTGTCAGCTTTGCCGTCACTGGTTCATAGCAACAATAAACGTGGAAGGTGTGCTAGCCCCGCGCCCGCCTCTACTTTGTCAGAGCAGCGCAAGAATTCTTCTTCCCCTGCGGCTGCTACTTCGGGTCGGGGTCCGTGCACGCCACGTGCAGCCAGTGAAGGACAAGACGCAGCCAGTGCTTCGTCCAGACGCACTAAGCGTACTGAGTGGACATGCCCTTTGTGTGACTTTTCCACTGGGGTGTGCAAAGGATGGGTTGACAAGAAGAGAGCTCATATCAATGCTTGGCATCCCGATGAGAAGGAACAGTTGAAAATCGGCTTCAAAAACACGTTGCCTGCGCTGTCTGCGGTCAAGAAGGGAGGAGTCTATAGCTGGAAGTGTCCTGTTTGCAAACTTGGCTTGTCCGCTGATCACAACCTCAAACCTGGCCAAGTGTACAGCGTCATCCGCAAGCATAGGGAAGACAAACATCCTCAGGCGGATGCCAAGCTCTTCCACAAGGACAGCAGCTTCAGACGGGAGAATGCTAGCAAAGCCACGCGCCAGGTGCGTGCAGCTGCAGTGGCTCGAAGGTTGCTTGGCTTCAAGCGTGGCGATGCTGGAGCACATGACCCCACTTTCGTTACCATTCCAGCCACAGGAAATGGCAAACAGAAAAGAGTTGGAATGTCTTACGTCATTTGCAAAACTTGTGGCAGTATGGCTTTGACAGCGAAGCGTTTGGCAAAGATTGCTTGTGAACAGTATGCTTCCAGCAAAGGGCCCAAACGAAAGCAGTTGGTGGAAAGATTGCGTGCGTGCCTCAAAAATGCAGACATCAGCGATGACCTCAAGAAGGGTGCCCGCACAGTTTTGGAAATCATCGACTCTGGAGCATTTCGCACCACTGATACTGCAGCAGACAGCACGCATCAGATTGAGGCCATTGTGTGGCCTGCCAATTTTACGGTGCGTTTTGCTTGTGTGCATTGCAAGCGTTGTGTCAACAACATCAGACGGCTTACAGGAAGTCAGTGTCCTCGTAAAATGGTTTGGACTAAGTTTCGAAAGGGCCAGAGGGATATTTTGGTGCCTCTTGCGGCTCAGGCTCCAAGTGCCAGACAGCGAGCTGCTTCGCGAGCTTTGGACATTTTGGGATTGCAGCAGGATGGCGCTGTGGATCAGAACCCATGACGGGCTCTGACAGCACTATGCGGTTGGGGACTATGAATGTACGGTCCTTGGGAGGCCGCTTGGGTGGTGTGCTTGACTTTGCTCAGCTCCAGAATTTACATGTTCTGTGTCTTCAAGAAACTAGAGTTAACAATCACAGCTGGAATGCTGTGACTCGTGCCGTCAAGGCACGCGGGTGGCAACTTTTTCCTGGCCCTCAAGGAAGAAATTCGAAAAATGTAGTGGAAGGTGGTACATTGGTTCTAACAAAGTGGCCTGCTGAGGCCTTGGCCCTTCCTGTCGACATGGTGTCTGTGGAAAGATCCATGGCCGTCAAACTCTATAGACCTCAGCAAAGGCCGTTGATTCTCATCAATGTTTACTTACATGCTTCAGATCGCACAGCTGCCAGCCGTGCGCTGGGTGCGCTGTTCGAGTTTGTTGCTGCTTGTGGTGAAGATACAGTGATCATGGGTGACTTCAATTTGGAAATTCATTGTTGGCCAATTTCTAACGTTTTGGCTACTGGACAGTGGCGGTCCTGTGATGAGCTGGTTTGCGGAGATCGTGTTTTAGGTGGTACACATCGAACTGCTGCAGGTGTTTATACAGGTGTGGTCATTGACTATGGCTTGTGCACTCCTCGGGTAATTATTACTGGTAGGGAGCAACATCTTGGCGTGGCTGACCATGACGCGGTGGTTTACAACTTGCATGTGCCTGGTTCATTATCCACACCGTGGACTCTCCCAGTTGGTGCCCCTTTGCATTCTGAAAAGGTCGCTGAAGCTTCTTGGCTAAGTGCTTGGGAAGAAGTATGTGACGATTTTGGAAATGCATTGAGTACAGGCAACGTGGACTCTGCTTGGACCTTACTTAGCAACTGCGCAGAATCTCTTCTTCTCGCACGTGGCAAAACTGGTCGTGCTATGCGCCAGGGCCCGCAGCAAATTGCCAGTCCTCCGTCTTCAAAAGCGCCTTCTTTGCAAACAGTGAAAGAGCGCAAGCTCAGACGCTTCGCACGAAGAGTGGTGGAGTACCAAAAGGCCCCGTTGCCAGAGTTGGAGAAGAAGTTGGTTCGTGATGGCCCTCATTTACATCATTCTTTGGCTTTTTTCTCTTTGGATGACCCCAGGTTGGTTAGTGCAGTGCTAGAATTGGCAAATGCAGAAGCTACAGCAGCGTCCAAGTTACGCTTGGAGGCGTGGAAGGACAGCGTGCAGGAAAATGCCACCAAACTAGGCAGGTGGGTCAAACAGGTGCCGCCCGCCAGTCCTACTGCAAGTTTTGATGGCCCCATTCTACCTGCAGATAGGGCCAAGTGCGCAGCATTGGATTGGGAGAGGTATTGGAATCCAGGGTCGCTTCCGAATTTGAATCTGGGGGACCAGTTGTACTCTCAGATTGGCTCTGCAAGCGATCCATTGCCGGATGACTGTATTCAGGTTAGTGGTTCTGAATTGGTTCGGATTGCGCTCAAAGCGAAGGACAAGGCTCCGGGCATGGATGCCTGGACAGCTCTCCATTTGTGCAATCTTCCCATTGCTTTTTGGGATCAGGTCGGTGCTCTTTGGGATGCTTGCTTGCGACATGGCTGTGTTCCTACGATGTGGAAAGATGTTAGAATTGCTTTGTTACCAAAAGCTACTGGTGGCATGCGCCCTTTAGCCATTGTCACTGTCCTGTGGCGTATTTGCATGAGTGCCACTCTGAAAAAATTACAGCCTTGGATTGCGGAATGGGCTTCGCCCGAACTTTTTGGTGGTCTACCAGGCAAGGGCATCATGGAAGTCCATGAACGTTTCTACGAAGCTGTCAGCGCGGCAAAGCAGTCTCGTGTCGATTTGGTCGGGTGCAAAGCTGATGTTCGCAAGTGTTTTGATTCAGTTTGCCCTCAGACAGCCATTAAAGTGTGGCGATGGTTCGGTGCTCCCTCATCAATTTGTGATTTACTCGCTGATTTTTACAGTGAACAGCGTCGTTGGTTTGCTTGGCAAGGTTCTTATCACCCTCATCCGGTTATTGCTCAACGGGGTTTGTTGCAAGGCTGTCCAGCCAGCCCTGCGCTACTGAACGCTTTGATGACAGTTTGGGTGAGGTTTGTCAAACGGCAGGAACCAAGGATTTCTTTGGCTATTTATTTGGACGATCGCACCATGTGGAAACAAGGTTGTCAAAGTTTTGAAGTGGTCATCAACGCCATGACTGCGGGAGCGCAAGCCGATGCTATTCTCGGCTTCGAACTTCACCCTGACAAATTGGCTAGCTTCGCCACCAAACCGCATCTGGTTGCCAAGGTGCGCAAGAAGAAAGATTTAGTAGGTGTACCTGCGGATACTTTCACACTGCTTGGCATTCAATACAATTTGTCACGCCCCAGTTCTTGTGTTGATGCGGATATTGTCAGTGACAACATTCAGCGACGGTGTCTCAAAATTCGTTTGGCAGCACAGCACTTAGGCACTCGCATTGCATTGGTGCATAAGTTGGTGATATCTTTATTTGCTTGGTCCGGTGCTTTTCATCACTTCAGTGCAAGAACCATTCGAACATGGACATCTATGATCGAAACTGCACTTTGGGGTCGAAGGGCTCCTCCAGGTAGGAGCCGGCTGCTCTTTTGGAATTCTTTGGGTTCTGCAAGACTACATCCGATGTTTGCGCTCCAGTTCACCGCCGCCCGGGCGGAATGGAATCGGCAATGCCGCCGTGCCCAAGGGTTGCCTGCAGCTACCTCGCCTGCTCCTCGCTGGAAAGCAGTGCTCAAAGATTGGAAATGGCGACTTGACGATGGCCTGTGGCACACGCCTGCTGGGATTTTGAAACCTGGGTGGATGTCTTTGAAAAGCTTGCAAAAAGCCGCTATCCATTCATGGCTCGTTGGTTTGTGGACTAAAGACACCAAAACGGATGGTCGATGGCCAAACGGCAAGGAGCCGGTTTTCCTTTTTCAGGCAAATGCAGCTTTAGGCATGGATTACTACAGTCGCAGGGTTTTGACTGGTGCTGCAGTGGATGGCAGGGTCACAGAGCGCTTTGGTTCTGCTTTGAGTTGTGAATGTGGATTGCGGTCTCCTGATCGAGAACATCTCACTTTTCACTGCCAAGCGCAGCCATGGGATGGTGAGTTCAGGAGCGCTACTGAACGTCGTTTGCTGGTTCCACTTGTGGATGCTCCTCCTGTGTTGCCTTTTTCCAACATGGTTGCAGATCCTGCTTTGGTTACTTTTATTCAGCAATTCGATCCTCTTCAGCGACCCACCTTGGGCTTGGACGGCAGTTGTATCATAGCTACTTCCTGTGATCGATGGCAAAGAGCTAGCTGGGCGGTTTCGACACTTTCAGGCACCACTGTTCAAGGTGCCGTGACTGGTTTTGAGCAAACACCTGCTGCAGGTGAGCGTGCTGCTCTTCTGCAAGCTTGTTTAGCCTCTTCTGCAGCTAACAGACCGGTGATGCTCTTGATTGACAATCAGGCTTTGGTGCGGCGGCTTCAGCGAGGCATTAGCACTGGCCGTTGGGAGGGTGACTTGCCGCTTTTCTGGCAGCGGATCAGCGGCTTATTGATTCAGGGCACTGTTTGCACTTGGATCCCTTCTCACAACAAGGTGCCTGACTGGACACCACCAGATGGTTGGATTGATGTTCATCTCTGCCGCGTTCTCAATGCGACAGCCGATGCTCAGGCAGGTGAGGTGTTGCGTGACTCACGCTCCATGATCGCTGCGGCTGTGCAGCGACATCAGCGAGCCGTGGCTTGGGCTGCAGCAGTTTGGCGTCTGCAGAGGCTACGGACTTTACCTTTTTGGCAAGTCGTACTTGATCAACAAACATTCCTTGCGGAATGCTAGCTGGCGCACTGTGTTTACTTTTTTTTTCAGGCAGGTTTCGCTTCCTTTGAGTTTTGCTTGGAGAAGTATGGGAACTTGATTCTCGCAGATGGCATACTATGGCGTCTTAACTACTTCACTTCGGTGAGGAGCAGGTTGACGTCCGCTTACAACAACAACAACAACAACAACAACAACAACAACAACAACAACAACAACAACGACACCTTCTGGCAAAACTAAATCCTCACGGCTGCAGCGTAAGATCTCTCCCAGACGACCCGCGCTGTAAAAGAAAGCAAAGTAGCACCAACCCATGCATATCAACGTTGCCCCCACGCTAGAACACATAGTCCCTGCAGAAGGCGCTCTGGAACCGGGGTTCTGTGTATGACAGGAGCTGAGGCCTCCCATCTCTCAACCATCTCCCAATGCTGCCACATGAAAACTCTCGAGCCAGGAATCCACTCTGACGGGCTAAAATAAAGTGTCGCAGATTACCAAGCACACCCCTGGATTTGTAGAGATCTTCTGCCTAGCCAACTAATGCCTTCCCCGAAACAAGGGTACGCTGCAAAAATTGAATGAAGATCTCCTGCATCAATACGGTGGGGGCACCAAGCTTCAAAGAGCTACAACTGCTTCATTTAAAAGACAAGGGTATAGGCAGCGAGCAGCTCATAGTCGAAGCGCGACCCAGGACGGGCGCAGAGGCCCTAGATTTAGGCCTAGGGTTCTTTGTCTCGCCCACCCGTGAATTGCCTGTCTTCGAACCATCAGCCACGTTGAGCTTCTCAGTCCTGCTCCAGTCAGCATGCTGGCACAAGGTGACCCCATCAGCCGACAGAGGCCCCTTGAAGAGCGAAACTTCGGCCATCTCTGCTGCCTCCATAACCATGACGTATCAGGGTTCTTCACAACGTACCCAACGCCATATGCTTCGCACAGCAAAACAAGGTCAGTCAAAACAGCATGTGAATTGCCATCTCTGTCTTTCTGCCGCATACTGAGCCGCATGCCAGGAATATCCCCTGGAAGTAACTTGCTCCTACGAGGCAGAAAGGTTCCACTCATAAATCAACACCCAAGGGAACCCAGCACGTACTGTGTTCTTAGCCACGCCATATCTGCCGCTAAACAGATCCAGACTCCCAGGTTGAGTAAAGCCATTGAAGCTCTCGTAGAAGCAAACTAATCTATAGGGAGAGACCCCAGTCAGCATACGGCCTCAGCGCAGATTTGATTTCCTACTGGAACCAGCGGGCTGAAAGGCTGCTTATGTCCAACTCCACTATCACCCCAACCATCGGCAGGCGCAAAAATAAGCGCCTTGCCCATGTTGCGCTCGGAGAGAAAGACCCGAGCATTGACAGCCCGATTCGGGGCAAGGTCAAGCTCAGCAGACCCTACAACATCATCATATGGAATGTCATCTGCATGGTTGGTCGCGCCAACAGCTATCATGCCAGCATCAAACACGGAGTGGTCTCCCGCACACAACTGGTCCCACCAAAAGGCAGCGACAATCAGGTGGAAGGGGAACCGTATCTCTCGTAAGTCCATCGGCTCTCCACAACTGCTCCCCATAACACCTGAGAGTCCAGCCCAATAAAGGACCCTCTTGCTGCAGGTGGGTTGGCACATACGCTTCTCCTCAATCACATAGCTCTCGGATTCGCTGCCATTGTTGTGCTGTCGCCTCCTAATTCTTCTTCTCCATGACTCCTTTTAGGGTAAGGCTCTCGCCACTAGGTCTCACAAGAGGTGCGACCAAAAGTGGCATCAGGAACTATATCTTCAGGGGCCAAGAGCCCATGCACACGCAACAAGGCTTTGCAGGGGGCGAGTAACTTTGCCCACACCCCTTTCCGCAAGCAATGTGCCCTGAGCACCATTGTGATCGCTGAATCAATGGGTGCTCCAATTCCAGCCATAGTGCAAGAGCTAGCATCGGTAGCAATCACCCAGTCACTGAATTCGGCTCGCAATTTGACAACAGCCCATGTACCCAAATTTGCAATCTACATGATCTCAGGGATGACCCCCCCGCGAAAGCCGAATGATCATGTTGGAAGGGAGCTGCAGTGAAACCGGCTCCAAGAGCAAGTCCATGGCGCTAACAAGCGCATTCATACCTGCAACAAAGGCGCCCACATACCAGCCAACCTTTCAAGTTTCAAGCGAAGAAATGGTGCGAAGTCCCAGGGCGCAGACTCGAAAACTGATGACATTGGAAGGCCACAGCCTCATCTGATTTGGACGCATCAGCTCCTTTCTCCCATCGAGATGAACGCCCCAAAAACTAGAGCAAACCTCGCCTTCAAAAGCTTTCTTGTGATTATTTTCCAGGCCAGGGTGAGCATAGGCCGCCTGTGCACGGCGGTGTCTTCCCCGCTGTCATATCGAGACCCTTTTCACAAGCCAGTTTCATAGTCAGTTAGCAAGACCCTTCCCAAAAGCGCCAAATCGTCCACGATGATCCCAACGTGAAGCAAGCCTCGGGATTGCGTCATGAAGGGAAAACATCACTGAAACGGCGGCAACATCCGTGTGCAGCATCAAACCGATATGAGAGCGTTGAGCATACTCAACTGCACAGGTGTCGCCCATTGCCAGGAGGGATAGGCCAATTGCTACCCTGTCAGAAGGCCGGAAACACCACAGCCAATCACATACCGGCCTCTTTCAGCGAAAGATCACCACAGAGCACGTTCCTGCAGACATGCTCACCATTGACCCAACCCGGTAAAAATAATCCTTCAGATCTTCACCACCAAAAACCATGACTTCCTCCAGCGAAATGTACAAGCCCCTCAAAGAGGCTGCACTAGCCATCGACTTTCACCACTTAGTCTGCCTAGGGTCGGCAAGGTTGGCGGGCCAGCTGTCCAAGACCATTCGATCCCTCAGCCCATGTTTTGGCACCGCAAAAAGGCCATGTCTGTAGTTGCTCAAAGAGCTGCCCTCAGGGACAGGCTTCAGCCATCCAGACACAGCCACCTTCTTGAAAAGGTTAAACTTCTCGTTGGGTGATGCACAAACTTGAACCGGCGGAGGGACTGGAAGGCTATCGCGATCGCGGCCCTTCGACAAAGGATGCTTGTAGAGCTCAGAGGTGCTGTCGTCGAAAAGGGGCAAGAGGTCACAAGTGGGGCGCAAAGAAAAGGACAAGCGATCAGCCACCAGCGGCTTCGCATTGGGCTCCGCAACACACGGAGAGCGCCCCACGGCCACTCGCACTTCATGACACCTTCACCACAAACTCCATCAAGAAAGCACAAAGCCCTGCGGAGCCATAGCAAGGCGAAGAAACATGCAAAGAATAAATCGCCGTCGACATGGTAGCAAGGCTCCCTTAGAACCCCTCTAGCTTGATCGCGGCTCAACCCATGTCGACGGCATAATCAAATTCAAGAATGCTGCCATCAACCCCAAGGTGCTCCAAATTTCTAACTGCTGACCACTGCCGTGAAGTCAATGATGCTCCCAGCCGCAGAGATATCAGTACTGCTTCCGGACAACCCAAAGCAAGCCAGCTGAGCACCACCACCTGAAGCGAAACCAGCTGCTTTCAATGAGAAAGCCCATCCAAAACTCCCCCGGCGGAGGAGACTTCAGGGTAAGGAACAGGCGTAGGCCAGGTAGAGCTTGAGGTCAACGTAGAACCAATACGGTCCTTGGGCATACCGAGGATGGAAAGCAAAAAAACCTTGGAGGCCGCAATGTTGTTCTTAGCAGCCACCTTGGCAGTGAATTAGACAGGGCCAGGGCCCTTATGGTAGAAGCTCCGGAACCAAGGGCAGTGTACTAGATGCCCATCATCGGAGCGTCCCACCTCCCGTTCATGCAAATTCAGCTCTCGCCGCTGGCGAGGGCAGATGCCTTCGGCTTTGGCTTTGGTTTGGCTCTTCTCCGGGTTTCGCCTTCGGCGCCCTCTTCTCCCATGCCGTCCTTCGGCTTCACAGTGCCGGGGCGACCCAGTGCTCGTCTCTTGCTGAGGTAATCCTCGGTGTCTTTGAGGTGAGTCATGGCAAGCTCCGCCCAGCGTGGATCGAGCAACTTTGAAAAGGGGCTTTCGCCATCATGAATAGCAGGAGCTTGATGCTGGGAAAAGGAAGAGAACGGTGGGGGCGGTTCTAATGCCAGCTCACCTGCTAGCGTCCAGCTTCCTTTGTCAATGCTGGCCTGATCCAGCATGAGCAGCAAAACACATGCCCTCGCCCTCGCCTTTGCCACATTGCCAGAAATCAAGCTGTCCAATATTCCTGCAACACTCCATGATGAGTAAACACTGGTCCTATAGTTGCCCACCTTTGAGCGGAACTCCACCCAAGCCCTCGCATTCAGTCCCTTTGCTGCCATGCCCGGCCCCAAAGTCAGGCAGTTCAGATCTTCGAACATCTGGCGCTCGATCAAGTTGGAGATCTCGTGAGGCTGATCATCGTAGGCGGCCATCAAGGCCCTTCTAGCCGCGGCCGCTTTCTTGCCAGCCCCGGTGAGGGGAGCATCGCTGGACGAGGCGTAGGTGCCATCCAAGGCGGCGTCCAGCCTCGAAGCCGCCTGTTTCTTCTTCCTGTCCTCTGTCAGGATCTCCACAATCGCCGCCAGCTTGTCGAGGGTCGATGCCACTGGGTCCCGAGGCTCTGCCAATCCAGCAGCGTCGGGGTCCGGCATATCCTCCCCAGCAGTTGGCTCGTCTTCAGACAAAGGATCCGGCTGGACCTTGGAGTTGAGGTCCTTCATCTGGGCCCCAGGTTTTCCTCGCATCATCAAGTGCTGCATCTGCTCCAAGCTCGACCTCGGAATGCCTGCTTGTAGCGCCGCTTGCGCCACGCCCCCATCCAAAAGAGGGAACTGAGCACGAAGGTCTCCCGGGCTTGTAGTCCCACCAGCAGCTTTTTCCCTCGCCTTCAACGGAGCAGAAGCTTTCGCTTTGGCTTTGCGTTTTGGGCCGGCGGCTGAAGCTTTGGGCTTCACCATCTGCTTTAGCTGAGAGGAGATGTCAACCATGGTCTCCTCCAACCGCTGAAGCCGCTTTGCAGTAGGGGAACCAGCATCCGCCAGTTCTTCTTCGTCCTCTAAGCCGGCTGCCATCTGCTCAGAAGCCGTCAAAGGGGCCCCATCCGTGCCATCTGCTGAGAAGAAGGCGAAGTGCTCCTGAGAGATCTCCACCAGCGCGTGAGCAAGGGGAAGCCGCGTCTGGAGCTCCTCATCGAAAAAGAACTCACAATCGCACTCCTCGAAAATCTCCAGCTGATCCGCATAGGTGTCCCGAAGAAAGCCAACCCATAGTTTTAAATAAAAATCGCCCTCAGCGACACTTCGGTCGTCTGCTGACGCTGCTTGAACCTCGATCAACGTAGGTCTCGTCAATGATGAAGGTGGTAGGATGCGCCTGTTGACAGCTTTGTGCCAGACCGCAAACGGAACAGCCACCAAAACTTTTCCTTCCAAATAGCAAATCTGAATTACCTGCAAACTCGTAGTGCCACCCTCCTCTGGATCAAGAACCCAGAGGCACACGGGGTAATCGCTCAAAACTGAGCCCCCAGCGAATACCAGAGGCGGTCTATCCGAGAGCCAAGGAGGCTGTCGGAAGACACTCATTGCTCGATCACCTGGGGCCACTCAAGGCCAGCAGTGTAAACTACACGCCGCGCCTCGCGTTCTGAAGGCAATCCCACGAAGATGCTATCCCCACACTCGCCCCCTCCAGGACGTTTCACCAATGCCTTGCAGCTCGTCCAACTCTTGACGACCTTCACCGGGGTATAGATCTGACCCTGGTAGTCCCTGACGATCAGCCAAAGACGACTGGGAAGAGGGATCTGATCTCGATGACTGGTCCCTCGATGAAGACCTTGCAGCGAATTGGAAATGAACTCGCCAATCCTGTCACAGATATTCTCCCGCTCAATCCAGGTGAGTGGCGTGGCAGGAGCTGAGCCTGAAACCGCCGGTGCCGAATCCACCACGGAGTAGTCCCTTTCAGGGTCAGGAGACTGCCGCCCACCACGAGTTGTGGAAGAGGGAGTAGGAGATCCGTAGCCCGTGCGGCTGCCAGCGTGCGACTCAAGTCTCGAGTCACCAGATGCTCTGGAGTCCGCTCGGTATTCTCGGCGGAGTTCACGTACCTCACGCCTCAGTTGAGCCAGCTCGGCTCGCAAATCCCCAATCTCTTCTCGCAAGTCCGCGACCTCAAGTTGGAGAGAGGCGGACGGTCTGCTCATCAACAAAGTTTGTAGAGGGGCTTTCTGCAACCTCGAGGGGCAGAAACCAGTCGATCCACTGGCCGCTCAAGCCAGGAAACCACAGCCCACCGGAGCGTCACCCAGGCCTCGATGAAGAGGAAAAGTGCAATCCCGCACAGGAGCCCCAAGACAAAGGAGGGGCAGTCAAACCTCCAATGGCCAAGAGGGTGAACGAGCGACGAAAGGTAATCCGCCTTCTCTGCCCAATTGAGCAGCTTAAAAGCGAGAGCTAAGCTGCCACCAGTACTAAGACCGCTGGTGACAGCTCGCATGAGCCGAGATTTCTGCACCATGGTCTCTTGAACATGCCAGGTCATAGATATATATTCTAGACGATGGAACATCCGTCATCAAACATATTTCATGCTTGGTTTCCGCGCTCGTCTAGGACCAAGGCCGAGAAGTCCTGCAGCTCTTCGACTGACAGCAAAATGATGGGCATTGAGTTCGTTTCACCCCTGAACCCTAAAGGATTCTACAGGATCCTAAAGAGACAAAACAAAAGAAATTCTGTGTTAAGTCATATTATGATCATCTATAATCCAACTTCTGACATGTACATCCTCCAATAGCGTAGCCTGGCCGTGAAAACCCAATGTTTCAATAGGAAAGTCAACTGTAAAAGCAGGATTTCCTATCACCAGGTTTCACAACCAAAGGATACATGTTGGGGTTGGAAGCACTTCCTCCCTGCACCGGGGGCCTCAACATCTCTCTGGGACAGGGAAGGTGGACCCGGGTTTCTCTTGGAATACCGAGCCTCAACCGAAATTCGGAAAATCGTTGTCTCTCAATGCAGTTGACCTGTCCAAAATCCATGGGCCGCATAGTGCTTGAAAGATGATGGGAATGTATGCAATCTTCCAGATGTTCCAGAAATGTTGCTGCCAATGATATCCAATGATAATCAAGGTCATAATCCCGTTGTTTTCATGATAAAAATTCGTGTTACTAGTAGTATGTCAATTGGTACGAGTATCAACTCTAAATCCTTGGCCATGTCCTCACCCCACGACTCTCGAAACTCGTCAATCGCGCAGTACTGGGCGTTCGAGCCGCTGCAGTGAGTTTTTCCTGCAGCGCTGGGATGAAGCCCTCATCTTTTTCCCCGTACGAAGCCCATTTCGGGGACATAGTCCCAGCAAACTATGGACTTTTGGATAAGGCGCCCTTTATCAAGATAACTGGTGTCTAAATATCGGAATCCCCACACAAGTTGTGTAATGGTGTGTGCACATGTGAAAAGCCGTAATATGGAGCAGCTTGCGGAATAGTCACATGCTTGTCCTTCATCGGTCCACACATTGAGTGGCGAAACATCGCAAACAATGGAAACCATCTCAACTTGAAGGTGTTGAACATTGTTGAACTTCCATACAAGTTCTGGCATTGATAAGATGTTGTAAGCGTGTACATGGATAAACCCTAACCCTTGCTGCATCGTCCTCCATGGTAGAAACCCTGGCAATTGTTACTATCTGCAAAGCTTTCCTCAAATGATGCACCAAAACAATCCAAAACATTTGAGATCTTTCAGGGTCAAGTCCAGGCACCTTTTTCCCAGCTAAGCCATGGATTTTGACCCAGCGGATCGACCCCACGCGTCAGATTCTGGATTCAAATGGTGTTATATCGTGTTATGTTGTATGATGTTGTCATGTTCTTAAAAGGAATGGTCATACACCCACAACTTGTCGAAACGCAAAAACTCTCGGCATGATGTTCCCATTTGGAGCCATTGGTGCCTGGTCCAAGGCGCAGCGTGCCAAATGGCAGCGCTCAGCACTTCATGCGGTGGACACAGTGGTTACACCTATCTCAGCGCTTCTTTCCACGTTTTTCAAAGAAACAACTTCTGTTCTGCTCCCTTCAGACTCTGTCTTTTTCTTGGTGGAGGAAGCCTTTCACCACAAGAGGGCCAATCTTGAACCCTACAAAGACTGAAAACGAGTTTCCAAGCAAAGGCAAGCCGCAAATACCCGGGAAGACATCCCAACAATGGAGGTTGAAAACTTACAGAGATCACACCAGAACTGAAAGCTTCATGAAGACTTCGACTGAAGACTTTGATAACTTTTTGATGACTTCGACAGGACATTCCGATGCCTCGGTCTGCGAACGTCTCTCCAGTTGCGCGCCAGGTGCCACTGCCACCTTGGACCTTGGTCGCCCAATGCAGGTGCTACTCTCAAAACGCCCCAAAAAATCACGAAACAAGAATAGAATGCAATAAATATCATGAGGACAAACCATATGAAATGCATTGCAACTAGATTCAAAATGATTCAAAGGGGTTGTTGGAAGTGGGTGAAATGTGAAATCTCGTCGCTTGACTGTGTGATCTATACCCAGGAACCAGTCCTAGCCACAACCCTACCAAGCGGACAGATGGCAGAGCACCCCATCATTTTCGCCGAAACAGACAAGGAATCCTTCATCCGCATAGCCGGACATCTCAGTTGACCATCTCAGTTGACACACCATATAGCCGAACAAATTGCCGGCAAATCACTGAGATCATTGCCGGTTAGCCAAAGCTCTTCCAGACTTCCGAGCCCTGAAAGCATTTTGGCCCAGACTTCAGCGGCTAATTCGCCGAGTTTGTTGTACTGCAGCCAGAGCAACCGCAAGTTGCTGAGCCCTGCGAACAGATGATCCCAGACTTCGACAGGCAACTCGTTCAGCCTGCACCCATAGAGGACAAGCGTCTGCAGGTTGCCGAGCCCGGAAAAGACACCAGCATGCAACTTGCTGAGATCGTTGTTGCTCAAGTCAAGATTCTGCAAGTGGCTGAGCTCTGCAAACGATTTGGACCAGACTTTAGAAGACAACTCGCCGAGCCTGTTGTACCTCAGCTTGAGCGTCCGCAAGTTGCTAAGACCTGCGAAGAGATGGGCCCACACTTCGGCGGCAACTTGCTGAGCTTGTTGGTCCCCAGGCTCAGAACTTGCAAACTTCTGAGCCCTGAAAACATATTGGCCCAGACTTGAGCGGGTAACTCGCCGAGTTTGTTGTGACTCAGAAAGAGCACCTGCAACTTGCTGAGCCCTGCAAACAGATTGGCCCACACTTCGGCAGGCAACTTACTGAGCGAGTTGTACTCCAGGTCGAGATGTTGCAAATTTCTGAGCCCTGAGAAGACTTCAGCAGGTAGCTCACTAAGCCAGTTGTCAGTCAGGTCGAGCTTCTGCAAGTTGATGAGTCCTGAAAAGACTCCCGCATGCAACCGAGTGAGCGAGTTGTACCCCAGGTTGAGCTTCTGCAAGCTGCTGAGACCTGAGAAGACTTCAGCAGGCAATTCATTGAGCTTGTTGAACTTCAGGTCCAGCTCCTCCAACCTGCCGAGCCCGGAAAAGATATTAGCGGGCAACTCACTAAGTTTGTTATAATGCAGGTTGATCTTCTGCAACTGGCTGAGCCCGGAAAAGACTTCAGCAGGTAGCTCACTAAGCTTGTTGGACCCCAGGTCCAGCTCCTGCAAGTTGCTGAGTCCTGAAAAGACTCCAGCATGCAACCGAGTGAGCGAGTTGTACCCCAGGTGGAGCTCCTGCAACCTGCCGAGCCCGGAAAAGACTTCAGCAGGCAACTCGCTGAGATCGTTGATTTGCAGGTCAAGCTCCTGCAAGTTGATGAGCCCGGAAAAAACTTCATCAGGCAACTCACTGAGTCTGTTCCAACCCAGGTCCAGCTCCTGGAGCTTGCCGAGCCCGGAAAAGACTTCGGCAGGTAGCTCACTGAGAGTGTTCCGACTCAGGTCCAGCTTCTGGAGTTTGCTGAGCCCTGAAAAGATTTTGCCTGGCAATTCAGTCAGCTTGTTTGAGGCAAGGTCGAGGGCCTGCAGCAAAGGAGTCTTATCAAAGATGTGATTTGGCAGCGAGGTCAACTTGTCGTTTTCGCTCAGATCGAGAACTTGTAGCCGCGGGCTGTGCTGCAAAAGCTCTTGCGGGAGTATGCTCAGCTCGTTTCCATCAACGATGCGATGGCCCCTCTCATCAGATTTACCCCCCAGCAACAATTGCTGCAGGGCTGGCATGGGGCGCAGCAAGTCTTTTGGCAATGCGTTCAAACGATTTTGGCTGAGGGACAAGATTCTCAAACTTGACAACCCAGCAAATGTGTCTGACTCCACCTGTTGCAAACCCAAGCGGCCCAGGTCAAAGAGTTGCAGGCTGTCCAAAGGAGCGAACACCTTCTCAGGTAAAAATGACAACCGATTGCCAGAGAGCGATAACCGTTGCAAACTCCGTGAAGAAGTGAAGGCATCCTCTGCAACACTTGTGATGTCCTGCTCACTCAAGCTCACATCTTTGAGGCGAAGAATGCCTATAAGGCTGCAACTCGCAAGGTGCTTTGCACCATGATCCTTTTGGTGACAGCGGCACGGAAAGCATCCGAAATCAGCCGTGTGAATCGGGTAGAAGTGCGTTGAAAGCAATAGAGCAATGATCATTACAAGCAAACAGGGCGAATACCTGAGCAGTAGTTGCAAGGAGAAACAAAGAACTCGAGTTCATCCATCAAAGCCCGATGGAATGAAAGGGAGGGGGCCATCCCAGAAACCAAATTTCAAGGGGATTGACATTGAAAATATCGGTATGATATAGGTATCATTTTTTTAACTTCACGAGTGCCTTTGCTGGGACTATGCCATCCGACAGCACCTTGCAACTGTGGAATCCTGGAACCCTGGAACTCCTGAAATACTTGGAATGCACCTCGGAATCCTGGACCTGTGAAACTCCTAAGAAGTGGAACCTTTCAAAAGCCCTGGAACCCCCTTGGCTGAGATTGCAAAGCTGTTGATGCTGGGGAACAACAACTTTAGAAGTGGTGTATGCTTTAGGACGCACACAAGGGTGCAGCAAGTACAGTAAAGCTGAGAACAACAAGACGCCTCCTCTGTACAAATATGTTGAGGGGCTTCGAGATACTCACACGACAAATTGTGTCAACAGGTCCAACAGGTTGCGAAACCACGATGGATTGAAAATTGCAGAGACAACATAAAACGAAACATAACGAAACCAATGCAGCAAAAATGCAATGCTTTGCAACAAATCCGATATCTCTTTGAGCAAGAAAATCTCGATGGGCTCAGCAGTGACTGGGAAGCAGAGTTCGGTAAGCTTTGCAACTTCTTCCAGTAGGTCGATCGATCGCTTCGCTCTAAGGCACGGCAAACAGTGCAAACATGTGCAAGTGAATAATAAACAGCAAAGAAACCAAAAAAGTCGGCTGGGAACGCAAATGCCGGGTCCAATTCTGCTTGGAAGTTCACAGAAGCCTCATCCCCGAAATTTCCTGAAAGGGCTTGGCCCAGCTGTAGTTCGTGGATGGCCAGCAACGTGATGATGAGGTATGTGCTGGTGTAAGCAATATCAAGAACTGCATTCATCATGGCAGCACCACGCCGCACCCGCTTCACAGAAGGGAAGGCCAACAAAATCGATGGATAGATACTGCTCAAACACAGGAAACCCATAAAAGTCCAAAAGCATCTTTCGAATGCACCTGAATGCTTCGGAGCTGAATGGAATGCAAAGGACACAAGGCCACCCATGATTTGGAGCTTTCCAAAGGCCTGTAGCATCACTGTGAATAACTGCAGCATTGCAACCTTGAAGCCGTAGAGCTTGCCTTCAATGCCAAAATACTCCTCATAGAGCAGCTGGGTGGGCTTCAACGGTCTCAACTTGATATTGGCTGACCGACACCGGCGCAAGTCGCTCAAGAGGACGATGATCAAGGCCAGGTATGGCAAAGAGAAAACCATGGAAGGCAACAGCTGCGAAAGGCTCTCCTCCAACCATCCTCCAGAATCAGAAGTGGTAACCTCCGGCAATCTCCCATCACTGGACTCAACTGTCTGCTTGAGAGCAAATGCATCTCGGATCAATTGTGGAAGCTTGGAACGGATGAAAGGTGGACTGTACCGCACAAAGTATTGCCCCCCAAGGTACGTTGCTGCAAGTAATGAGCTGATCCGAAGCAAAGCAACAACACCGACCAATCGTGATTGCTGTGCTGGTCGCCCAGACATAAGCAAAGGATCTACCTGCAAACTGCCCGCCACAAGTCCCACCTGTCCTGCCAAGTGGTGCACATCATCCACTTGATTCTCCAGCTTTGTCAAAGAGGCTTCACGGAAACGGATCGTGGCTAAATAGTGGTTGATCTTGACCACCATCTCGGCACATCTGACACCAGCATGGACTGAAGCAAAAGAATCGCGGGTACGCACAATCTCGATTTCTCTCAACTCATCATGCTCTGCTCTGGTTTTGAGAAAGCACCACGCACTGAGCATTCTTTCCCAATCATCGAAGATTACATCGCAATACAAGAGATCTAAGATTTTGTCCCATCCACCTTCTCGCATGAAAGCATCTTGTGCCACTGGCACTGTCATCAGTACGGGCCGCAAAGCTTGCCGAGATATGGAACCAGGCTGCTCCTCCAAGAACTCTCGCAGTGGAAGGCACAGATTCTTGTCGAAGTCATCAAGATGCTTTCTGGCTTCGACGAAGTGTTCCGTCAAGCTTGTGACTTGAGGCTGGGCAATATCGTCTCTACCCCAATCACCAAAAAGCCTGGACATGTCATTCTGCAAATTCTTTGCGTACAAAGCTTCCGATTCAACTTCAAGCCTCCTTGACAGTGTTTGCATTCTGTTGAGCCGAGCTGTGGTGTAAAAAATGCTGACAATTGCTATTGAGATAACAATCATAAAAATCAACGTGCCAGACACTCCTGTTGACTGAGAAATGCTATAACTTGCAACGGGCAACAGGCCGAGAACCAGAAGAACCAACAAAAATCGGCTCTCTACCTCTGCCACTGCTTGTGCAAGAATCAGCACACTAAGCTCCAGATTCTGGCGCCAAGCATTTCCCGCAACACAAATCCTCTTGAAAAGGCCCGACCAGCGGTGCCTTTCGCAATAACCGCTCTCAGAAGAATGAAAAGAATGACATGAAGGATGGCTGCATGGGAACGGTCTGCCTTCATCGAACATCTCCTGTTGAGTGCTGTGAATCTCTGTCCCTGCATCTTCTCCAGCTGATTCATCACTGCTTGTGGCGCTGGACCTGCCAAACCTGGTTGGCTCAAAGTACACTGAGCTGACGTGTGGCAGCTGGCGGGCACTGAGTTGTCGCATCCGTTGCCAGATGAAACGGAAGCCCCGGGTGCAACGCGCTTTGATAACACCGCCAAAATCAACATGAGCAAATCGAGAGAACCAGTCTCGCCTTGGCAAACCTTCAATGTTCACCCAAGTGTCCAAGCTGATTCGCAACCATTTCAGTGACTTGATGGATTGGTGAAGTTCCATCCTCGCATCAATCGACACCTGGCCACATCCACTGAGATCAACGACTATACTCTCCAGATTTCGCGAAGACTGCAAAGCAGAACTGAAGCATCCGAATTCTTCCAAACATGGCAAGTTCATGAACCTGCAGCCACTGGACCGTGGCAGCTGAGAAAAATCAAAATAACAATATCATGTCCATGGAATCAAAAAGAAAGCGCAGCAAACAATAAGCTGAAAATCATATTTTTTGCTGGTTCAAGATGAAGAAAAATGTGACTGGAAATTCACAACTCAGCGCACCATAGCTCCAAGTACATGAGGCTCTCCATCTCTCTCAGGGCAACCCCAAGCCCTGCCGCAGTCCTGAAGTGCGAGGAACCTGTGAAGCGCAACTTCAACTGGACCAAAGATTTCAAACACTGCACCGTCGATGTAAACATGTCCAGAGTCTCAAGACCCGAGAATCCCAGATCTAATCGCAAGACGCGCAACTCTGCAGGTAGGCTTTGGATCAGCACGTCAAGCTCATGGTCAGAGAAATTCCGGCACCCAGTCAGTGAAAGCTGCACTATCTTTCTACCAACGTCTGCTTTTACAGCCCTGGCCAGGAGTTCAGTGCATCTTCCTTGAAGGACAAATCCGTACCAGCTGCATAAAGCGAAGTGCGAAGCAAGAGCTTCATCTACTCGCTGGAAATTCGGATCCCCAGCGGGGTACGACTGCAAAAGCTCAAAGTCACAAGTTCCAAGACGAGAAAGAGCTATGCTGTTCAGAATCCGCACTTTGTCGATGTTCTGCGTGGCATGAGCTTCCTTGAGCTGTCTAACATTCAAACTCATGATTATGGCTCGCTCACCTTCTGGAAAAAGAGAGAACTTAGAATGACCCATATATATATATTATATTATATTAACATGCAAATGGAACAATGGACCATGGACCTTGTCCATTCAATCGATCGTCCAAATGGATAAAATGGTTCTCCAAACAACATCAAAACAGCTGAGGTTTCTTGCAATCCCGCACCAAGTTTCTTCAATCTTTACCTTCAAGTCCTTTTCCAAAAGGTCCAGAGGAAAGTGACGCTCACGAGCTGCTTTGTGGTGCAACCCGATGATGCCAATCATTCGACTTTCTGCTCCAGCAAGTCCATCAGTAAGCACGTGAGCCTCAGAGATCAACAAATTCGGAACGGTCAAGATATCACTTTTCACTTATCACCTCTTTATAAAGATATATGGAAAGGCAGGCTTACAGTAAGGTGATGTGAAAAGGTTCACCATGGTGCAGAAATGGGGGTTACGGTAAAAGGCGATGGTCTTAACCTTTCGAGCAGACCACGCAAAGGAAATGTCCACACAAGGACACCACTTCTGTGTCGAGTAGCTTTGTCATATGCATCAGTGGCTCCCACATCAAGCAGCAAACGTCGTCTGGACCAGTTGCCCTCTCGATGTTCGATCGCCTTTGTCGCTTTTAGGGTGAAAATACCGGAATTGTTTACACCAGTGTCTCCTTCGATCCACTATGTACTGAAACATTGCCTGCCTTTACGAACATGACCTGGTGTTGCTCCTGCTCGTTATCCCCCATTCACATGTATGCAAATCAACCAAGCGATCATGCTGTTTGGTTGTGTTTCGCATTTTGCACTGAAACAAGCTAGCTGCTAGCTGGACTCAAAACGTGTCCCTTCAAGCAGAACTCACGAACGAAAAAAACTCACGTTCATGTCACATGTTTCTCGTTCTATGATGCTTTCTAGGAATTTCTAAGGCTGGGGCAATGGCCTCCTCGAAGCAGCACCAAATCCTTTCGAAAGGCGTTCCAGCTGAATCCAGCACCAAAAGAACTCCCTCAGACATCTGCATAGCTCTGTAGAATGAAGTGCTGCGTGGGTTGCTTTTGATATCCTCTTCCACGCAGTGCTGGTTGTTGGCATATGCACAGACCCAATAGAATGTACTGCTTGAGAGTTCTCGCACCAGAGCATGCTGCTCCAAGCAGGCCAGAAACTTACAAACAGGCTCCTCACAGATCTGCCCAACACAAAATTGGACGTGCTTCAAAGCAATAGATTGACTTTCATCTATCATTACGCTCGATGTTCATTTCTTTTTGATACAGCATCCTATTGAGGGTCCGAAATGAACAAGTCCAAAACTCAACCAAGGCTTCTAGGGGAATGTGAATTATTAGCGGAAAAAGCAACTTGTTGCTGACAGACAAAATGCAATAGCACGGTCTCAAACAAGCTTGAGAGTTTGCCTATCCAAGGCTCGATCCAAGCATGTGACACAAACCAATGAGGTCTCTGAACTTGAATCGCCATGAGCTCTACCATGCTGCAGCCCTTTTTCGCATAGCCGTCCTGGGATTCTACATAATGTTGCCAATTAAAAAAGAAAAACGGTAGATTCTTCAAATTGGAAAATGTTGTCACATCATCAACAAATCCAGGCTTCGGTGGCTGGTTTGATGATCCAGTGATTCGCATGATACAAGTTGAACGTCTCAAATTGCAGCCTTGTCCCACGCTGTTCTCCGAAAGTCTCGCACCATCTGTCAGCCATCTTGGAGATGAAAACAACGATCTTTGCCAATTGCTCGCGTGTGATCCCTCGCTCTGCAGTATCTTTGATGCAGAAAGTCTCCTTCGACGTGTGTGGGGCGACCAACAAATACAGCAAATGAAATTGGAATGGAATTCAAAAAGCATTGTGCAGTACCCTCAAAAGGTTCAATCATGGGAATCATGGGCCTGCAATCTCTGAATTTCAAAAGATTGACTTCTAAACATGGCTTCTCTTTGTTCTATTTGATCCTATTGGTTGTATTGCCTTTGTTTCACATGGTCTCAATGCACAAAGGCGCCTGTTCAGTGGCCGACTGTTCCCCCACTATCAAGTAGATCTCACAAGCCACCAGTTCAAAATTGAATCGGTTCATCACACTGCTGCACTTGTTGCAATGGGTACTTGTTGGCATTTAGTTTCTAATCGTGATTTGCTACTGGCTGCGGAGGACCTGGCATGGTCTGCATTACCTATTGAAAAAAGAAACAAAGCTGCAGGTTTCTCTCCTGGTTGGTGATCTCTGAGTCTCTGAGTAGTTTGTCAAGACTAAAGTGCTGTGGCGGGTTGCCTCCACAATGTCATCGCACTGTAGCTGGCAGACCCCACTTGACAGCAACTTGTTCCCATGCCATGGGCTGTCTGGCAAACGCTCACGTAGCAGTAAAATAATGTCAGCAGCGGTGCTCGAAGCAGTCAGTTTGATATCAAAGTGACCATGTCCAGGAATATCCACAGAGACCGACATGAGGCAGCGAATCCTTTGCGCTGTTCAGTGCAGTCTGGAACAATACACAGGTTTAATATCGATGGTTTATCAAAGACTTGCTGCGCAACATGAGATTTGGCTGTTGATCAGGCTGGCCAGGGTTTCATGTCAAGGTGAGTGGCACCGCAGAATGCAGATGCGGTGCAGGTCCGTCTTGAAAGGAAGCTACGGAGACACAAATTGGGCACCTCCAAAAGAACCAACGCAGTCACGGCCCACACGGTCAAGGAAAAGAACCACAACCACTGTGCAGAACTCCTTCGAAAGCAAGCTATGTCCAAATAGCAACACTGGATGTTCAAATGTATTATATACAATATTATATATCTATATAGATATATTCTAGACGATGGAACATCCGTCATCAAAGATATTTCATGCTTGGTTTCCGCGCTCGTCTAGGACCAAGGCCGAGAAGTCCTGCAGCTCTTCGACTGACAGCAAAATGATGGGCATTGAGTTCGTTTCACCCCTGAACCCTAAAGGATTCTACAGGATCCTAAAGAGACAAAACAAAAGAAATTCTGTGTTAAGTCATATTATGATCATAAAATTTTTGCCTACTAATCGGGGTTCCAATTTGTATCAGGGGTTCCAGTATATTCAACATATTATGAGAATTGTTTGTGTGTTTGGCTGATGTATTATAGTAGGATTTATACTACATGATTATAGCAACCCTTGATAATAGAATAATCTGTTTTGGTCTTGTTGCCGCTTCTCGAAGCCATTTTGGACCAATCTTTGACATGTTTGCCGACGTGTCTGAACTCAGTGAGTACACAACTTACACTTTGACAGCTGTGCGTCTTAGCTAGCACCTGAAAACACTGATGGTGATGTGATGTTTGCTGCACGGTTGTTGTGTATGGGGTTTCTGTGTATGGGGGTTGTTGAGTATGGGGTTGTTGTATATGGTTGTTGTGTGCTGAGTTCTGACGTGGACATGGTGAAGGGCACTGTCAAGAAGGAGAAGAGCTCCAAGATTGTGAGAAAGGTTGTTGGTAAATCCCTGTTTCCCCAGCATGGACGTTGTGTGAAGGGAAAGGTTTCTACATGGACAGCAGCGGGCTTTCCACAAACTCCTCGACGAAAGCTGAACATGGAGCTTGTTTCATGTCTTTAATCTGGTTGTTTTCATTTGTTCTTCTATATAGTTTTTGTTTGACGAACAACACTTTTATATATTGTCATGATAGGAAACATGTTGCAAACATGTTAACAGCAGTAGTGAACAGCAAGCACAGCTCCGGCTCAGGTTGCACCCCGAAAGCCAAAGACTCAGCCCAATGTGAAGCTTTTGACTGGGAAGGTGATCCTTCAATCGATGGGTTGCTTAAGTAGGAATCTCAGACTTTTTTTTTGTACACTTTGTGCCATCAACATACAGACTGTAATACAATGCAACACAATAGGCGACTGCATGGTTGCTGTAAATACTTTAAATGGTTGCTCTTGTTGGAGGATGCTTTTCTGCAACCTACACAGCAAATGGCAGCTATTTGTCTACCCGTGGCAAGCAGGACTTTTCACAACATGTTGGAAGTTGCACTGAACTTGAATAGGTGGCTGTACTTGTTGCTAGAATTGATTTGCAGGATCTTGCTACACAGATTTGGCACTCCACATGGTACACCAGTGCATGCAAAGCAGCAAAGCAAAAGAAAGGCAAGTATCTGTCATTACCGATGGCAGAGCATCTCTCAGGCCATCACACGAAACACAAACCAGACTTAGTGCAATGCATTGTTTAGGGTGCAATATATCGATCTTTTTGCCCGTGCAGCATGTGAGGGCTCCCTCGTGGATGGAGTTCTCCAAGCAGCACCGTGTCAACTTGTGATCTTTTGCAAGCTTGCCCATGGAAAAAAACTCCTGCCTTATACTCAGTCAGCACTTATCCTTTTATATCCTTTAATCCACAGTCTTGATTGTTCATAGATTACAGTGCTATCCAAAAATAATGTACTTTTGTTGAATGTTGATTACCATTTTCCTCAGGTGGCCCAGCACAAGTGCATCTCTCTGTTTTCCGGGATTGGAGGATTGGAACTTGGACTGTCGGCGTCCACTACTCAGTACAAGGGGGTGTTGTTTGTTCAACCTTATTTTGGGCAAACTTGAGTTGAGGGCATGTTGAAAAAAACAGAATTGGGATTTGCAAGAACTTCTTTTACAAGATTTTCAAGAACATATTACCAAGGTTTTGCAAGCCCATGGCTTTCGAGCGGACCTCAGCACAATGGATTATTTTAATACTGCTGTGTTTGTCACAAATTATCATTGCCTTATTTGTCACTGCAAGTCTTATAACCAGAACAGTGTTACTACATTATTTGTTTCCTGTGTATTTTTTAAATGAACATATGATGGTTGTTATGTGTCAATGTTGCTTAAGCTTGAAATCAGCCCACACTGCCGTTCAGTCTTGGCCAAACGCATGCAAGATGGTGTCTTGCCCCTTGTACCGGTCTACGACGATGTCTGCACCTTCAGACCAACTGCTCGCATGATGCAACAGTGCACTGGATTGACAGCTGGCTTCCCATGCCAAGATTCTTAGTAGCAAGTGTTTTTTGTTTGACTCCCTTGTCATGGCTATTTTTGTTTTTTTTGCGGTGTTGAAACAACATTTGATTGATCCAATTGTCTTTTCTCCAAGGGTATCTGCAAAGCGGGGTTGATGGCCGGGCTGCTGGATTCGAGATCTTCTTTGATAGGTGAAGTGTGGGAACAAGCGGATTCCCTCCCCAACTTGTCACTTGTGTGCAGCATGTGCATGCTTGTTACCACAGGTGTTTGCTGAAGGCGTTGCATGTTTCACGAAACAGTTTTTACATTTTAGGCAATGGATTTTCTTGGAGAACGTCTTCAGCCTCTTGAGCAAGGACATGTTACCATTTATGCAGTACATCCTTGAGGACACATTGGGGTTGTTTGTCAGTGCAATCAAAAAAACATTGATAGTAGCAACACCAACATAATTGCACAACTATCTCAATTGCCACTTGTACCCTCGGGTCATTTCAGGAGCTGACGCGCCGAGGATTTGAAGTTTCTTGGACATCAATTTCGGGGCACAATGTGGGAGCACCGGTCCGATCCTCAGCTAGGTACCTTCACATAAACAGCTTTCTACCTTGATGTATGTAAATTCTGACAGTGATCAACATATTTAGTAGCTACTGGAATCTCAATTATGTTGGTTCTTAATTGGACTATATTGATTCTAAGACCTGGCGCAAGAGGGTATTCATCCTGGCCAAAAAACCTGGCTTCACATTTGCGGAGGCTACCTGTGCGCTGATGTTCTTTGCTGATTCATTCCTGGCTCTGGTATTGCAATGTTCCACGTTTCTAGTTGGTTGGAAGCCAGTGTCATTGTGTCAGGACTTGGAGAACTTGATGACAGGGCACCAGCTTCACAAGTATCCAGGTGAACAGTGGCAGCCTCAAACCAAGCCACAGGTGTTGAACTGGCTTCAGTCAAATTTGACCAATGATGAACGTGAACGTCTCAAATCCATGGGCAACATCGTGGTGCCTCAGTTGGCCAACTTTGCAGCTCACTTGTTGTGCAAGTCTTCGGGTGTGTAGCTGTCGGTTTCTTAGATCTATGTTTAATTGGATGCTTTCAATCCGGGACTCAGTGTGGTTTTGTATGATGCCGCACTTGTCTCAATACAAATTCGTTGAACTTGCTTGCTGCCATATTGGTGGCTGGGGATCGTGTTGAGCTCAGCGTGCTTGGGTCTTAAAATCAAAATGCCGATGAGCAAATGCACTCATTTTGGATACAATAAAAAAATCTTAGCCAAACATGGGTACAACATGATTGCAACATGCTGAGATAGGGTTTCAAGTGGTTGTTTGTATGTGCTACTCATTTTGGCTTGAATTCACAACATGCTCGTCATCTTGCTTGGGCCTGCCTGGCTTGATTACTTGTTTGTTTGTTTGTTTGTTTGTTTGTTTGTTTGTTTGCTTGCACCGCTGCAACATGTTAAAACATCTTGTGAATCTAATATCTTGTGAGCCTTATTTTGCATTGCAAGCATTGTTCGTTGCCAGCTTATCACACTAACATGTAGTTTCACCAACGTTGTTCACCGTCCATGCTCAAGCATTTGTGTTGTATAGCCAAGCTGTAGTGTTGCAACATGGTTCTTGTCGATGCCATGTCCTTAGATTGACATAGTGCAGGTCAAGTGTCATCAATCCAAGACATCAACACAACATAACAAAACACCAGTATGTAAACATTGGTAGTGCTTGTGTTTCTGTGCATGTCTGGCAGCTGTGGTTGTAAACCCTTGCTACATGGCATGCAGCTGAGGTAGAAAATGCTGAGCGCAGCACTGACGGTGATGACCTGCCTGTTCACACCTCAGTCGAGAGTTGTAAGATTGTTTTTTTAGTTATTTGAATGTCCTGTATCATTTTGTGCTTGATTTAGCTGTTGCATTTCCAATTACTAATTTGTGTAATTTTTATGTGATCTTTGCTGACATGACAGAACATACATCCACATTGGAAATGACCGTTGCTTCTAGGTCCTTTTGGCTCAATACATCACCAAGCAATAAAATGGATGATAGGAAACATGGCCACTATTCGTGAATTACAAGAACTAGTTCTGATTAGAGAGGAGGAACTACAATATGCAACTTGGAAGCTTGAGGAGGCCAGAAAAAGATTGCAGGTGGCAGAGGCTGAGGAATGGGCAGAAGAGATAGAGAAAGACTTAGAAGCAACAGCAGCCCTTCAGGCAGCCCCAAAGCCGGCCCAGAGACCTCCTTGGCACCAGCCTTCCAATGTAACACACACGACAAACATGGAGAAAGCAGAGCCTGAGAAGGAGATAAAAGAAGAACCCCAAGAAGTGACATCCCCTGCAGAAGAGAAGGATGGCCAAGCAGCTCCCGTCCCAACTTCTCCACAAGGAACAAAACTGACAGCAAATGTGGACTCACTAGTGCAATCAGCAATGCGGGCTGCTTCCAAACAACAAGAAAGCCAAAGCAGTAGCAAACATGGCTACACCGCGGGGAGAACAGAGAATCGCCTCCCAACACCTCCACGCCCACCACCACCAGAGTCAGTGCGCAGCATGTGCCCA
This sequence comes from Cladocopium goreaui, assembly GCA_947184155.2. NCBI lineage: Eukaryota > Dinophyceae > Suessiales > Symbiodiniaceae > Cladocopium > Cladocopium goreaui. The sequence goes on from CAMXCT020006530.1 coordinate 312,857, forward strand.
GTACCATGTGCCTGTGGAGAAGCATGCACCAGGGTGGAGAGAATGTTGAGGCAGCAGGCAAACACACCATTTGCTCGAAGACGCTTGAAGCACAACAACCATACCTGTGATTCTTGCCAGGAAGGCTGGTACCAGCGAAAGCGTACCTATGGCCGATATTGATAATAATTTGACATTAATTTGTTTTTTGTGGGTAAGCCACAACAGCACAGAGCACAGAGGAGGACAAGTGGGTATGGCTCACATGTCAAGATACCAAATCTCAAGAAATTCAAATTTTCAAACAATTTCAAACAACTTGTGATTACAAATCGTTGTCATCAATCGTTCAACCCTCCAGCATGTGCAAGTACAATTCATCGCTTTGTTACAGTACATTGCTGGAGCACAAGCTTTCAGAATGAAGGCAATAGTGGCAGCGCAGGAATCAAAAAATGCTTGATGATTTCACAGCTGTTTGCGATGCAACTTGGTGTATGTAGATTACGTGGTTGTTTCAATAATTGCAATTACAGAATATTATGGTTAGAGATTGTGGCATCCTGCTAAACACAAATCCACTGAATTTTACAATCTACACTGTGGTTCCCGGCCAGCGCTTTGAGGATTCCTTTTGGCGATTGGAGGAGGTCCTGCGACACACAAAATGGTCTTCACAGTGACTACACTAATTTCATTGCTACAGGACCCTGAACACCCTTTCATGGTAGAACTCATGAGGGGCCTTGAGTGTGCTCCTCAGCTCTTACGTGGTCATGTGCGTGTGGTTTGTTTTAGGCACTGTGCTTTCTCTAGGCAACTGTGCAAATAGCATGTCTAAGGAAGAAACGTAAGCTTGAGGAAGCCCTTGAGGCGACCATTTTGCTGTGTGTTTGTTCAAGTGGCGTTGGTTTGGCTTTATTTCTGTAGCTAACCCTGCAGGCAAAAGACCCCGTGGTCACTGAGCGGAAGGTGCAATGCTATTTGTTCAACTTGTTCAACTTCAAACTATTATCATGCATGCTTGAATATGTTCAACACACTTGCACACCAACTGCAGGCCAAGGAGCTCAAGATCAAAGCTGTGATTAACACAGAGGCTTCCCTTCTTTTGGAAGAGGTGCTGTTGCATAGATTCAAACATAAATATCAAATGTCCTCAGCATATTTCATTTTTATTCAATGACAGCTATATGGATTTGCATGGGCTCTGTCAGATAAAGAACCTGATTGACAAGAAGGACGACTATAATCCAACGTTTCTCGCCTACAAGGTGCCTATATCACATGTTGGGCAAATGTTTATTTCCAATGTGGTGTATGTGTTCAGCTGTGTATGCTTTGTCTCAGGTGGGTCTTATGACTTCAAATGCTACTCGAAGGTGGGATCGAATGTACTGAGCCCGGGCAGCCCTTGGCTCTTTTAGATTGCAGCAGTGTGCTGCCAATTAGACATCTTGTGCCTAGTTAATTCATGTCAATTCAACTCAATTTGGCCATAAGCTTGCTTTGATTGACATGTGTCCGTTGAAACCTTGCAGCGGGGAAAACATTGTCGTTCCTGGCATCTGCTGAACACTCAGTATGTTGTCTTGTCATTGTGATCACAATAAGTGTTTCAATTTCTATTCTTGGGCAGTTTGGGTTCAATGGCACATGCTGGAAGTTGTTTTGCACATGTTGACACCCTTTCTGATGAAGAAGGGTGTGGTGATCTCGTTACTCCTGTGAGAGCTCCATCAAAGAGGCCTAGTTGTTCGACTGAGAAAACCGTTCAGAAGAAGGCTCGGGTAGTCAGACTACTTGGATGCAGTTCCACAAGGGAAAATACCAATCCTGTAGAGAAAGGGAATGCATATGGCTTGAAGAAGAAGGACATGGTAGCAAGAACCAGGGCGATAGTTCAGAGCAAATGCCGGTGTTCCAAAGGAAAACGCCAAGGAAAAAATTGTTTCCTGCCATTCCGAGAGTCTTCTAGATTCAGCTTGCTCATTGACCACTTGCGGAAGCTGGCTCGTATGGACAAACTTGAGATCGATAAAGAGGTGCCCCATGTTGTCAATTGACAATTGTCAGTGTATGCATAGGTTCATATATTGTTGCCAGTGATGAAACTTCGATGATTCAAACATCCAGATTCTTATCAGGTATGGTCATGCCTTCGATCAGCATACAACGGGTCCAAGCTTCAGAGATTGACCTTGCTAGACATGCCTGTGTGCCAGAATTCCTTCAAGCGACTTCTGCGGCTGGGGTCTGGTCGCTTCTTGAGATTGATTGATTCAATTCGTAAAGGGGATGATGATTGTCCAATGGACATGCGGTTTGTGAAGAAAAGGTTCCCTGACAAGCTGCATTCACAGAAAAGACAAATTGTTCATGATTTTCTTCACCACCTCTATGAGACCTTGGCCGAACCAATGCCAGAGGGAACTGGTGCATCGAAGCGACCCCGTACAGTGAAGAAGAGAGATGACAAAAACTTGATTGCTACAACACAGCTGATTGAGAAAGCTCTACCACCAGGGTCGTTCTATGAGTACCTAGCCATGCTCCGAAGGGCCCACCCGACAATGACCTTCAGCTACAAGTTGTTTTGCTCTGTTCAATTCTTAGCTTTCTGATTTGCTACAAGTGTGGCTGATTTGGTTTGTTGTTTTTTTCGTGCAGCGGCATTTGCTTCTGGTATTTATATCCTGCCTAGGTTTGGGAGTTGAATTTTGGAGACCTTCTCAAGCTGCGCTCTGATTCAGCTCATGTCAAGTGCAACATTTGCGTCAGATACAAATTGATGGTGAGAAAGTTGGCAAAATGCACAGTGGCTAGACAAATGCAGTTGAAACTCCTGGATCGACACAGGGAGCAACAGTACAATGATCGTGTTACATATTGGCATTCCCGGAATATTGCCAGGTCATTTTCGGGGTGCAGTTCCCCATCAACTATTGTACTCATTTGCGATTCCATGGATGCTGCCAAGTATGTTTGGCCACGAGATCATTCCCTACATGCAAAAGAATTCAATCGTTTCATTGCTCCAAAGCTTACAGCTACTGCTGTAATCGCTCATGGTCATGATCTCTTGCTGGCATTGTCTTTGCCTGGACTTTCTGCAGGCAGCAACAGGACTGTCGACATCCTTGCCAGAACTTTGGAAAGATTTCGTGAAAGGGGGCAAGACCTCCGTGCAACAGAGGTCTTGATCCAAGGAGACAACGGGCCGAAAGAGATAAAAAACAACGCAGTAGTTCGATATTTATCAATGTTGACAGGACAAGGGAAAATCAAACGAGCAGAAGTTCGCACACTCATGAGTGGACACACTCATGAGGACGTTGACAGTTTTTTTGCAAATTTGTCGGCAGTCATCAAACAGGGTGGCCATCGTTTGCATACCCCCTTTGACTATGTCACCGTGCTAGAAGACTATCTCCAGCGTGATGATGTCCGGCCCCAAGAGCCACATTCTGAGGTAGTTCTCATGGACCAATCACGGGACTGGTGCCTCCAATTGATTTTGTTGGCAATGTTTCCTTACACTTCTTTGAGTAGAATATCCACTGCTATCGTTTGTTGGATGCTAAAACATCGATATATTTTTTGAATCATTTTGAAACCCGTACCTCAGGAAAAACTACTTGGCTTTGCACTGTCGCAGAAACACCATCGTTGGAATCGGGGGTCCATCTGCGCCTCATGTGTTTGCACTGGACAGAATTGAAGATTTGGGTGCCCTGGGCTTCTCTTTACATACCTTGTTACTTGTTTGTTGTGCCACTGTTATGTTATATTGGTTTGTGACGAACAAGATTAAACATTACCTCAATGTTTTTTCTGCTATGTTTGTGGTGAAGATTTGTGGTTATCTTAGCATTTTGTTTGCTGGCAGGTGTGCAACATGATGCCATCAACACCAAGTTCTGGCGCCGTCGTCGTGCAATTTTTCATGGTCGTGATGTTGTGCTCAGGAGATCAAACTAAGTTCCTACTTAACTCAAGATTGCTTGAAAGTGTCATTACTGTTTGTGGCAGGACAAAGCAGAACCTATCTGATCCCTGTTGGCACACTGAAATGCTTCTGTATTTGCCAGCTAGCATATGTGACCTTATGCGGGGAGTCTCTGTTCCAGGCCATGTTTGGTGCATCAACTTTGGACACCACTGGACATATTATTTGTTATCGTCTGGATTCTGAGACCATACAATCCATTAACAATACCATCCTTCTTGCCAGTTGCGGAGTCCGACCTGACTCAGCCTGTTGGGAACCATGAAGATGTGCTGAAGTTTGCCAACATGATGAGTGTAAATCTCAGTTTATCAATCAAATTGGTTTACAAACATTAGCTCAAAATTGCATGCTATCTGCTATCATATGCTGTTGCATTTCACGATGTCTAAGATACCTTCAATTTGACTGAGGACAACATCCCTACGGCATGACACAGGCTGCTGATTGTTTGTCACAATGGGCAACTGGAAATTGGGACTTACAACCGCCTTTGAAAGTGAATTGGCTAGGGGCCCAGATTTTTTACAGTGCAACAATAATTTCATTAACTCCATCCTGCTCTTTCACTTTAGAGTTCTTATGAGCCAGCACTTGTTCACCTAGGTCTTTGCCAGCATTCGGCCCTGCTGTTGGGCCTGGTGCTGAAACTGGTGGTCTTGATATGGTGCAAAACCTTGAGCCCGTGACCCTATAATCGTCAGATACTGCCACAACCCCCCTAGCCTATCACAACTTAACTTATGCCAGCTGCACTATACTGAAATATCAGTCCTCACCCGTCCTTGTGCTTCATGTCAGGTACCTGCCTGAAAATCTGCAAGCGGGCAACAACAGCGTGAATCGGGCTGAGATAGCCCGATACAGAACCCAACATGCACAATCCGTGGTTTACAGGGCTGCGGCAAAGTTGTGGGCCAAAGGCCTTCATTGGGAATCAGCGTATGATGTAGCCAATGATGCCTATGAAACGGCTCAATCAGTTTGTCAGTGAATGGATTTATCAACCTGACCTGTGTCAGCTGGCATAGTTTACAATGACAAAGTTTCTCAACCCTCCTAATATACCAATTCTGTTTAAGAAGAGTCTATTCTTCACAAATTTGAAGACCCAATGAGACACCAGTTTTGTGAAGATCTGGGGCCCTACTCGTCACATATACCTATGCTCTGAAAGGTCACCTACAAGCGTTGGGGTGCCATGGTTGTGTTAGTCACCGCCATGGCTTTTGCAGCCATCATTTTGTGAAGATCCGGGGCCCAGCTCGTCTAAATTCAGACTAAGCTGGATGGGTGGTGTTTTGTGAAGACCCGGGGCCGAAGTCGTCACAAAAGTGCAGATTGAGATTAGTAGATCGTCTCAAATTCATTAATGGTTAGTTCAGAGTCGTCACAAAATTTACTTTCTCTACCCTGAGATCGTCACAAAATAGATGTCGATCAGATGAGACTCGTCACAAATGGGCTTTTGAACATCTCCAGATCGTCACAAAATATCCTTGTACTATGGCAAGATCGTCACAACATATCATTTTACATGGCAAGATCGTCACAAAAGACCATTCTACAATGGCAAGATCGTCACACAAAATCCTTTTACTATTGGAAGATCGTCACAAAACATCCTTTTACTTTGGGAAGATCGTCACAAAAAATCCTTTTACTATTGGGAAGATCGTCACAAAACAACCTTTTACTATGGGAAGATCGTCACAAAACATCCCTCTATTATTGGAAGATCGTCACAAAACACCAGTCTATGATGGCAAGGTCGTCACAAAAACACCATTCCACAGTGGTAAGACTGTCACAACACCATTCCACACTGTGGCAAAATTGTCACAATTTAGTGATGTGGTGATTGTTATAAGACATGTGTTGGGGTTGTTGCAAAAAAGATCAAGTTGTTGCTGCACAGGTTGTCAGGCCATGTGGTGCTTGTGCTGGGACATGGTAATCTTGCTTGCTATGGTATGACATGTCATGCCAAGATATCAAATAAAATTTGAAGTTCGATACCTAACTTCATTAGTTCTGAATCTAAAAAGTTGGAGTAGAGTTACCGGATGCTCAAGGATTTTCGGGATATCAGCATTATTGATGTGATAGTTGTGTTGCAACACAGTTTGGTGTATTGTTTTGGGGCATGGCAGGTCAGTGGTGGATGGCTGATTGGTTTGCAGCGTCCAAGAGGCTTCAATTCACCACTCAAACGTTCAATACTGTACTTGTGGGATTCCAAACATGTTCAATGCTGGCTTCTGTGCTCCAGTGCTTCTTGTATTCCAAACATGTTTCAATGCTTCAGGTATGTCTCCCAAAAAGCGGGTCAACGGAGGTGGCGTCAGCAAGCCTCCAACCAAGTCCAGGAAAACTGCTGATGAGCTTCAACGCCTTAGCCAAGAAGCTCTTCAAAGGAATCCCCACATTAAGATCATGGAGAAGTGGATGCATCTTAGTTGAATAACAAATGGTTGTTCAGAACATGATGTATTTATCCATGTCCTTACTGCTGGTGGTTGGTTCTTGTCAAGCGTCAGCATGTTGGAAAACACAGATTCGTTGGATGATTTTGGATATAAATGTACAAACTGTCTTTACACAGAACTACTAAGGCAAAGCAAGGCGGCCAGTCATGGCAGTGTGGACAAGTACTTGGTAGACACAATTCGAACCCAGGCCACGAACCAGGAGTCATGTTTATTCCACATGTTGGTTCTCTCTCAAACTTTGGCAGGCTGAAGTGGTTGACTTCTACAGCTTTGTGGAGCAGAATTTCCCTCCTGAGCGTGGTGTGTAGCAAACCTATGTGAAATTATGAATTTACTTCATTTTTTGGCAATGGCAACCAGCCAAACTCAGATTGGTAACCCATGGTAGCCCCAATTTGGCCAGCCAAGGTCTTATGCAAGCGCAGCAGATCTACTACAAACGGGTCCTGTTTGTCTCCGGCCCTGGCAGCTGAACTGGGAACCCCACGCAGGTCTGAGAGGCTATTGTGATCCAGTTTGTACCTCAGGGGGTCCACATTGGTGATGATTGAACTAGATATATATTGGTAGCAGTAGCAACAAGCACACAATCAACATTGTGAACAAATTGTGCATGCATGTTAGGATGTGCTTCTCAACATGGTGCAATTGGTTTGTGTCAACTCGACTCTTGTCTGCTTGAATTATGTGGGCCACTGTGTGCTTGATTGCAATGACAAGACCAAAAACGACCAGCAACACTTGCGACATGAAGGGACATCACTGCACATCAACATGCACAGTAGCCAAACATCTCTAGATGCCACACCTTCTGATGAGGTTTCAAACCGATCCCAACATTCCGGGAACTGAGAAGTTGGCAGTGCGTTCCCGCTTTGCACCTCAGAACGATGAAGAACGGCTGTGGACTGTTTCAAGTCAAGATCTTGGGGCAAGTGCAGGGCTGGCCCCACCAATGTGTGTTTTCAACGTGAAGGGGTGGACACGAAGCCTGACAGCAAGCCTCATCCTACTATGTGCATTCGAATGTGATGATTTCATGAAGGCAGGTGGGGAAATGGATGTCATATAAATTTGATATTTATACTACTTACACCTCATGTATTTGCAGAGCATTGCGAAACAAAACAAACCCTCACGGAAGGCAATGCCATCATCCCTGATCGAGCCTGGGCACTTAGTGCATGAGTTCCAACATAATTGTAATGCTTGATACTAGCACTGATTTCTACTTGCACTTACTAGATCTCACTAGGTTTGTGGCTGGTGTTGGGTCACGGTTCGCTAGGTCCTTGCGCACCATATACTGTACCTGCCAAGCTGTGAAAGGGCAAGAAGATGTGGTCCAAACAAACCGTGGTATCTTAGCTGGCAAATGTTAAACCAACATTGTGTGCACAACATGGCAAGTGCCACTGCAACTTTGTGATGTTCTTGTGTGATTTTTTCCATGTCAGTGTACATGCTTGCAAAATATTGGGGGTGCAATCCTACTCCTAATGATGTTTGAGGTGTTACCCTTCAGAGCACATCAACACGTCGTCGGCCAAATGCTCTGAATCTATATCATCAACTGAGGGTTCTGGAACGTGCAGGTAAGAATGCTGAGGAATCTTTGGAGGCCATACACTTGCTGGGTCTTGTGAATCTTGCTGGGGTTCCCACTTGCAATACTTGAAGCTTTTGAGCTGAATCAACACACATGTCCTGCACACAGATTTTGGGATCTGACTATAGGTGACCAGTACAGCGGCAACACTGGCAGCAGCATATGATCTTGGGGAACGTGAGTCAACAGCGGCTGTGAACTTGTTCCGGCACACCCCAAGAGTTGTGGCTGACACATTGTTCGATTTGTCCAGGACACTTTACTTACTGGCACACTGTTCAGTTTCATTGTACAACAAGCATCTTACATCAAAAAAATACAAGAGCAATGATCGCTGGCCAGGAAATATTCCATGCATCGGGTCATTCAGCATGATGCTTTGGCTGCCGGCATACTGAACTCTAGCTATACAGGTGGAACAGCTCAATATGCTACATGGAAGGATGAACTGAGCAACAACGATGAACTTCTGACCATGATCACTAAGAGAATGGAATCGGACTATGAAAGCCTCAACCCCAAAATGCGAAAACCTATTGCACTGCGTGATCTTGAGACATGGATGCATTTAGACAAAGAACAATACAAAGTTGTCAATCACGATGTTATTGAATTTTTGCCCTACTAATTTTGAACCCTGCAAGTGCCCAGCCCAGAGTCCTGTAAGGAACTTCTGCAGCGCACTTGTGCCATGTACTTTGCCTGCAAAGCTGAGTTCAAGAAGCAGGTGCCGGCAACTTTTTTCGAAACCGAGATCAATCGAATAGAAAAAGGGATGCTTGGTTGCATAATGAATGCTGAGTTGAACAAACCTTTCATCGGGCAATTTGTGTCTTATGAACGGATAATTGGGATCTGTGCTACAAGGTTCATGGCCAAACATGGCGACGCACAGCTCCAAGCTTTGTTGGAAGCAACTGTCCCTCCATGTGATCTTGCCAAAGTATCTTTGTTCAACGCTGCATTGAACAAGTATGAGAAGGAGGCTTGTTTTGATTTGAATGTTTTGCCATAACATGTCACAACTAAGTTTGATACACATATAGTCTCAATACTAGCACTGGTTTCCTGGGAGGCCCAAACATCACAAGCTCAACGGGATGAAGAGTTGCTAGGCTGTGTTTGTCGAGTGAGTTGTTTCATGTTTTCTGTCAGTGAACAATAACAATAATATGCTGCAATTTTGTTCCAAAAGTACTCAGGTTATCCAAGAAGATGGCAGCGTTGAAATTTGAGGAGGCACAACTCAACATCGAGAAGGACATTGAGGTAATCTCATCTTGGAGCCAGCGGTTTGACTCACACTCTTCACGGCAGGCTGTTCTGGGTGTGTGTGTGTGTGTCTTTGCTGTTTGTCAATGTTTGTCATATGTCACTTATTATTTGATATTTGTTGCATGATGTTGGTATGCATTGGTCATTGGTCTAAAATGATTTAGCAATGGTATCACTGACAATTGTATTCCATATTGTTTCCCCATCCTCGCCTTATGCTTTGCGTACCGGGCAGCATGGATGTCAAGTACCTCCAGGACAGGTATGCAAAGGGGATGGAGCGTGTGAACACACTGCTGAAGCACTCTCAACGCTTCATGCATGTGGATGATTTGATGGAAGCTGCCAATGATGTTGTCCAGCATTTGAATCAGAATGGGTCCCAATCGCTACTTGGCAAGATTTAAATATTACATGTCAACCATGATCACATGAGACCACAAGATCATTTGAACTGATATGGCAACATATAGCAACATATGGCAACATGTTGTTTTCCTGCACTCCTAAGGTTGGGCCTCCTGGTCTTGGATGCGACCATTTGGCCATCAAGCTTCTCAATGACAACATACATCAACCTCAGTTAAAATCAACATGAGATATCTTCGCAATATGTGGCAACATGTGTTGAGACCATCACAGCACTGCATTATGTTCACTAGCAACAACCTTTGCAAGCAACAGCTTAGGACCAACTGTCATCGATGAGGCTATCAAGTTGGCTTCAGTGATTACTGCTGGCAACGACAAATCTATCTTGGTGGTTTTGGAGCCACAACATCATGGGAGCATGGACAAGCACACAATTGTGAAGCACCGACGTCTCTTAGAAGACAAAATTATAGCGTGGCTTGTTTGCGCTTGTTGCCCTACCTTTCTTCCTTTTACAGTAGTGCGTGCCTGTGCGTGTTTTGGCTTTATGCTCTCATTGTTTTGCCCACATGCCCAAGGACAATGGACTATTGGGAGTTCAGCATCAATTTTGTCGATGACAACCCCCATGGCAATGACAAGCGCCGTACATCTCAACAAGGTACTTTGATTTTGAACCTCATCTATGTTTCTTATCTTGGGTTATCACCTGCTTTTCTGCTTTGTTGGTGCTTGTGATGGCCTAACCAGAACCTAAGGCATTGCTGCAATTCATTGCAACCAGAAAGCATCGAAATGGCAGAAAAGCCGCATTCTGCTTGGAACCTTGGGGCCTGTGCCAAGGGCCAAAATCAGTGACCTAGTACATATCGATCCCGATGCCCCAATGGCACCAAACCACCGTGTGCAAAACCCAGTTGAAGAGATGTTGAATATAAAGCTTAGAAATTCTCAGACCTTTATGTCAACATTGTGCATTTCCTTTTTTTTGGACCTGTGTTACCTATGGAACCTCTAAGGTGCAACAGCGTGGTGTTCCTGGAGTTGTGACCATTCTAAAACAATGCTTACAGGGGGTGTCAATACCTGAGGGTGCAGAAGTACATGTCTTCGACCTGACTCCAAACCGATTTGCTGAGTGGTCACGTGCTGTGTGGGATCGCCAACTTCACAACTTGAAGAACCCAGATGCGTGTGTGGAGAAGTTCACATATACGGGGTACTTTGCAGAACCACAGGAAGCGGACACCCAACGAAAGGACATGATCGGACGAGGGATGGAGGACAAAGAAGCTGTGTTGGCTGCTGAAACAAACATATATTGTTTTGAACTGCTTTGAAGAATTTGAAGATAGGTATTGTTGTGTTGACATGCTGTGACTTGTTGTTGCCTATGAGCAGGACTGGTGGGACAACTGCCCAGAAGCAGGAGCGAAGACCAGACCAGCTTCTGCATTTGGTGAAGCACAGCCATCCTTGACCTCACTGACTGTTGTAGATGGTCTCCTGAAGTAGCTTGTTAGAGAAACAATGTATGTTCGGATGTGCCAACATGTGCATATGTTAGTTCACACTGTTTGTTTGGAGTTGCTACTTTATTGTATATATATATATTATATATATGTTTATTTACTGCCTTCCTGTCACACTTAGGATTCCAGATGCGATGACAGCCCGTTTCAATGTGGATTCGGCGCATGTTTCCAATGTCAAGCTGTTGGAAAACGAAGTCAAAAAGGCCAACACAAGAGTGGTCAAGAGGGCGTTGAGAAGCTTAGCTCCAACTCCAACCGTTCAAACTCAGACTGCGACAGCTGGCACCCCAAACCGCCAAAACCGGACATCATGTCAGCCGGAGTTCACAGACAATGACAAGCCATTGGACGTGAGCCGCGTTGTTGATTTGGCATCGGTGCCAGAGCAAGACTTCCGCAGCACACAACAGTTTCTTGCCAATATTGTTGAGTTGTTTGTGTTGTTTGAGCATGCCTGAAATTTCATAAAATAAACACATGCTTATAAACTGTGTTGCTTGCTCTTCACTTCTATTCTTTCCTTTGCCCTTGATATATTTGAATTCAATATGACATGTTCCTTTTCTAACTAAGGATCTTGGCTATGGCTGCATATCCCCGTGGGCCATCCATCAAGGTATGCATCAATGCTGAGCTGGAGATTTGGATGGTGAACGATGCAGATACCGATGCTGAGGTTGAAGCTGGTGAACTGCTGGGCTTCAACGTCGGCAATTTCAAAGAGATTGCCTTGGGTGCCACGGCTGCATGCTGAGTGGTACAACTGATATGTTGTCACATGTTGTCACTAGGTGTTGTATACATGAATGCACTTGTACATGGAACTACCAACATGTTGTAGATAACAAGAATATTGCATCAGAATGTCATATTCAGAACATAGTCACGGTATTGTCAACAAACATATTTCAATAAATTCGTATATTGTCAAGGTAGCTGCTAATCTAACACCAAATATGATCCAACCCAAGGTGCCAATGCTAAATGCCAGACCCAAACTAAACAACTGAGGTGTGGCAACTGCACCTCCAACGGATTCCTTGCCATTCCTGATCTACAAGGATACACAATTGGTCAACTGGGTCACGAACAATGGCAAGGAGGTTCTGTGTCTTGCGGACCTTCTGTGCAAATTGGCATCAAACCGGGGAGTCATGCAAGTGACAGTGGCCGACCATGATATGGAACAAATGCTGAAGGACCCATGCTGTAAGTAACAACATTCTCATGGTGACAATGCTGGTGTGTTAAAGTGCTTGCTTGTTCAAGGCTTGTGCAAGGTATCTCAAGGTGATTGCTGGCTGGTGCGATGTTTAATTCAATATGTTTGATGCTGTGTGGTATCAAGCGTTTCCAATGTTTGATACAGGACAATGGAGAGGTTCAGAATTTCAGATACAAGCTCCAGCCGAAGCAAAGGGTCCACACTTTCGAACCTAAGCCATTGCCTGCAGATGCTGATCTTCACCAGCTTCGTGCGTCTCAACTTGGGGCAGTCTTCTTCAAAGAGAACAAAGTGTCCAAGTTGCCTGCAAACGCACACTGTGCGTTGACCTGGGATGTGTTTTCCTAAGTTGTTGAGCTGTGCTGTCACTTTGCCACATGTTGCTTTTTGTTTGATACACATGTTGTTATTGCTTACATTGTTCTTTGTAAGGTGCGTGTTGACAGTGGAGCCCCGGCATGCATTGTCGGTGTGAAGCCCAAGATTTCACTCAATGCAAGCTTGATGTTGAAAGCCAAGACAGCTTACAAGTTGTCCTAAGTCTGAAGAAATTTTGTTTGGGATTTGCTCACGCTGATGCCCTAGCTGTTGTATGGCAAAGCAATTGACTCTAAATTCAACGGGCTTCATTATTCCTAATGTCATGTCTTTTTGTATTAAACAGAACATTTTGTGCCCATCGGTCGGCAGCAGCAGGAGCAGCAGCGCACCTTGAATCATTGAAAACAATGCATTCAGATTTTGTTCTCTGACTTAGAAACAGCGTGCTCTATGGCGCTTTGTGGGACAAAATAAAGGATGTTTCTGCTGTAAACTTGCTGATTTGTTTGACAGCATGTGCACACAGTTTCACAATTTGAGCATCCCAGTTAAACGATGCTTTAAGTTTGATTGCATGTAACTCCAAAGGTTTCTTGTGATATTGATAGTTCGTAGCAGTTTTGGCTGCAAATACCGTGGCTTTGGGTTTTTGGCCCATGTTTTTGTCCAAAATTTCTTTGATGTTTCAAGATGTCAATTCGCTTTCTGACGAGCAAAGTGATGAGCCAGCCCCAAAAGCTGCAACTGAGAGAAAGAAACCAGGACGAAAGCCAGCACAGCCAAAAGAAAAATCTGATGCAGCTGGGGAGAGCACCAAGCCCACAGTGAAGAAACCTGCAGCAAAGGCCAAAGGAAAGGCAAAGGCGAAGGCGAAGGCCAAAGGCAAAGCAGGGAGACCAAAGAAGAATGACAATGCAAAGACAGTGGCAAAAACCAAGAAGACTGAAGAGAGGGAGACTGAAGAAACAGAGGAGACACCTGAGACACATGTTGACCCGACTGACAATGAAGAAGAAAAGTCTAGCAAAGCACCAAAGAAGGCAGTGTTGAAGCGTCCAGCAGCCTCAGCAACCACTGGCAGCAGCCCTCCCATGAAACGCCCTAGTGCTGCCAATGCCCCACTTCGTGTTTGGAAATACCAGTATGGCAGTGGAGTCTACGGTTTCAAGGATTCACGAGTCAACAAAGAAGTGCTCAGGGTGGGGTTTGCAAAATTTGTTTCAAATTTGATGTTACTCTATGAATGTGTTAAACAAATTCATTTCAGATAGTGTATCATGATGCAATGTATCATGTTCTGTATCTAAATATTTCAACCCTGCAAGATGAAGCCTCGACCTGGTGTTCCAGATGACAAGTTCCATCACATCGCAGTTCCTTGACATCAAATAATTTCACAAGACTGAAATTCCTACAACTTTGAACTTTTGTCATTTATGCTGGCATGTCTTTGCAATCTGTATGCAACAAGTTTGTTGTGCTGATTCATATTCACTATCTACAGTTTTTTACTGCCCATGCAAGGAGCTGCTGAAAGATGAGTTGCTGAAACATGATGGCAAGACTGGTCCGGCTATGGCCATGAGGGTCTGACGGGGGGGGGGGAAAGCACAACAATGCATTCAACCATGCAGCATTCCAGTTACACTTGTTAAATTGACAGTGATGACAACATCTCAGCACAACATGGTTGCCTGTAACTGCAGGATGCTCTGCTTGATGAAGCCGAGAAAGAAGCAAAGAAACAAGAGCAGGATGGTGATGCAGAATGCGAACCGGATGATGAATGTGATGATGGACAGGACGACATTCATGATGGAGAAGAAGCAGAATCTGAGGAAATTGAAGAACTCGACGCTGAGGTGGAATCATAGGTCTTGCTATAGGATACTATGTTTTGCTAGGTTTTGGAAGAAATGCCTTGAGCATCTACAAATGCTGGACGACAAGTGTGCTTGCGATGGGTGATCAATGAAAAAGGTGCTCTGTGCTCTTGGGGTCAATGGGGTGTGTTGTGAACTGTGTTTGCTCTTGGTTCGGTATTGTTGTGCTGTGTGGGTTTGTGTGGATTGATGTATGTTGTGAGTTGTTTGGTGGTTACTTTATAACCCCCCCAAAACCCTGAACCCTGGTTACAAACCTGAACCCTGGTTACAAAGCAAAAATTTTTCATCTATAATCTAACTTCTGACATGTACATCCTCCAATAGCGTAGCCTGGCCGTGAAAAACCAATGTTGAAAATAGGAAAGTCAACTGTAAAAGCAGGATTTCCTATCACCAGGTTTCACAACCAAAGGATACATGTTGGGGTTGGAAGCACTTCCTCCCTGCACCGGGGGCCTCAACATCTCTCTGGGACAGGGAAGGTGGACCCGGGTTTCTCTTGGAATACCGAGCCTCAACAGAAAATTCGGAAATCGTTGTCTCTCAATGCAGTTGACCTGTCCAAAATCCATGGGCCGCATAGTGCTTGAAAGATGATGGGAATGTATGCAATCTTCCAGAAATGTTCCAGAAATGTTGCTGCTAATGATATCCAATGATAATCAAGGTCATAATCCCGTTGTTTTCATGATGAAAATTCGTGCTACTAGTAGTATGTCAAGTGGTATCAACTCTAAATCCCTGGCCATGTCCTCATCCCACGACTCTCAAAACTCGTCGTGCAGTGCTGGGCATTCGAGCCGCTGCAGTGACCTTCCTGCAGCGCTGGGATGAAGCCCTCATCTTTTCCCCGTGCGAAGCCCATTTCCACTGGGGAGTCACAGCAAACGATGGACTTTTGGATAAGGCGCCCTTAGGATAACTGGTGTCTAAATATCGGAATCCCCACACAAGTTGTGTAATGGTGTGTGCACGTGCGAAAAGCCGCTGATATGGAGCAGCTTGCGGAATAGTCACATGGTTGTCCTTCATCGGTCCACACATTGAGTGGTGTAAACACCCCAAAGAATGGAAACCATCTCAACTTGAAGGTGTTGAACTTCCATACAAGTTCTGGCATTGACAAGATGTTGTAAGCGTGTACATGGATAAACCCTAACCCTTGCTGCATCGTCCTCCATGGTAGAAACCCTGGCAATTGTCACTATCTGCAACACTTTCCTCAAGTCATACACCAAAACATTGGAGATCTTCCAGGGTCAAGTCCAGGCACCTTCCCAGCTAAGCCATGGATATTGATCCAGTGGATCGACCCCCACCAGATTCTGGATTCAAATGGTGTTTTATGGTGTTAGGTTGTTTGATGTTGTCATGTTCTTAAAAGGAATGGCCATACACCTACAACTTGTCGAAACTCCAAAATTCTCGGCGTGATGTTCCCATTTGGAGCCATTGGTGCCTGGTCCAAGGCGCAGCGTGCCGAATGGCAGCGCTCAGCGCTTCATGTGGTCGACGCAGTAGCTACACCTGTCTCAGCGACTTCTTTCCACGTTTTGCAAAGAAACAACTTCTGTTCTGCTCCCTTCAGACTGTCTTTTCCTTGTTGGAAGTCTTTCACCACAAGAGGGCCAATCTTGAACCCTACAAAGCCTGAAAACGAGTTTCCAAGCAAAGGCAAGCCGCAAATACCCGGGAAGACATCCCAACAATGGAGCTTGAAAACTTACAGAGATCACAACAGAACCGAAAGCTTCATGAAAATGACTTTCATAACTGTGATGACTTCGACTGGACATTCCGATGCCTCGGTGTGCGAACATCTCTCCAGTTGTGCGCCAGGTGCCACTGCCACCTTGGACCTTGGTCGCCCAATGCAGGTGCTACTCCCAAAACGCCTCAAAAAATTACGAAACAAGAACAGAATGCAATAAATATCATGAAGACAAACCATATGAAATGCATCGCAACTAGATTCAAAATGATTCAAAGGGGTTGTTGGAAGTGGGTGAAATGTGAAATCTCGTCGCTTGACTGTGTGATCTATACCCAGGAACCAGTCCTACCCACAACCCTATCAAGCGGGCAGATGGCAGAGCACCCCATCATTTTCGCCGAAACAAACAAGGAATCCTTCATCCGCGTGGCCGGACATCTCAGTTGACCATCTCAGTTGACACACTTTATAGCCGAACAAATTGCGGGCAACTCACTGAGACCATTGCCATACAGCGAAAGCGTTTGCAGACTTCCGAGCCCTGAAAACATATTGACCCAGACTTCAGCGGCTAACTCGCCGAGTTTGTTGTTACCCAGGTCGAGGCTTTGCAACTTGCTGAGTCCTGAAAAGACTTCTGCAGGCAACTCGCTGAGTTTGTTGTTATGCAGCATGAGCACCTGCAAGTTGTCGAGCCCCGCAAACAGATTATCCCAGACTTCGACAGGCAACTCGTTCAGCCTGCACCTATCGAGGACAAGTTTTTGCAGGTTGCCCAGCGTGGAAAAGGCTTCAGCATGCAACTTGCTGAGATCGTTTCCGCCCAAGACAAGCTCCTGCAAGTGGCTGAGCTCTGCAAACGATTTGGACCAGACTTCAGCAGGCAACTCGCCGAGCCTGTTGGACCTCAGGTCCAGCTTCCGCAAGTTGCTAAGACCTGCAAACAGATTGGCCCAGATCTCAACAGGCAACTCATTGAGCCTGTTCTCACGCAGGACAAGCTTCTGCAGGTTGCCGAGCCCGGAAAAGACTCCAGCATGCAACTCACTGAGATCGTTTCGGTCCAAGTAAAGCTCCTGCAAGTGGCTGAGCCCTGCAAATGATTTGGACGAGACTTTAGAAGACAACTCGCCGAGCCTGTTGGACCTCAGGTTCAGCTCCCGTAAGTTGCCAAGACGTCCGAACAGATCGGGCCACGCTTCAGCAGGCAACTCATTGAGCTCGTTTTGATACAAGTAAAGCTCCTGCAAGTTGCTGAGCCCTGAGAAGACTTCAGCAGGCAACTCGTTGAGCTTGTTCGACCCCAGGCCCAGCCAGGTCAAGTTGCTGAGTCCTGAAAAGATTTCAGCAGGCAAATCACTGAGTGTGTTCCAACTCAGGTCGAGCTCCTGCAACCTGCCGAGCCCGGAAAAGACTTCAGCAGGTAGCTCACCGAGCTTGTTCCCACTCAGGTCCAGCTCCTGGAGTTTGCTGAGCCCTACAAAAACTTCAGCACGCAACTCAGTCAGCTTGTTTGAACCAAGGTCGAGGGTCTCCAACAAAGGAGCCTTATCAAAGATGTGATTTGGCAGTGAGCTCAACTTGTTTTCGCTCAGATCGAGAATTTGTAGCCGCGGGCTGTGCTGCAAAAGCTCTTGCGGAAGTATTTTCAATTCATTTCCATCAGCGATGCGATAGCCCGTCTCATCAAGTTTACCCCCCAACAAAAATTGCTTCAGAGCTGGCATGGGGCGCAGCAAGTCTTCTGGCAACACCTTCAATCGGTTTTGGCTCAGCGACAAGATTCTCAAGTTTGACAAGCCCGTGAACGTGTCTGACTCCACCTGTTGCAAACCCAAGCGGCCCAGGTCCAAGAGTTGCAGGCTCTCCAACGGGGAGAACACATTTTGAGGCAAAACAGACAACCGATTCCCAGAGAGCGACAACCTTTGCAAGCCCCATGAAGAGGTGAAGGCATCCTCTGCAACACTGGTGATGTCCTGCTCACTCAAGCTCACATCTTTGAGGCGAAGAATGCCTACAAGGTGGCAGTTCGCGAGGTGCTTTGCACCATAGTCCTTTTCCTGACAGCGACACGGAAAGCATCCGAAATCATCCTTGTGAATCGGGTAGAAGTGTAACAAAAGCAGCAGAGCAATGATCGTGACAAGCAAACAGGGCGAATACCTAAGCAGCGGTTGCAAGGAGAAACGAAGAACTGGAGTTCATCCATCAAAGCCCGATGGTATGAAAGGGGGGGCATTCCGGCACACAAACTCACGCCATGATGAAACAGAAGCCTAATCTCAGGGGGATTGATATTGAAGACATAGGTATCATAGGTATCCATTTTTTTACTTCGCGGGTGCCTTTGCTGGGACTCCTGCAACTATGCCATCCGACGGCACATTGCAACCAACAGCACCTTGCAACTGTGGAATCCTGGAACCCTGGAAACCCTGAAATACTTGGAATGCACCTCGGAATCCTGGACCTGTGAAACTAAGTGAGAAGCCTGAAACGTGCTGAAAAACATTTCAAAAGCCCTGGAACCCCCTTGGCCCCTTGGCTGTTGATGCTGCTGGGGAACAACAATATAAGATGTGGTGTATCAGATTGTGTATTAGTATGCTTGAGGATGCACAAAAGGGTGCAGCAAGTACAGTAAAGCTGAGAACAACAAGACGCCTCCTCTGTACAAATATATGTTGACAAGTTGAGGGGCTTCGAGATACTCACATGACAAATTGTGTCAACAGGTCCAACAGGTTGCGAAACCACGATGGATTGAAAATTGCAGAGACAACATAAAACGAAACATATAACGAAACCAATGCAGCAAAAATGCAAGGCTTTGCAACAAATCCGATATCTCTTTGAGCAAGAAAATCTCGATGGGCCCAGCATTGACTGGGAAGCAGAGTTCGGTAAGCTTTGCAACTTCTTCCAGTAGATCGATCGATCGCTTCGCTCCAAGGCACGGCAAACAGTGCAAACATGTGCAAGTGAATAGTAGACAGCAAAGAAACCAAAAAAGTCGGCTGGGAATGCAAATGCCGGGTCCAACTCTGCTTGGAAGTTCACAGAAGCCTCATCCCCGAAATTTCCTGAAAGGGCTTGGCCCAGCTGTAGTTCGTGGATGGCCAGCAACGTGATGATGAGGTATGTGCTGGTGTAAGCAATATCAAGAACTGCATCCATCATGGCAGCACCACGCCGCACCCGCTTCACAGAAGGGAAGGCCAACAAAATCGATGGATAGATACTGTTCAAACACAGGAAACCCATAAAAGTCCAAAAGCATCTTTCGAATGCACCTGAATGCTTCGGAGCTGAATGGAATGCAAAGGACACAAGGCCACCCATGATTTGGAGCTTTCCAAAGGCCTGTAGCATCACTGTGAATAACTGCAGCATTGCAACCTTGAAGCCGTAGAGCTTGCCTTCAATGCCAAAATACTCCTCATAGAGCAGCTGGGTGGGCTTCAACGGTCTCAACTTGATATTGGCTGACCGACACCGGCGCAAGTCGCTCAAGAGGACGATGATCAAGGCCAGGTATGGCAAAGAGAAAACCATGGAAGGCAACAGCTGCGAAAGGCTCTCCTCCAACCATCCTCCAGAATCAGAAGTGGTAACCTCCGACAATCTCCCATCACTGGGCTCAACTGTCTGCTTGAGAGCAAATGCATTTCGGATCAATTGTGGAAGCTTGGAACGGATGAAAGGTGGACTGTACCGCACAAAGTATTGCCCCCCAAGGTACGTTGCTGCAAGTAATGAGCTGATCCGAAGCAAAGCAACAACAACGACTACCAATCGTGATTGCTGTGCTGGTCGCCCAGACATAAGCAAAGGATCTACCTGCAAACTGCCCGCCACAAGTCCCACCTGTCCTGCCAAGTGGTGCACATCATCCACTTGATTCTCCAGCTTTGTCAAAGAGGCTTCACGGAAACGGATCGTTGCTAAATAGTGGTTGATCTTGACCACCATCTCGGCACATCTGACACCAGCTTGGACTGAAGCAAAAGAATCGCGAGTACGCACGATCTTGATTTCTCTCAACTCATCATGCTCTGCTCTGGTTTTGAGAAAGCACCACGCACTGAGCATTCTTTCCCAATCATCGAAGATTACATCGCAATACAAGAGATCTAAGATTTTGTCCCATCCACCTTCTCGCATGACAGCATCTTGTGCCACTGGCACTGTCATCAGTACGGGCCGCAAAGCTTGCCGAGATATGGAACCAGGCTGCTCCTCCAAGAACTCTCGCAGTGGAAGGCACAGATTCTTGTCGAAGTCATCAAGATGCTTTCTGGCTTCGACGAAGTGTTCCGTCAAGCTTGTGACTTGAGGCTGGGCAATATCGTCTCTACCCCAATCACCAAAAAGCCTGGACATGTCATTCTGCAAATTCTTTGCGTACAAAGCTTCCGATTCAACTTCAAGCCTCCTTGACAGTGTTTGCATTCTGTTGAGCCGAGCTGTGGTGTAAAAAATGCTGACAATTGCTATTGAGATAACAATCATAAAAATCAACGTGCCAGACACTCCTGTTGACTGAGAAATGCTATAACTTGCAACGGGCAACAGGCTGAGAACCAGAAGAACCAACAAAAATCGGCTCTCTACCTCTGCCACTGCTTGTGCAAGAATCAGCACACTAAGCTCCAGATTCTGGCGCCAAGCATTTCCCGCAACACAAATCCTCTTGAAAAGGCCCGACCAGCGGTGCCTTTCGCAATAACCGCTCTCAGAAGAATGAAAAGAATGACATGAAGGATGGCTGCATGGGAACGGTCTGCCTTCATCGAACATCTCCTGTTGAGTGCTGTGAATCTCTGTCCCTGCATCTTCTCCAGCTGATTCATCACTGCTTGTGGCGCTGGACCTGCCAAACCTGGTTGGCTCAAAGTACACTGAGCTGACGTGTGGCAGCTGGCGGGCACTGAGTTGTCGCATCCGTTGCCAGATGAAACGGAAGCCCCGGGTGCAACGCGCTTTGATAACACCGCCAAAATCAACATGAGCAAATCGAGAGAACCAGTCTCGCCTTGGCAAACCTTCAATGTTCACCCAAGTGTCCAAGCTGCTTCGCAACCATTTCAGTGACTTGATGGATTGGTGAAGTTCCATCCTCGCATCAATCGACACCTGGCCACATCCACTGAGATCAACGACTATACTCTCCAGATTTCGCGAAGACTGCAAAGCAGAACTGAAGCATCCGAATTCTTCCAAACATGGCAAGTTCATGAACCTGCAGCCACTGGACCGTGGCAGCTGAGAAAAATCAAAATAACAATATCATGTCCATGGAATCAAAAAGAAAGCGCAGCAAACAATAAGCTGAAAATCATATTTTTTGCTGGTTCAAGATGAAGAAAAATGTGACTGGAAATTCACAACTCAGCGCACCATAGCTCCAAGTACATGAGGCTCTCCATCTCTCTCAGGGCAACCCCAAGCCCTGCCGCAGTCCTGAAGTGCGAGGAACCTGTGAAGCGCAACTTCAACTGGACCAAAGATTTCAAACACTGCACCGTCGATGTAAACATGTCCAGAGTCTCAAGACCCGAGAATCCCAGATCTAATCGCAAGACGCGCAACTCTGCAGGTAGGCTTTGGATCAGCACGTCAAGCTCATGGTCAGAGAAATTCCGGCACCCAGTCAGTGAAAGCTGCACTATCTTTCTACCAACGTCTGCTTTTACAGCCCTGGCCAGGAGTTCAGTGCATCTTCCTTGAAGGACAAATCCGTACCAGCTGCATAAAGCGAAGTGCAAAGCAAGAGCTTCATCTACTCGCTGGAAATTCGGATCCCCAGCGGGGTACGACTGCAAAAGCTCAAAGTCACAAGTTCCAAGACGAGAAAGAGCTATGCTGTTCAGAATCCGCACTTTGTCGATGTTCTGCGTGGCATGAGCTTCCTTGAGCTGTCTAACATTCAAACTCATGATTATGGCTCGCTCACCTTCTGGAAAAAGAGAGAACTTAGAATGACCCATATATATATATTATATTATATTAACATGCAAATGGAACAATGGACCATGGACCTTGTCCATTCAATCGATCGTCCAAATGGATAAAATGGTTCTCCAAACAACATCAAAACAGTAGAGGTTTCTTGCAATCCCGCACCAAGTTTCTTCAATCTTTACCTTCAAGCCCTTTTCCAAAAGGTCCAGAGGAAAGTGACGCTCACGAGCTGCTTTGTGGTGCAACCCGATGATGCCAATCATTCGACTTTCTGCTCCAGCAAGTCCATCAGTAAGCACGTGAGCCTCAGAGATCAACAAATTCGGAACGGTCAAGATATCACTTTTCACTTATCACCTCTTTATAAAGATATATGGAAAGGCAGGCTTACAGTAAGGTGATGTGAAAAGGTTCACCATGGTGCAGAAATGGGGGTTACGGTAAAAGGCGATGGTCTTAACCTTTCGAGCAGACCACGCAAAGGAAATGTCCACACAAGGACACCACTTCTGTGTCGAGTAGCTTTGTCATATGCATCAGTGGCTCCCACATCAAGCAGCAAACGTCGTCTGGACCAGTTGCCCTCTCGATGTTCGATCGCCTTTGTCGCTTTTAGGGTGAAAATACCGGAATTGTTTACACCAGTGTCTCCTTCGATCCACTATGTACTGAAGCATTGCCTGCCTTTACGAACATGACCTGGTGTTGCTCCTGCTCGTTATCCCCCATTCACATGTATGCAAATCAACCAAGCGATCATGCTGTTTGGTTGTGTTTCGCATTTTGCACTGAAACAAGCTAGCTGCTAGCTGGACTCAAAACGTGTCCCTTCAAGCAGAACTCACGAACGAAAAAAACTCACGTTCATGTCACATGTTTCTCGTTCTATGATGCTTTCTAGGAATTTCTAAGGCTGGGGCAATGGCCTCCTCGAAGCAGCACCAAATCCTTTCGAAAGGCGTTCCAGCTGAATCCAGCACCAAAAGAACTCCCTCAGACATCTGCATAGCTCTGTAGAATGAAGTGCTGCGTGGGTTGCTTTTGATATCCTCTTCCACGCAGTGCTGGTTGTTGGCATATGCACAGACCCAATAGAATGTACTGCTTGAGAGTTCTCGCACCAGAGCATGCTGCTCCAAGCAGGCCAGAAACTTACAAACAGGCTCCTCACAGATCTGCCCAACACAAAATTGGACGTGCTTCAAAGCAATAGATTGACTTTCATCTATCATTACGCTCGATGTTCATTTCTTTTTGATACAGCATCCTATTGAGGGTCCGAAATGAACAAGTCCAAAACTCAACCAAGGCTTCTAGGGGAATGTGAATTATTAGCGGAAAAAGCAACTTGTTGCTGACAGACAAAATGCAATAGCACGGTCTCAAACAAGCTTGAGAGTTTGCCTATCCAAGGCTCGATCCAAGCATGTGACACAAACCAATGAGGTCTCTGAACTTGAATCGCCCTGAGCTCTACCATGCTGCAGCCCTTTTTCGCATAGCCGTCCTGGGATTCTACATAATGTTGCCAATTAAAAAAGAAAAACGGTAGATTCTTCAAATTGGAAAATGTTGTCACATCATCAACAAATCCAGGCTTCGGTGGCTGGTTTGATGATCCAGTGATTCGCATGATACAAGTTGAACGTCTCAAATTGCAGCCTTGTCCCACGCTGTTCTCCGAAAGTCTCGCACCATCTGTCAGCCATCTTGGAGATGAAAACAACGATCTTTGCCAATTGCTCGCGTGTGATCCCTCGCTCTGCAGTATCTTTGATGCAGAAAGTCTCCTTCGACGTGTGTGGGGCGACCAACAAATACAGCAAATGAAATTGGAATGGAATTCAAAAAGCATTGTGCAGTACCCTCAAAAGGTTCAATCATGGGAATCATGGGCCTGCAATCTCTGAATTTCAAAAGATTGACTTCTAAACATGGTTTCTCTTTGTTCTATTTGATCCTATTGGTTGTATTGCCTTTGTTTCACATGGTCTCAATGCACAAAGGCGCCTGTTCAGTGGCCGACTGTTCCCCCACTATCAAGTAGATCTCACAAGCCACCAGTTCAAAATTGAATCGGTTCATCACACTGCTGCACTTGTTGCAATGGGTACTTGTTGGCATTTAGTTTCTAATCGTGATTTGCTACTGGCTGCGGAGGACCTGGCATGGTCTGCATTACCTATTGAAAAAAGAAACAAAGCTGCAGGTTTCTCTCCTGGTTGGTGATCTCTGAGTCTCTGAGTAGTTTGTCAAGACTAAAGTGCTGTGGCGGGTTGCCTCCACAATGTCATCGCACTGTAGCTGGCAGACCCCACTTGACAGCAACTTGTTCCCATGCCATGGGCTGTCTGGCAAACGCTCACGTAGCAGTAAAATAGTGTCAGCAGCGGTGCTCGAAGCAGTCAGTTTGATATCAAAGTGACCATGTCCAGGAATATCCACAGAGACCGACATGAGGCAGCGAATCCTTTGCGCTGTTCAGTGCAGTCTGGAACAATACACAGGTTTAATATCGATGGTTTATCAAAGACTTGCTGCGCAACATGAGATTTGGCTGTTGATCAGGCTGGCCAGGGTTTCATGTCAAGGTGAGTGGCACCGCAGAATGCAGATGCGGTGCAGGTCCGTCTTGAAAGGAAGCTACGGAGACACAAATTGGGCACCTCCAAAAGAACCAACGCAGTCACGGCCCACACGGTGAAAAGAACCACAACCACTTTGCAAAACTCCTTCGAAAGCAAGCTATGTCCAAATAGCAACACTGGATGTTCAAATGTATTATATACAATATTATATATCTATAGATATATGCTAGACGATGGAACATCCGTCATCAAGAATATTTCATGCTTGGTTTCCGCGCCCGTCTAGGACCAAGGCCGAGAAGTCCTGCAGCTCTTCGACTGACAGCAAAATGATGGGCATTGAGTTCGTTTCACCCCTGAGCCCTAAAGGATTCTACAGGATCCTAAAGAGACAAAACAAAAGAAATTCTGTGTTAAGTCATATTATGATCATCTATAATCCAACTTCTGACATGTACATCCTCCAATAGCGTAGCCTGGCCGTGAAAACCCAATGTTTCAATAGGAAAATCAACTGTAAAAGCAGGATTTCCTATCACCAGGTTTCACAACCAAAGGATACATGTTGGGGTTGGAAGCACTTCCTCCCTGCACCGGGGGCCTCAACATCTCTCTGGGACAGGGAAGGTGGACCCGGGTTTCTCTTGGAATACCGAGCCTCAACAGAAAATTCGGAAATCGTTGTCTCTCAATGCAGTTGACCTGTCCAAAATCCATGGGCCGCATAGTGCTTGAAAGATGATGGGAATGTATGCAATCTTCCAGAAATGTTCCAGAAATGTTGCTGCCAATGATATCCAATGATAATCAAGGTCATAATCCCGTTGTTTTCATGATGAAAATTCGTGCTACTAGTAGTATGTCAAGTGGTATCAACTCTAAATCCCTGGCCATGTCCTCATCCCACGACTCTCAAAACTCGTCGCGCTGTGCTGGGCATTCGAGCCGCTGCAGTGACCTTCCTGCAGCGCTGGGATGAAGCCCTCATCTTTTCCCCGTGCGAAGCCCATTTCCACTGGGGAGTCCCAGCAAACGATGGACTTTTGGATAAGGCGCCCTTAGGATAACTGGTGTCTAAATATCGGAATCCCCACACAAGTTGTGTAATGGTGTGTGCACGTGCGAAAAGCCGCTGATATGGAGCAGCTTGCGGAATAGTCACATGGTTGTCCTTCATCGGTCCACACATTGAGTGGTGTAAACACCCCAAAGAATGGAAACCATCTCAACTTGAAGGTGTTGAACTTCCATACAAGTTCTGGCATTGACAAGATGTTGTAAGCGTGTACATGGATAAACCCTAACCCTTGCTGCATCGTCCTCCATGGTAGAAACCCTGGCAATTGTCACTATCTGCAACACTTTCCTCAAGTCATACACCAAAACATTGGAGATCTTCCAGGGTCAAGTCCAGGCACCTTCCCAGCTAAGCCATGGATTTTGATCCAGCGGATCGACCCCCACCAGATTCTGGATTCAAATGGTGTTTTATGGTGTTAGGTTGTATGATGTTGTCATGTTCTTAAAAGGAATGGCCATACACCCACAAACTTGTCGAAACGCAAAAACTCTCGGCGTGATGTTCCCATTTGGAGCCAGTGGTGCCTGGTCCAAGGCGCAGCGTGCCGAATGGCAGCGCTCAGCACTTCATGCGGTGGACACATTGGTTACACCTGTCTCAGCGACTTCTTTCCACGTTTTGCAAAGAAACAACTTCTGTTCTGCTCCCTTCAGACTGTCTTTTCCTTGTTGGAAGTCTTTCACCACAAGAGGGCCAATCTTGAACCCTACAAAGCCTGAAAACGAGTCTCCAAGCAAAGGCAAGCCGCAAATACCCGAGAAGACATCCCTACAATGGAGGTTGAAAACTTACAGAGATCACACCAGAACCGAAAGCTTCATGAAAATGACTTTCATAACTGTGATGACTTCGACTGGACATTCCGATGCCTCGGTGTGCGAACATCTCTCCAGTTGTGCGCCAGGTGCCACTGCCACCTTGGACCTTGGTCGCCCAATGCAGGTGCTACTCCCAAAACGCCTCAAAAAATTACGAAACAAGAATAGAATGCAATAAATATCATGAGGACAAACCATATGAAATGCATCGCAACTAGATTCAAAATGATTCAAAGGGGTTGTTGGAAGTGGGTGAAATGTGAAATCTCGTCGCTTGACTGTGTGATCTATACCCAGGAATCAGTCCTACCCACAACCCTATCAAGCGGGCAGATGGCAGAGCACCCCATCATTTTCGCCGAAACAGACAAGGAATCCTTCATCCGCATAGCCGGACATCTCAGTTGACCATATCTCACCAGTTGAGACACAACATAGCCGAACAAATTGCGGGCAACTCGCTGAGACCATTGCCCCACAGCCAAAGGTCCTGCAGCTGGCCGAGTTCTGACAGCATATTGGCCCAGACTTCAGCGGGTAATTCGCCGAGTTTGTTGTACCCCAGGCCGAGCACCTGCAACTTGCTGAGCCCTGCAAACAGATTGGCCCAGACTTCCAGAGGCAATTCGTTCAGCCTGCACCTATCGAGGACAAGTATTTGCAGGTTGCCCAGCGTGGAAAAGGCTTCAGCATGCAAGTTGCTGAGATCGTTTCTGCCCAAGTCAAGCTCCTGCAAGTGGCTGAGCTCTGCAAACGACTTGGACCAGACTCTAGAAGGCAACTCGCCGAGTTTGTTGGACCTCAGGCTCAGAAACCGCAAGTTGCTAAGACCTGCGAAGAGATGGGCCCACACTTCGGCAGGCAACTTACTGAGCTTGTTGTACCCCAGGCTGAGATCTTGCAACTTTCTGAGCCCTGAGAAGACTTCAGCAGTCAACTCACTGAGATCGTTGTTATACAAGTAAAGCTCCTGCAAGTTGATGAGCCCTGAAAAGACTCCCGCATGCAACCGAGTGAGCGAGTTGTACCCCAGGTTGAGCTTCTGCAAGTTGATGAGCCCGGAAAAAACTTCATCAGGCAACTCACTGAGCTTGTTCCCACTCAGGTCCAGCTCCTGGAGGTTGTTGAGCCCTGAAAAGATTCCGCCCGGCAATTCAGTCAGCTTGTTTGAACCAAGGTCGAGGGTCTCCAACAAAGGAATTTTATCAAGGATGTTGTGTGGCAGCGAGGTCAACTTGTTTTCGCTCAGATCGAGAACTTGTAGCAGGGGGCTGTGCTGCAAAAGCTCTTGCGGAAGTACGCTCAGCTCGTTTCCATCAACGATGCGATTGCCGAGCTCATCAGATTTACCCCCGAGCAACAATTGCTGCAGGGCTGGCATGGGGCGCAGCAAGTCTCTTGGCAATGCGTTCAAACGATTTTGACTGAGCGACAAGATTCTCAAGTTTGACAAGCCGGCAAACGTGTCTGACTCCACCTGTTGCAAGCCCAAGCGGCCCAAGTCCAGCAATTGCAACCTGTCCAACGGAGCGAACACCCTCTCAGGTAAAAAAGACAACCGATTGGCAGAGAGCGACAATCGTTGCAAGCCCCTTGAAGAAGCGAAGGCATCGTCTGCAACACTTGTGATGTTTTGTTCGCTCAAACTCACATCTTTGAGGCTCAGAACACCTACAAGGCTGCAGCTCGCAAGGTGCTTTGCACCATGATCCTTTTGGTGACAGCGGCACGGAAAGCATCCGAAATCAGCCGTGTGAATCGGGTAGAAGTGTGACGAAAGCAGCAGAGCAACGATCGTGACAAGCAAACAGGGTGAATACCTGAGCAATGGTTGCGAGGCGAAACAACAAAAACAACAACCAAACAAATCTACCACACCTTCAGAATACTATGAAAAGGAATATCACTATAGTCACTACAGCATGCTGTATGCTCAATAATGAAACACGGAAACCAAATCTCAGGGGCTTGGGTACTAGAACACCCAAACCACGATAATTCAAATGATCGAAATAAGACACTGTATCCCTGTGGACGATAAGCCAATTCGAAATCCGCAACAGCTGAACACACTTGTGAAACCTTGGAACGCTGGAACATCGGAACCTCGGAACCCTGGAACCTCGGCACTGTGGAATTCTATGGAATTCTGGAATTCTTGAAGCCTGTGCAACTATAATTACTGCAGAAGTCTGGAAATGCATGGAAATGCTGGTTCTTGCGAAGCCTGGAACCTGCCGGAAGCCTGTTCGCTGGGCGATCAAGCAGGTAATACATGGTGATACATGGTGTATAAGACGTAAAGAAAGGATTCAGAACGTTCAGCAAAAATATCAGGCTGCAAAAACCCGCCCTCTCTGCATACATTTGTTCAGAGGCTGTTGCTGGATACATGGCGACCAATTACGAAACCACAATGGCTTGGAAATTGCTGATACAACATGAGACAAAATAAATGCAAGCAAAATGCACGGCTTTGCAAAATCTCTTTAAGCAGTAAAATCTGGATGGGCTCAGAAGTGACCGGGAAGCAGAGCTCGGTAAGCTTTGCAACTTCTTGCAGTAGGTCAATCGATGGCTTCGCTCCAAGGCACGGCAAACAGTGCAAACATGTGCAAGAGAATAGTAGACAGCAAAGAAACCAAAAAAGTCGGCTGGGAATGCAAATGCCGGGTCCAACTCTGCTTGGAAGTTCACCGAAGCCTCATCCCCGAAATTTCCTCGAATGGCTTGGTCCAGCTGCAGTTCGTAGATGGCCAGCAAGGTGATGATGAGGTATGTGCTGGTGTAAGCAATATCAAGAACTGCATCCATCATGGCAGCACCACGCCGCACCCACTTCACAGAGGGGACGGCCAACAGAATGGTTGGATAGATGCTGTTCAGACATAGGAAACCCACAAAAGTCCAAAAACATCCTTCAAACACATCTGAATGCTTTGGAGCTGAATGGAATGCAAATGACACAAGGCCACCCATGATTTGGAGCTTTCCGAAAGCCTGCAGCATCACCGTGAATAACTGCAGCATTGCAACTTTGAAGCCGTAGAGCTTGCCTTCAATGCCAAAATATTCCTCATAGAGCAGCTGGGTGGGTTTCAACGGTCTCAACTTGATATTGGCTGACCGACACCGGCGCAAGTCGCTCAAGAGGACGATGATCAAGGCCAGGTATGGCAAAGAGAAAACAAGGGAAGGCAACAGCTGCGAAAGGCTCTCCTCCAACCATCCTCCAGAATCAGAAGTGGTAACCTCCGGCAATGTCCCATCACTGGGCTCAACTGTCTGCCTGAGAGCAAAAGCATCTCGAATCAGTTTTGGAAGCTTGGAACGGATGAAAGGTGGACTATACCGCACAAAGTATTGCCCCCCAAGGTACACTGCTGCAAGTAATGAGCTGGTCCGAAGCAAAGCAACAACAAAAACCACCAATCGTGATTGCTGTGCTGGTCGCCCAGACATAAGCAAAGGATCTACCTGCAGACTGCCTGCCAGAAGTCCCACCTGTTCTGCCAAGCGGTGCGCATCATCCACTTGATTCTCCAGCTCTGTCAAAGAGGCTTCACGGAAACGGATCGTGGCTAAATAGTCGTTGATCTTGACCACCATCTCGGCACATCTGACACCAGCTTGGGCTGAAGCAAAAGAATCACGGGTACGCACCACCTCAATTTCCCTCAACTCATCATGCTCTGCTCTGGTTTTGAGAAAGCACCACGCACTGAGCATTCTTTCCCAATCATCGAAGATTACATCGCAATACAAGAGATCTACGATTCGACTGGGTTCACCTTCTCGCACAACAGCCTCTTGTGCCACTGGCACTGTCATCAGTACGGGCCGCAAATCTTGCCGAGATATGGAACCAGGCTGCTCCTCCAAGAACTCTCGCAGTGGAAGGCACAGATTCTTGTCGAAGTCATCAAGATGCTTTCTGGCTTCGACGAAGTGTTCCTCAAGCTTGTGACTTGAGGCTGGGCAATATCGGCTCTACCCCAATCACCAAAAAGCCTGGACATGTCATTCTGCAAATTCTTTGCATACAAAGCTTCCGATTCAACTTCAAGCCTCCTTGACAGTGTTTGCATTCTGTTGAGCCGAGCTGTGGTGTAAACAATGCTGACAATTGCAATTGAGATAATAATCAGAAAAATCAACGTGCCAGACACTCCTGTTGACTGAGAAAAGCTATAACTTGCAACGGGCAACAGGCTGAGAACCAGAAGAACCAACAAAAATCGGCTCTCTACCTCTGCCACTGCTTGTGCAAGAATCAGCACACTAAGCTCCAGATTCTGGCGCCAAGCATTTCCCGCAACACAAATCCTTCTGCCAAGGCCCGACCAGCGGTGCCTTTTGCAATAACCGCTCTCAGAAGAATGAAAAGAATGACATGAAGGATGGCTGCATGGGAACGGTTTGTTTTCATCAAACATCTCCTGTTGAGTGCTGTAAATCTCTGTCTCTGCATCTTCTCCAGCTGATTCGTCACTGCTTGTGGCGCTGGACCTGCCAAACCTGGTTGGCTCAAAGTACACTGAGCTGACATGTGGCAGCTGGCCGGGACTGAGTTGTCGCATGCGTTGCCAGATGAAACGGAAGCTTCGGGTGCAACGCCCTTTAATGACACCGCCAAAATCAACATGAGCAAATCGAGCGAACCATTCTCGCTTTGGTAAACCTTCAATGTTCACCCAAGTGTCCAAGCTGCCTCGCAACCATTTCAGTGACTTGATGGATTGGTGAAGTTCCATCCTCGCATCAATCGACACCTGGCCACATCCACTGAGATCAATAACTATATTCTCCAAGTTTCGCAAAGACTGCAAAGCTGAACTGAAGCATCCGAATTCTTCCAAGCATGGCAAGTTCATGAACCTGCAGCCACTGGACCGTGGCAGCTGAGAAAAATCAAAATAACAATAACAATATCATCTCCATGGAAACAAAAAGAAAGCGCAGCAAACAATAAGCTGAAAATCATAATTTTTTGCTGGTTCAAGATGAAGAAAAATGTGACTGGAAATTCACAACTCAGCGCACCATAGCTCCAGGAACATGAGGTTCTCCATCTTTCTCAGGGCAACTCCAAGCCCTGCCGCAGTCCTGAAGTGCGAGGAACCTGTGAAGCGCAACTTCAACTGGACCAAAGATTTCAAACACTGCACCGTCGATGTGAACATGTCCAGAGTCTCAAGACCCGAGAATCCCAGATCTAATCGCAAAACACGCAACTCTGCAGGAAGGCTTTCGATCAGCACATTGAGCTCATGGTCAGAGAAATTCCGGCATCCAGTCAGTGAAAGCTGCACTATCTTTCTACCAATGTCTGCCTTTACAGCTGTGGCCAGGAGTTCAGTGCATCTTCCTTGAAGGACAAATCCGTACCAGCTGGATAAGGCGAAGTGCGGAGCAAGAGCTTCATCTACTCGCTGGAAATTCGGATCCCCAGCGGGGTATGACTGCAAAAGCTCAAAGTCACAAGTTCCAAGACGAGAAAGAGCTATGCTGTTCAGTATACGAACCTTGTCGATGTTCTGCGTGGCATGAGCTTCCTTGAGCTGTCTAACATTCAAACTCATGATTATGGCTCGCTCACCTTCTGGAAAAAGAGAGAACTTAGAATGAGCCATATATATCAACATGCAAATGGAACAATGGACCATGGACCTTGTCCATTCAATCGATCGTCCAAATTCATAAATTGGTTCTCCAAACAACAAAACAGTAGAGGTTTCTTGCAGTCCCGCACCAAGGTTCTTCAATCTTTACCTTCAAGCCCTTTTCCAAAAGGCGCAGAGGAAAGTGACGCTCACGAGCTGCTTTGTGGTGCAAGCCGATGATGCCAATCATTCGACTTTCCGCTCCGGCAAGTCCATCAGTAAGCACGTGAGCCTGAGAGATCAACAAATTTGGAACGGTCAAAACATCACTTATCACTTATCAATACTTATGACCTCTTTGTAACGATATGTGGAAATGGAGGCTTACAGTAAGGTGATGTGAAACGGTTCACCATGGTGCAGAAATGGGGGTTACGGTAAAGGCGATGGTCTCAACCTTTGGAGCAGACCAAAGGAAATGTCCACACAAGGCCACCACTTCTGTGTCGAGTAGCTTTGTCATATGCATCAGTGGCTCCCACATCAAGCAGTAAACGTCGTCTGGACCAGTTGCCCTCTCGATGTTCGATCGCCTTGGTCGCTTTTAGGGTGAAAATACCGGAATTGTTTACACCAGTGTCTCCTTCGATCCACTATCTACTGAAGCATTGCCTGCCTTTACGAACATGACCTGGTGTTGCTCCTGCTCGTTATCCCCTATTCACATTTATGCAAATCAACCAAGCGATCATGCTGTTTGGTTGTGTTTTGCATTGAAACAAGCTAGCTGCTAGCTCGACTCAAAACATGTCCCTTCAGGCAGAACTCACGAAAAAAACTCACGTTCATGTCCCATGTTTCTCGTTCTATGATGCTTTCTCGCACTTCTCGGAATTTCTAAGGCTGGGGCAATGGCTTCCTCGAAGCAGCACCAAATCCTTTCGAAAGGCGTTCTTGTTGTTGTTGTTGTAAGCGGACGTCAACCTGCTCCTCACCGAAGTGAAGTAGTTAAGACGCCATAGTATGCCATCTGCGAGAATCAAGTTCCCATACTTCTCCAAGCAAAACTCAAAGGAAGCGAAACCTGCCTGAAAAAAAGAAGTAAACACAGTGCGCCAGCTAGCATTCCGCAAGGAATGTTTGTTGATCAAGTACGACTTGCCAAAAAGGTAAAGTCCGTAGCCTCTGCAGACGCCAAACTGCTGCAGCCCAAGCCACGGCTCGCTGATGTCGCTGCACAGCCGCAGCGATCATGGAGCGTGAGTCACGCAACACCTCACCTGCCTGAGCATCGGCTGTCGCATTGAGAATGCGGCAGAGATGAACATCAATCCAACCATCTGGTGGTGTCCAGTCAGGCACCTTGTTGTGAGAAGGGATCCAAGTGCAAACAGTGCCCTGAATCAATAAGCCGCTGATCCGCTGCCAGAAAAGCGGCAAGTCACCCTCCCAACGGCCAGTGCTAATGCCTCGCTGAAGCCGCCGCACCAAAGCCTGATTGTCAATCAAGAGCATCACCGGTCTGTTAGCTGCAGAAGAGGCTAAACAAGCTTGCAGAAGAGCAGCACGCTCACCTGCAGCAGGTGTTTGCTCAAAACCAGTCACGGCACCTTGAACAGTGGTGCCTGAAAGTGTCGAAACCGCCCAGCTAGCTCTTTGCCATCGATCACAGGAAGTAGCTATGATACAACTGCCGTCCAAACCCAAGGTGGGTCGCTGAAGAGGATCGAATTGCTGAATAAAAGTAACCAAAGCAGGATCTGCTACCATGTTGGAAAAAGGCAACACAGGAGGAGCATCCACAAGTGGAACCAGCAAACGACGTTCAGTAGCGCTCCTGAACTCACCATCCCATGGCTGCGCTTGGCAGTGAAAAGTGAGATGTTCTCGATCAGGAGACCGCAATCCACATTCACAACTCAAAGCAGAACCAAAGCGCTCTGTGACCCTGCCATCCACTGCAGCACCAGTCAAAACCCTGCGACTGTAGTAATCCATGCCTAAAGCTGCATTTGCCTGAAAAAGGAAAACCGGCTCCTTGCCGTTTGGCCATCGACCATCCGTTTTGGTGTCTTTAGTCCACAAACCAACGAGCCATGAATGGATAGCGGCTTTTTGCAAGCTTTTCAAAGACATCCACCCAGGTTTCAAAATCCCAGCAGGCGTGTGCCACAGGCCATCGTCAAGTCGCCATTTCCAATCTTTGAGTACTGCTTTCCAGCGAGGAGCAGGCGAGGTAGCTGCAGGCAACCCTTGGGCACGGCGGCATTGCCGATTCCATTCCGCCCGGGCGGCGGTGAACTGGAGCGCAAACATCGGATGTAGTCTTGCAGAACCCAAAGAATTCCAAAAGAGCAGCCGGCTCCTACCTGGAGGAGCCCTTCGACCCCAAAGTGCAGTTTCGATCATAGATGTCCATGTTCGAATGGTTCTTGCACTGAAGTGATGAAAAGCACCGGACCAAGCAAATAAAGATATCACCAACTTATGCACCAATGCAATGCGAGTGCCTAAGTGCTGTGCTGCCAAACGAATTTTGAGACACCGTCGCTGAATGTTGTCACTGACAATATCCGCATCAACACAAGAACTGGGGCGTGACAAATTGTATTGAATGCCAAGCAGTGTGAAAGTATCCGCAGGTACACCTACTAAATCTTTCTTCTTGCGCACCTTGGCAACCAGATGCGGTTTGGTGGCGAAGCTAGCCAATTTGTCAGGGTGAAGTTCGAAGCCGAGAATAGCATCGGCTTGCGCTCCCGCAGTCATGGCGTTGATGACCACTTCAAAACTTTGACAACCTTGTTTCCACATGGTGCGATCGTCCAAATAAATAGCCAAAGAAATCCTTGGTTCCTGCCGTTTGACAAACCTCACCCAAACTGTCATCAAAGCGTTCAGTAGCGCAGGGCTGGCTGGACAGCCTTGCAACAAACCCCGTTGAGCAATAACCGGATGAGGGTGATAAGAACCTTGCCAAGCAAACCAACGACGCTGTTCACTGTAAAAATCAGCGAGTAAATCACAAATTGATGAGGGAGCACCGAACCATCGCCACACTTTAATGGCTGTCTGAGGGCAAACTGAATCAAAACACTTGCGAACATCAGCTTTGCACCCGACCAAATCGACACGAGACTGCTTTGCCGCGCTGACAGCTTCGTAGAAACGTTCATGGACTTCCATGATGCCCTTGCCTGGTAGACCACCAAAAAGTTCGGGCGAAGCCCATTCCGCAATCCAAGGCTGTAATTTTTTCAGAGTGGCACTCATGCAAATACGCCACAGGACAGTGACAATGGCTAAAGGGCGCATGCCACCAGTAGCTTTTGGTAACAAAGCAATTCTAACATCTTTCCACATCGCAGGAACACAGCCATGTCGCAAGCAAGCATCCCAAAGAGCACCGACCTGATCCCAAAAAGCAATGGGAAGATTGCACAAATGGAGAGCTGTCCAGGCATCCATGCCCGGAGCCTTGTCCTTCGCTTTGAGCGCAATCCGAACCAATTCAGAACCACTAACCTGAATACAGTCATCCGGCAATGGATCGCTTGCAGAGCCAATCTGAGAGTACAACTGGTCCCCCAGATTCAAATTCGGAAGCGACCCTGGATTCCAATACCTCTCCCAATCCAATGCTGCGCACTTGGCCCTATCTGCAGGTAGAATGGGGCCATCAAAACTTGCAGTAGGACTGGCGGGCGGCACCTGTTTGACCCACCTGCCTAGTTTGGTGGCATTTTCCTGCACGCTGTCCTTCCACGCCTCCAAGCGTAACTTGGACGCTGCTGTAGCTTCTGCATTTGCCAATTCTAGCACTGCACTAACCAACCTGGGGTCATCCAAAGAGAAAAAAGCCAAAGAATGATGTAAATGAGGGCCATCACGAACCAACTTCTTCTCCAACTCTGGCAACGGGGCCTTTTGGTACTCCACCACTCTTCGTGCGAAGCGTCTGAGCTTGCGCTCTTTCACTGTTTGCAAAGAAGGCGCTTTTGAAGACGGAGGACTGGCAATTTGCTGCGGGCCCTGGCGCATAGCACGACCAGTTTTGCCACGTGCGAGAAGAAGAGATTCTGCGCAGTTGCTAAGTAAGGTCCAAGCAGAGTCCACGTTGCCTGTACTCAATGCATGTCCAAAATCGTCACATACTTCTTCCCAAGCACTTAGCCAAGAAGCTTCAGCGACCTTTTCAGAATGCAAAGGGGCACCAACTGGGAGAGTCCACGGTGTGGATAATGAACCAGGCACATGCAAGTTGTAAACCACCGCGTCATGGTCAGCCACGCCAAGATGTTGCTCCCTACCAGTAATAATTAACCGAGGAGTGCACAAGCCATAGTCAATGACCACACCTGTATAAACACCTGCAGCAGTTCGATGTGTACCACCTAAAACACGATCTCCGCAAACCAGCTCATCACAGGACCGCCACTGTCCAGTAGCCAAAACGTTAGAAATTGGCCAACAATGAATTTCCAAATTGAAGTCACCCGTGATCACTGTATCTTCACCACAAGCAGCAACAAACTCGAACAGCGCACCCAGCGCACGGCTGGCAGCTGTGCGATCTGAAGCATGTAAGTAAACATTGATGAGAATCAACGGCCTTTGCTGAGGTCTATAGAGTTTGACGGCCATGGATCTTTCCACAGACACCATGTCGACAGGAAGGGCCAAGGCCTCAGCAGGCCACTTTGTTAGAACCAATGTACCACCTTCCACTACATTTTTCGAATTTCTTCCTTGAGGGCCAGGAAAAAGTTGCCACCCGCGTGCCTTGACGGCACGAGTCACAGCATTCCAGCTGTGATTGTTAACTCTAGTTTCTTGAAGACACAGAACATGTAAATTCTGGAGCTGAGCAAAGTCAAGCACACCACCCAAGCGGCCTCCCAAGGACCGTACATTCATAGTCCCCAACCGCATAGTGCTGTCAGAGCCCGTCATGGGTTCTGATCCACAGCGCCATCCTGCTGCAATCCCAAAATGTCCAAAGCTCGCGAAGCAGCTCGCTGTCTGGCACTTGGAGCCTGAGCCGCAAGAGGCACCAAAATATCCCTCTGGCCCTTTCGAAACTTAGTCCAAACCATTTTACGAGGACACTGACTTCCTGTAAGCCGTCTGATGTTGTTGACACAACGCTTGCAATGCACACAAGCAAAACGCACCGTAAAATTGGCAGGCCACACAATGGCCTCAATCTGATGCGTGCTGTCTGCTGCAGTATCAGTGGTGCGAAATGCTCCAGAGTCGATGATTTCCAAAACTGTGCGGGCACCCTTCTTGAGGTCATCGCTGATGTCTGCATTTTTGAGGCACGCACGCAATCTTTCCACCAACTGCTTTCGTTTGGGCCCTTTGCTGGAAGCATACTGTTCACAAGCAATCTTTGCCAAACGCTTCGCTGTCAAAGCCATACTGCCACAAGTTTTGCAAATGACGTAAGACATTCCAACTCTTTTCTGTTTGCCATTTCCTGTGGCTGGAATGGTAACGAAAGTGGGGTCATGTGCTCCAGCATCGCCACGCTTGAAGCCAAGCAACCTTCGAGCCACTGCAGCTGCACGCACCTGGCGCGTGGCTTTGCTAGCATTCTCCCGTCTGAAGCTGCTGTCCTTGTGGAAGAGCTTGGCATCCGCCTGAGGATGTTTGTCTTCCCTATGCTTGCGGATGACGCTGTACACTTGGCCAGGTTTGAGGTTGTGATCAGCGGACAAGCCAAGTTTGCAAACAGGACACTTCCAGCTATAGACTCCTCCCTTCTTGACCGCAGACAGCGCAGGCAACGTGTTTTTGAAGCCGATTTTCAACTGTTCCTTCTCATCGGGATGCCAAGCATTGATATGAGCTCTCTTCTTGTCAACCCATCCTTTGCACACCCCAGTGGAAAAGTCACACAAAGGGCATGTCCACTCAGTACGCTTAGTGCGTCTGGACGAAGCACTGGCTGCGTCTTGTCCTTCACTGGCTGCACGTGGCGTGCACGGACCCCGACCCGAAGTAGCAGCCGCAGGGGAAGAAGAATTCTTGCGCTGCTCTGACAAAGTAGAGGCGGGCGCGGGGCTAGCACACCTTCCACGTTTATTGTTGCTATGAACCAGTGACGGCAAAGCTGACAATCTGGTGGCACCAACTGAAGTAGCGCCACATTCCGATCCTCCACCTCTGTTGCCCTGCATTGGACCATTTGCGGCCTGAGTCAAAACTTCAGGAGGGAAAGCACCTTCAAGTCGTTCATAGTGCTTTGAACGAAACCACAAAGCGATGGGAGCACCACCCTTGCCACGACCATTGTAAATCTCCGGAACCCCACGAGGTTGGAAGACAATGATCGGGCGATCGTAGTGCACAGCCGCAGCAGAAACTTCAAGAGCACTGCCCCAAGCACCAATCTTTGAGAGCATGGTGAGATAGCTCTCCCATGATTCGCAAGCATTCTCCGCCTCTGTTGGCTCCTTGCCGTCCCACCAGGGCTTGTAACGACCCTGGTGCTTGGTCAGGTGGGTGACAACGCTTGCACGCACATTCCTGGCTGTTTTTCCGCCCAAACTTTGAGCAAGGGCTTCAAAAAGACAGTTGCCGTCAGCAGGGATGCTTTTCACCTTCATATTGTGAGGGGGCTTGGGTTCCCCCGCAACACGCTTGGCCGGAGGACTCTTTTCAGGAGTACTGACAGTTCTTTTTGCCCCAGCGGGTTCTCCAGCATTGTCCATCTTTGCGTCCGACTTGTCCTCGTCCAAATTCTCAGCAGGAACCTTCTCAGCCCCTGCAATAGTCACTGGCTTTTTGACTGGCGTTCCCATGTAGAAAGATTTGCGAGGAGCAGGCGTGGCAATCGCCTGCCATGCATGGCTCTGGTTATAACTGACCCTTCCATTGCTAGCCAGTTTCATGGTATGTGTTCTCTGCCGTCTTTGTCTTGGAGCTTCAACAGCTACAATGACTTTTTCGCCAGCCTGAATTTCAATGAAATCCATATCCTTTTGAGCATTGGCCTGCACCCACCATTCCACTTGTTTGCCCACAGTTTTCCGGGACAACACCTTGAGTTCAGTCAGGCCAGCACGTGTAAGTTCCTGAGTCAAGGTACTAGCCGCCCAATCTCGCGGAACACCAGTGACGCGCCAAGCTCTGGCCTTAGGAGGAGGCTCGGCGCTCCTGGGCTTACGTACTCCCAGTCCATTCCATCCCCGGGCAATGCCCAGGTCACCAGCCATGGACTGAACCTTCTGCAAGTAGCTGGGCCCATCAAGTTCCGAACTTTTCTTGACCCACTCAACATCGCAAGATTCAATCACGGAGTTGTTCCATTGCAAAGGCTCCACAAACCAGGTACTTTTGCCTGAGCAGCCTAGAAGAGCTTTGGCAGCACTTCGCTCAATGCGTAAAAGGCCAGTGATCACTGGCTTGCCTCCGCCTTTCATGCTTTCTTGCTGAAACGCCCACATATCAAAGACTTTGTCCGCAACATGCTCTGGAACATGCCGATGCAACCAAGCCTGCGCGTTTGCCTTTGGCTTGGCCTGGATGCTCTGCCACTCGTTGTTTTGCAAATATTTTGCATCAACACTTAATCTCACTACAACAGTTTCAGGCTGCACTGCAGGAGCCGCTGACACAACGGCAGCTCTCTTGAGTGATGGCCCTTGGCCTTGAAGTGGGATCACAAACGCCTGCCTGGGCTGCACCTTGCCCGAGATCTTTCCTGGCACCATCCGCAAAGGTCGATCCTCCTCAGTCTGCTTGGCCTCTTTCGGCGCTAGCATCACAGCTGTGATGTTGAGCTCTCTTTTGATATCAGGGGAATCGCCTTTCAGCAAAACCTGCAACTCCTCAAGTTGCTCTTCCGAGTTCACTTGCACTGTAGCTGAAATATTTCCAGGCTTATCCAGTGCGACACAAAAGTCATCAAAGCCCAAAATGGGCCCCGTCCAGTCTGACTGACGCAGGCTCCACACCGGCTTAAACGCAGTGTTGGCTCGAACCATTTCAGCAAAGGTCTTGGGCGTTTTGTGGAGCTGCTGCTCTGTGTGTGGCTGTTTTTGGACGTCCGCCTTTTGCTTAGGATGTGGTTTCGAAGTATTCTGCGGAGGCTGAGTAGGAGGAGAAGAAGGGTAAAAACCACCCCCTTGGCCGTGATCCCCCAGACCACCATCACCGCCCTGTTTATTTTTGTTCTTGTTCTTAATCTTCTTGGGTTTGGCACACCCGCCATGGCCCATCATAGCACTGAGCTGTTGAAGCAAATTCCCACCGCCACCCCCGAGTCCCAACAATTGGAAAAGCTGAGAGAGTAGTTTGAGAATCTCACCTGCTTGTTGCAAATTGAAGCCATTTGCTTGGTTATTGCTTTGTTTCTGTTTCCTTTTGCGAGCTGTTGCTCTGCTTCCTGCACCATTGCCATGCATGGCATGCATCAATGCGTTCCGCTCTTTTGAAGACACAGCCCAAATCTTCTGAAGCAAATCGAAACTTGCAAGCACCACATCTGAACAATTCGTTTCTAAGCACTGCCAAGGCCCATCAGCAATGCATAGACCCGCAGCCACCGCGCGGAGGTTGTCCAGATAGCTGCTCGAAAGGCGTTCCAGCTGAATCCAGCACCAAAAGAACTCCCTCAGACATCTGCATAGCTCTGTAGAATGAAGTGCTGCGTGGGTTGCTTTTGATATCCTCTTCCACGCAGTGCTGGTTATTGGCATATGCACAGACCCAATAGAATGTACTGCTTGAGAGTTCTCGCACCAGAGCATGCTGCTCCAAGCAGGCCAGAAACTTACAAACAGGCTCCTCACAGATCTGCCCAACACAAAATTGGACGTGCTTCAAAGCAGGAGATTGACTTTCATCTATCATTACGCTGGATGTTCATTTCTTTTTTGATACAGCATCCTATTGAGGGTCCGAAATGAACAAGTCCAAAACTCAACCAAGGCTTCTAGGGGAATGTGAATTATTAGCGGAAAAAGTAACTTGTTGCAGACAGACAATGCAATAGCACGGTCTCAAGCAACCTTGAGAGTTTGCCTATCCAAGGCTCGATCCAAGCATGTGACACGAACCAGTGAGGTCTCTGCACTTGAATCGCCATGAGCTCAACCATGCTG
The DNA here is from genome assembly GCA_947184155.2 of Cladocopium goreaui. Taxonomy (NCBI): domain Eukaryota; class Dinophyceae; order Suessiales; family Symbiodiniaceae; genus Cladocopium; species Cladocopium goreaui. The sequence goes on from CAMXCT020006530.1 coordinate 354,444, forward strand.
CAGCCTTTTTTCGCATAGCCGTCCTGGGATTCTGCATAATGTTGCCAATTAAAAAAGAAAAACAGTAGATTCTTCAAATTGGAAAATGTTTTGTCACATCATCAACAGATCCAGGCTTCGGTGGCTGGTTTGATGATCCAATGATTCGCATGATACAAGTTGAAGCTCTCAAACTGCAGCCTTGTCCCACGCTGTTCTCCGAAAGTCTCGCACCATCTGTCAGCCATCTTGGAGGTGAAAGCAACGATCTTTGCCAATTGCTCGCGCGTGATCCCTCGCTCTGCAGTATCTTCGATGCAGAAAGTCTCCTTCGACGTGTGTGGGGCGCACCAACACATGCAGCAAATGAAATTGGAATGGAATTCGAAACGCATTGTGCAGTGCTCAAAGGTGGAATGCTCAAAGGTGGAATAATGGGCCTGCAATCTCTGAAATTCAACAGACTGACTTCCAATACACTTTCTCAAATTTATTCTATTTGATCCTATCGCTTATATCGCCTTTGTTTCAAATGGTTTCAAGGAAACGCAGCTGAAGCGGTGACAAGAATTGGTCTCCATGCACCAAGGCGCATGATCGCAGTGACCGACCCTTCCCCCACTATGCAGCATCAAAATGCAGCAAGTAGATCCCACAAGCCACCAGTTCAAAATGCGTTCAAACCACTGAATTCCGAAACAGTGAAACTGAATCGATCAACCACAGCTTTTGTTGGTATTCGTTGCTGGATGTTGCTGGTTTGTTTCTGAATTCACGCTTTGCGACACACAAAAGACTACTGAGGACTTGGGATGTTTTGTTGTACAGTACACAATCTGTCTTGCGCCTTTTTGCCAAAAATAAGGAACAACGATGCAGGTTTGTCTCCTGGTTGGTGATCTCTGAGTAGTTTGCCAAGACCAACGTGCTGTGGTGGGTTGCCTCCACAATGTCATCGCACTGCAACTGGCAGACCCCACTTGACAGCAACTTGTTCCCATGCCATGGGCTGTCTGGCAAACGCTCACGTAGCAATAAAATAATGTCAGCAGCGGTGCTCGTCGCAGTCAGTTTGATATCTAAGTAACCATGTCCAGGAACATCCACAGAAACCGACATGAGGCAGCGAGTCCTTTGCGCTGTCCAGCAGCACGAATTCAGTCTGGAACAATACACAGGTTTAATATCAATGGTTTCTCAAAGACTTGCTGCGCAACATGAGATTTGGCTGTTGATCAGGCTGGCCAGGGTTTCATGTCAAGGTGAGTGGGCAGAATGCAGATGCGGTGCAGGTCCGTGTTGAAAGCTTGAAAGGAAGCTACGGAGACACAAATTGGGCAGCACCTCCAAAAGAACCAACGCAGTAAACACGGCCCACACGGTAAAGCAAAAGAACCACAACCACTGTGCAGAACTCCTTCAAAAGCAAGCTATGTCCAAATAGCAACACTGGATGTTCAAATGTATTATATACAATATTATATATCTATATAGATATATTCTAGACGATGGAACATCCGTCATCAAAGATATTTCATGCTTGGTTTCCGCGCTCGTCTAGGACCAAGGCCGAGAAGTCCTGCAGCTCTTCGACTGACTCGTTTCACCCCTGAACCCAGGATTCTACAGGATCCTAAAGAGACAAAACAAAAGAAATTCTGTTAAGTCATATTCTGATCACCTACAATCCAATGTAAATAAATATGCGCTTAATTACATATTCATAATATGTCTATGTATACTGTATACTGTATACACATGTTCTTTTCTCCTTACCAACGACTCTGATTCCAAGGACAGCAGCCGATGCAGCGTCCTCTGGCAGAGTTGGTGGCAAAATGCACCTTTTCCGTGCTGCGGGGCAGGATCAGAAGAGATGACAAGCGAAAAGCCAACGGACGAGTTTCAGGAACCACGTGAACCACAGCTTTGAAAATAATGTAATTACTCCGAATTCCGAACTTTGAATTTCTGACATGTACATCCTCCAATAGCGTAGCCTGGCCATGGAAACCCAATGTTCCAATAGGAAAATCAACTGTAAAAGCAGGATTTCCTATCACCAGGTTTCACAACCAAAGGATACATGTTGGGGTTGGAAGCACTTGCCACCTGCACCCGGGCCGGGGCCCTCAACATCTCTCTGGGACAGGGAAGGTGGACCCGGGTTTCTCTTGGAATACCGAGCCTCAACGGAAAGTTCCAAAATTGTTGTCTCTCAATGCAGTTGACCCGTCCAAAATCCATGGGCCGCATAGTGCTTGAAAGATGATGGGAATGTATGCAATCTTGCAGATGTTCCAGAAATGTTGCTGCCAATGATATCCAATGATAACCCCGTTGTTTTCATGGTGAAAATTCGTGTTACTAGTAGTATGTCAATTGGTATCAACTCTAAATCATTCTAAATCCCTGGCCATGTCCTCACCCCACGACTCTCGAAACTCGTCAATCGCGCAGTGCTGGGCGTTCGAGCCGCTGCCGCAGTGAGTTTTTCCTGCAGCGCTGGGATGAAGCCCTCATCTTTTTCCCCGTGTGAAGCCCATTTCCACTGGGGACGTCCCAGCAATCGATGGACTTTTGGATAAGGCGCCCTTTATCAGGATAACTGGTGTCTAAATATCGGAATCTCCACAGTTGTGTAATGGTGTGTGCACATGCGAAAAGCCGCTAATATGGAGCAGCTTGCAGAAAATAGTCACCTGGTTGTCCTTCATCGGTCCACACATTGAGTGGTGTAAAGACCGCAAACAATGGAAACCATCTCAACTTGAAGGTGCTGAACTTCCATACAAGTTCTGGCATTGATAACATGGATGAACCCTAACCCTTGCTGCATCATCCTCCATGGTAGAAACCCTGGCAATTGTCACTATCTGCAATGCAACGCTTTCCTCAAGTGATGCACCAAAACAATCCGAAACATTTGAGATCTTTCAGGGTCAAGTCCAGGCACCTTTTTCCCAGCTAAGCCACGGATTTTGATCCAGTGGATCGACCCCCACCAGATTCTGGATTCAAATGGTGTTTTATGGTGTTATGTTGTTTGATGTTGTATGATGTTGTCATGTTCTTAAAAGGGATGGCCATACACCCACAACTTGTCGAAACTCAAAAACTCTCGGCGTGATGTTTTGGAGCCATTGGTCCAAGGCGCAGCGTGCCGAATGGCAGCGCTCAGCGCTTCACGTGGTCGACACAGTGGTTACACCTGTCTCAGCGGCTTCTTTCCCGGACTGTCTTTTTCTTGGTGGAAGTCTTTCACCACAAGAGGGTCAATCTTGAACCCTACAAAGCCTGAAAACGAGTTTCCAAGCAGAGGCAAGCCGCAAATACCCGGGAAGACATCCCAACAATGGAGGTTGAAAACTTACAGAGATCACACCAGAACCGAAAGCTTCATGAAAATGACTTTCATAACTGTGATGACTTCGACTTGACATTCCGATGCCTCGGTGTGCGAACGTCTCTCCAGTTGCGCGCCAGGTGCCACTGCCACCTTGGACCTTGGTCGCCCAACGCAGGTGCTACGCTCAAAACGCCCCAAAAGATCACGAAACAAGAATAGAATGCAATAAATATCACGAGGACAAACCATATGAAACGCATTGCAACTAGATTCAAAGGGGTTGTTGGAAGTGGGTGAAATGTGAAATCTCGTCGCTTGACTGTGTGATCTATACCCAGGAACCAGTCGTACCCACAACCCTATCAAGCGGGCAGATGGCAGAGCACCCCATCATTTTCGCCGAAACAAACAAAGAATCCTTCATCCGCATAGCCGGACATCTCAGTTGGCCATCTCACCAGTTGACACACCATATAGCCGAACAAATTGCCGGCAAATCACTGAGATCATTGCCGGTTAGCCAAAGCTTTTGCAGGCTTCCGAGCCCTGAAAACAGATTGGCCCAGACTTCAGCGGGTAACTCGCCGAGTTTGTTGTCATGCAGCAAGAGCACCTGCAAGTTGTCGAGCCCTGCAAACAGATGATCCCAGACTTCGACAGGTAACTCATTCAGCCTGCACCTATCGAGGACAAGTGTTTGCAGGTTTCCCAGCGTGGAAAAGGCTTCAGCATGCAACTTGCTGAGATCGTTTCCGCCCAAGTAAAGCTCCTGCAAGTGGCTGAGCTCTGCAAACGATTTGGACCAGACTTTAGAAGACAACTCGCCGAGTTTGTTGGACCTCAGGTTCAGCTTCCGTAAGTTGCTAAGACCTGCGAAGAGATGGGCCCACACTTCGGCAGGCAACTCACTGAGCTTGTTGGACCTCAGGTTGAGATCCTGCAAGTTGCTGAGTCCTGAAAAGACTTCAGCAGGTAGCTCACTAAGCGTGTTCCAACTCAGGTCCAGCTCCTGCAACTTGCTGAGTCCTGCAAAAACTTCAGCAGGTAGCTCACTAAGCTTGTTCCGGCGCAAGTAGATCTTTTGTAAGCTGCTCAGCCCTGCAAACAGATTGGCAGTTGGAACTCAGATCGAGTTTCTGCAGGTTGCCGAGCCCGGAAAAGACTTCAGCATGCAACTCACTGAGTTTGTTGGACCTCAGGTCCAGCTCCTGCAACTGGCTGAGCCCTGCAAACGATTTGGACCAGACTTCAGTGGGTAACTCGCCGAGTTTGTTGTACCCCAGGTTGAGCAACCTCAAGTTGTCGAGCCCCGTAAACAGATTATCCCAGACTTCAGCAGGCAACTCGTTCAGCCTGCACCTATCGAGGACAAGTTTTCGCAGGTTGCCCAGCGTGGAAAAGACTCCAGCATGCAACTTGCTGAGATCGTTTCTGCCCAACCAAAGCTCCTGCAAGTTGCTGAGTCCTGAAAAGACTTCAGCAGGCAACTCACTGAGTTTGTTGGACCTCAGGTTGAGAATCTGCAAGTTGCTGAGCTCTGCAAACAGATTGGCCCAGACTTCAGAAGGCAACTCACTGAGTTTGTTGGACCTCAGGTTGAGAATCTGCAAGTTGCTGAGTCCTGCAAAGACTTCAGCAGGCAAATCGCTGAGATCGTTGGAATGCAGGTCAAGCTCCTGCAAATTGATGAGCCCGGAAAAGACTTCAGCAGGTAGCTCACTGAGCGAGTTGTACCCCAGTTTGAGCTTCTGCAAGCTGCTGAGACCTGAGAAGACTTCAGCAGGCAACTCGCTGAGATCGTTGCTATAAAGTTCAAGCTCCTGCAAGTTGGTGAGTTGTGAAAAGACTTCAGCAGGCAACTCACTGAGCTTGTTGAATCCCAGGTTGAGCTCCCTCAAGTTGCTGAGTCCTGAAAAGACTTCAGGAAGCAACGCCCAGATCTTGTTAGAGTTTATCTGGAGCTCCTGGAGGTTGCTGAGTCCTGAAAAGACTCCAGCAGGCAACTCACTAAGCGAGTTCTCATGCAGGTCCAGCTTCTGCAACTTGTTGAGCCCTGCAAAGACTTCAGCAGGCAACTCACTGAGTCTGTTCCAAAACAGGTCCAGCTCCTGGAGTTTGTTGAGCCCTGAAAAGATTTCGCCTGGCAATTCAGTCAGTTTGTTTGAGGCAAGGTCGAGGGTCCGCAACAAAGGAGTCTTATCAAAGATGTGATTTGGCAGCGAGGTCAACCTGTTTTCGCTCAGATCGAGAACTTGTAGCCGCGGGCTGTGCTGCAAAAGCTCTTGAGACAGCACGCTCAGCTCGTTTCCATCAACGGTGCGAAAGCCCCTCTCATCAGATTTGCCCCCCAGCAACAATTGCTCCAGAGCTGGCATGGGGCGCAGCAAGCCTTCTGGCAGCACCTTCAAATGATTTTGGCTGAGGGACAAGATTCTCAAGTTTGACAAGCCGCTGAACGTGTCTGACTTCACATGTTTCAAACTCAAGCGGCCCAAGTCCAGCAATTGCAAGCTGTCCAAAGGAGCGAACACCTTCTCAGGTAAAAATGACAACCGATTGCCAGAGAGCGACAACCGTTGCAAGCCCCGTGAAGAGGTGAAGGCATCCTCTGCAACACTTGTGATGTTCTGCTCGCTCAAGCTCACATCTTTGAGGCGAAGAATGCCTATAAGGCTGCAGCTCGCAAGGTGCTTTGCACCATGATCCTTTTGGTGACAGCGACACGGAAAGCATCCGAAATCATCCTTGTGAATCGGGTAGAAGTGCGTTGAAAGCAATAGAGCAATGATCGTTACAAGCAAACAGGGCGAATACCTAAGCAGTGGTTGCAAGGAGAGACAGAGAACTCGAGTTCATGTTTAAAACCCGATGGAATGAAAGGGAGGGGGCCATTCCAGAAACCAAATTTCAAGGGGATTGACATTGAAAATATAGGTATCATATAGGTATCCATTTTTTAACTTCACGAGTGCCTTTGCTGGGACTCCTGGAACTATGCCATCCGACAGCACCTTGCAACTGTGGAATCCTGGAACCCTGGAACTCCTGAAATACTTGGAATCCTGGACCTGTGAAACTCCTGGGAAGCCTGAAACCTGCTGAAAAACCTTACCCCCTTGGCTGTTGATGCTGGGGAACAACAGCTTAAGAAGTGGTGTATCAGATAGTATTAGTATGCTTTAGGACGCATAAAAGGGTGCAGCAAGTACAGTAAAGCTGAGAACAACAAGACGCCTCCTCTGTACAAATATGTTGGCAAGTTGAAGGGCTTCGAGATACTCACATGACAAATTGTGTCAACAGGTTGCGAAACCACGATGGATTGAAAATTGCAGAAACAACATAAAACGAAACCAATGCAGCAAAAATGCAAGGCTTTGCAACAAATCCGATATCTCTTTGAGCAAGAAAATCTCGATGGGATCAACAGTGACTGGGAAGCAGAGTTCGGTAAGCTTTGCAACTTCTTCCAGTATGACAGTCGATCGCTTCGCTCCAAGGCACGGCAAACAGTGCAAACATGTGCAAGTGAATAGTAGACAGCAAAGAAACCAAAAAAGTCGGCTGGGAACGCAAATGCCGGGTCCAACTCTGCTTGGAAGTTCACCGAAGCCTCATCCCCGAAATTTCCTGAAATGGCTTGGTCCAGCTGCAGTTCGTGGATGGCCAGCAAGGTGATGATGAGGTATGTGCTGGTGTAAGCAATATCAAGAACCGCATCCATCATCGCAGCACCCCGGCGCACCCACTTCACCGAGGGGAAGGCCAACAAAATGGTTGGATAGATGCTGTTCAGACATAGGAAACCCACAAAAGCCCAAAAACATCCTTCAAACGCATCTGAATGCTTCGGAGCTGAATGGAATGCAAAGGACACAAGGCCACCCATGATTTGGAGCTTTCCAAAGGCCTGTAGCATCACTGTGAATAACTGCAGCATTGCAACTTTGAAGCCGTAGAGCTTGCCTTCAATGCCAAAATACTCCTCGTAGAGCAGCTGGGTGGGTTTCAGCGGCCTCAACTTGAGATTGGCTGACCGACACCGGCGCAGGTCGCTCAGGAGGACGATGATCAAGGCCAGGTACGGCAAAGAGAAAACAATGGAGGGCAACAGCTGCGAAAGGCTCTCCTCCAACCATCCAGAATCAGCAGCGACAGCCTCCGGCAATGTCCCATCGCTGGGCTCAACCGTCTGCTTGAGAGCAAAAGCATCTCGGATCAATTGTGGAAGCTTGGAACGGATGAAAGGTGGGCTGTACCGCACAAAGTATTGCCCCCCAAGGTACACTGCTGCAAGTAATGAGCTGATCCGAAGCAAAGCAACAACTACGACTACCAATCGTAATTGCTGTGCTGGTCGCCCAGACATAAGCAAAGGATCTACCTGCAAACCGCCTGCCAGAAGTCCCACCTGTTCTGCCAAGTGGTGCACATCATCCACTTGATTTTCCAGCTTTGTCAAGGAGGCTTCAAGGAAACGGATCGTGGCTAAATAGTGGTTGATCTTGACCACCATCTCGGCACATCTGACACCAGCTTGGACGGAAGCAAAAGAATCGCGAGTACGCACGATCTTGATTTCTCTCAACTCATCATGCTCTGCTCTGGTTTTGAGAAAGCACCACGCACTGAGCATTCTTTCCCAATCATCGAAGATTACATCGCAATACAAGAGATCTAAGATTTTGTCCCATCCACCTTCTCGCACGACAGCCTCTTGTGCCACTGGCACTGTCATCAGTACGGGCCGCAAATCTTGCCGAGATATGGAACCAGGCTGCTCCTCCAAGAACTCTCGCAGTGGAAGGCACAGATTCTTGTCGAAGTCATCAAGATGCTTTCTGGCTTCGACGAAGTGTTCCGTCAAGCTTGTGACGTGAGACTGGGCAATATCGTCTCTACCCCAATCACCAAAAAGCCTGGACATGTCATTCTGCAAATTCTTTGCATACAAAGCTTCCGATTCAACTTCAAGCCTCCTTGACAGTGTTTGCATTCTGTTGAGCCGAGCTGTGGTGTAAACAATGCTGACAATTGCAATTGAGATAATAATCAGAAAAATCAACATGCCAGACACTCCTGCTGACTGAGAAAAGCTATAACTTGCCACGGGCAACAGGCTGAGAACCAGAAGAACCAACAAAAATCGGCTCTCTACCTCTGCCACTGCTTGTGCGAGAATCAGCACACTAAGCTCCACATTCTGGCGCCAAGCATTTCCTACAACACAAATCCTCTTGAAAAGGCCCGACCAGCGGTGCCTATCACAATAGCCGCTCTCAGAAGAGTGAAAAGACTGACATGAAGGATGGCTGCATGGGAACGGTTTGTTTTCATCAAACATCTCCTGTGGAGTGCTGTGACTCTCTGTCTCTGCATCTTCTCCAGCTGATTCGTCAGTGCTTGTGGCGCTGGACCTGCCAAACCTGGTTGGCTCAAAGTACACTGAGCTGACGTGTGGCAGCTGGCGGGCACTGAGTTGTCGCATCCGTTGCCAGATGAAACGGAAGCTCCGGGTGCAACGCCCTTTGATGACACCGCCAAAATCAACATGAGCAAATCGAGCGAACCATTCTCGCTTTGGCAAACCTTCAATGTTCACCCAAGTGTCCAAGCCCCCTCGCAACCATTTCAGTGACTTGATGGATTGGTGAAGTTCCATCCTCGCATCAATCGACACCTGGCCACATCCGCTGAGATCAATAACTATACTCTCCAGGTTTCGAGAAGACTGCAAAGCAGAGCTGAAGCATCCGAATTCTTCCAAACATGGCAAGTTCATGAACCTGCAGCCACTGGACCGTGGCAGCTGAGAAAAATCAAAATAACAATATCATGTCCATGGAATCAAAAAGAAAGCGCAGCAAACAATAAGCTGAAAATCATATTTTTTGCTGGTTCAAGATGAAGAAAAATGTGACTGGAAATTCACAACTCAGCGCACCATAGCTCCAAGTACATGAGGCTCTCCATCTCTCTCAGGGCAACTCCAAGCCCTGCCGCAGTCCAGAAGTGCAAGGAACCTGTGAAGCGCAACTTCAACTGGACCAAAGATTTCAAACACTGCACCGTCGATGTAAACATGTCCAGAGTCTCAAGACCCGAGAATCCCAGATCTAATCGCAAAAAGCGCAACTCTGCAGGAAGGCTTTGGATCAGCACGTCAAGCTCATGGTCAGAAAAATTCCGGCACCCAGTCAGTGAAAGCTGCAATATCTTTCTACCAACATCTGCCTTTACAGCTCTGGACAGGAGTTGAGTGCATCTTCCTTGAAGGACAAATCCGTACCAGCTGGATAAGGCGAAGCGCGAAGCAAGAGGTTCGTCTACTCGCTGGAAATTCGGATCCCCAGCGGGGTACGACTGCAAAAGCTCAAAGTCACAAGTTCCAAGACGAGAAAGAGCTATGCTGTTCAGTATACGAACTTTGTCGATGTTCTGCGTGGCATGAGCTTCCTTGAGCTGTCCAACACGCATTCAAACTCACAATTATGGCTCGGACACCTTCTGGAAAAAGAGAGAACTTGGAATGAGCCAATATATTTAATGTAACATAACATAATATACATAAAATGCAAATGGAACAATGGACCATGGACCTTGCCCACTCAATCGATCGTCCAAATGCATAAAACGGTTCTCCAAACAACAAAACAGTAGAGGTTGCTTGCAATCCCGCAGCAAGTTTCTTCAATCTTTACCTTCAAGCCCTTTTCCAAAAGGCCAAGAGGAAAGTGACGTTCACGAGCTGCTTTGTGGTGCAAGCCGATGATGCCAATCATTCGACTTTCCGCTCCGGCAAGTCCATCAGTAAGCACGTGAGCCTCAGAGATCAACAAGTTTGGAACGGTCGAAACTTTAAACATCACTTGTTACGTTCACCATGGTGCAGAAATGGGGGTTACGGTAAAGGCGATGGTCTCAACCTTTCGAGCAGACCACGCAAAGGAAATGTCCACACAAGGCCACCCCTTCTGTGTCGAGTAGCTTTGTCATATGCATCAGTGGCTCCCACATCAAGCAGTAAACGTCGTCTGGACCAGTTGCCCTCTCGATGTTCGATCGCCTTGGTCGCTTTTAGGGTGAAACACGACCAGTGTCTCCTTTGATCCACTATCTACTGAAGCATTGCCTGCCTTTACGAACATGACCTGGTGTTGCTCCTGCTCGTTATCCCCCATTCACATCATGCTGTTTGGTTGTGTTTCGCATTTTGCACTGAAACAAGCTAGCTGCTAGCTGGACAAATCAAAACGTGTCCCTTCAGGCAGAATTCACAAACGAAAAAAACTCACGTTCATGTCACATTTTTCTCGTTTCATGATGTTTTCTCGCACTTCTCGGAATTTCTAAGGCTGGGGCAATGGCTTCCTCGAAGCAGCACCAAATCCTTTCGAAAGGCGTTCCATTGTTGTTGTTGTTGTTGTTGGGCAATTGTAACGCTGCCACAGCCTGGGCCCACCGGGATGAGTGGCTGGAGGCAGCTTTCGGGGCGCCAGAGCGCGAGAGATTTCTAAGGAACTCGACGAGTCAGCTATCCAGAGGCTGATGGCTCGACATGGCTCCGCAAGTCGAGCAAAGCTTGTTTCTGTCTTGCAAGCGCAAAACTACTCCATGCAATGGCATCTTGGACTTCACGAGCCCAAGCACTCAGGGAAATGAATCCTTTCGAAAGGCGTTCCAGCTGAATCCAGCACCAAAAGAACTCCCTCAGACATCTGGATAGCTCTCTATAGAATGAAGTGCTGCGTGGATTGCTTTTGATATCCTCTTCCACGCAGTGCTGGTTGTTGGCATATGCACAGACCCAATAGAATGTACTGCTTGAGAGTTCTCGCACCAGAGCATGCTGCTCCAAGCAGGCCAGAAACTTACAAACAGGCTCCTCACAGATCTGCCCAACACAAAATTGGACGTGTTTCAAAGCAATAGATTGACTTTCATCTATCATTACGCTGGATGTTCATTTCTTTTTGATACTTGATACAGCATCCTATTGAGGGTCCGAAATGAACAAGTCCAAAACTCAACCAAGGCTTCTAGGGGAATGTGAATTATTAGCGGAAAAAGATCAGGGTTCAGATAAGGGGGGAGGAGTTGTGCAGAGGACTTTGATAGGTACAAGACACAAAGCATAGGGTGCGCAACTACCAAATTCGATGCATGGTTCATGGTACCTTTTTGCAGCTACAAAATACAGAACACAACTTAATTTGACTCGGAAAATAATTCAAAATATGCACTATACAAAAACCAATGCATCTGAAGTTGAAAATAGCTGAAAATCGGAAATGCTAACATATGCTAACATGAATTTTCCCAATAACATTTTGTAGTTGGGCCTATGCCATCCAAAGTTCCGACCAACATAATTAGGGTAAACATTTTGGGGGTGACGTCGTGACGTCGAACTAAATCGTACAGATTTTATTGATGCCGGTTTTTGAACTGATGCAGAGTGCTGGGACGAACTTTGAAGAGTGGTGCGCCGGCCATGGATGCCCAATCCCCAAACCTGGCGGAGATGCGTCGCCCAATGGCCATCGGGTAATCAATTTGCTTGACCCGATCGGAAAGGTGTTCTACAAAGCTGCCTTGAATCTGCAAGCTGACCCACCGCTGCCTCATCAATATGGTTATTCGGCACAGAGATCACGCCGTGACGCCATCCTGCAACTGACAGTTCTTCTGGAACGTTTGCAACAAGAGCGTGTGTGCACCAGTGCCAACTTGTATGACCTGACGAAGGCCTTTGACATGTTCAGCAGTCAAAACGTGGTTGCAAACTTGAGCAATGATCTTGCCTTGCACCCAACTCTGAAGGCTCTACTCATAGACATGCAGGGAAGGCTGCAAGTCAAGATGCCAATTACAGGCCAAGCACCGCTCACAGTGAACCTTGGCACTGGGGTTTTGCAAGGTGGTGGCACAGGCCCTCGACTATTTCGCAGAGTCTATGATGATGCCATCCAAGATTGGCAGACACAAACCTGGTCTGATTCAAGGTTGACTTGTGTAGCTTATGAAGGTCAGGAACTTGACCTTTCAGTTGCTGCTTATGCTGATGACTTGGTGAGAGTAGAAGCTGGCAGAGACATTCGCAGAGCAGAGCGCCTGACAGTGGACCACACAGACTCTCTGAAAGAAGTGCTGCAAAGACACCGCTTGGAGTTAAATCTGCGAAAGAGCGAATCCCTTGTAGCAGTGCGAGGGCGTGGCGCCTACAGCGCGGCTGAACGCGTATTTGCTGGTGACTGGGCGGGCCCGCCTCTCAAACAATCTGTGGAATACTTGGGTGCCCACATACAAGCTCAACTTTCCATGAAATTGGAAATAACCAAACGCATTGCTGCAGCGAGGAACAGTTTTTCTTTGTTTTCACGTTTTTTCCGAAATTCGCGTGTACCACAAAGGCAGAAAATACAAGTTTTCCATGCTGTAGTGAACGAAGCCTTTCTTTCAGCTCTCGAAGTCAGAGCCTTGAGCGAAAGTGACATACAGAGGCTTGAGTCTGCAAGGAGGCTGCTTCTGCGCAGAATTTTTGGACGCAATGGATTTGGTGGTGTTCGTGGTGTAGGTGGGCACCGCTCTGTGCCTCTCTCATTGCTTCGAAGACTAGCTGGCTTAGCTGAAGTACGAGAAGAATTGCGGACCCGACGGCTCCAATGGCTTCGTGCTTCACTTGCTGCAGAGGCTGGTGGGGAAGTACGCTTGGATCTTGCTGCTCTGTTTGGAAAAATGGAGTGTCACGCTGATCCTCCTGTGAATGCACATGGACAACTGACAGCTGCTGCGCCTTCATTCCTGCGTCTTCTGGCAGCTGATCTACGAGCTGTGGTGCCTGACTGGGACGGTTTTGTGCTGGGATGGAAAGATGTTTTTCTGGCTTTTCCAAAGTCTAAGTTGCGAAGCCGATTGCCGCTGCAAGAAAACCAGCGACTTGAACCACCTCAAGCTCAACCCATGAGAAGCTTGAGTGCTCTTCCTCCAAGAGGATCTCCGTTGGAAATTGCTGCTTCGCTTTGCATCCTAACTGATGGAACTTGCCCTGAGACGCTTGACTCGGTTTCAGCAGAAGACTGGATCAGCGGGGTCTACTGTGGACAATGTGCGGCTGGCCCGTGGCATGGGAAAAAGTCGTTCTTCCAACACATTGTCCGGAAGCATGCAGTGAGAAACGTGCTGAATAGCAAGACATGTCCACTGTGCACAAGAGCTTTCACTGAAGTTTCAGCATGTCGAAGACATGTCAAGAATCAGTCCTGCGGAACAATTGTGAACAACCATGGAGCAGCCGGTGCCATAGCTGGTTTGCAGCACAGGGCTCGAGCAATCTCTGAATCAGCTTCGCGCCTTGCTCACCCTAATGGCAGGGCTAGCTTTCATGGCGCCGCTTCAAGCTGTCGCGGCCAGCTCTCCGCAAGGAGCCAGGCCGAAGCGCCCTCAGTCCGAGGGAATCAGCGCCAGTGGCAGCATGGATCAGCAAGTGAAGCAGCTGACTGCTCAAATGCAAGTGCTCATGAAGGTTGTCAGCCAGCACGACAGAGACCTTCGCGAGCTAGAAGCATGGAGCTGCCACACATTTTTGCTCAGCAAAGAGAGCGCCTTGGCCAAGCTACTGCTGGAAGCAATGCAAACCTGGAAGTCACAGGTGCCGGAAGCAGGTCCTCACCCTCTCGGAGCTCCGAGATGGACGGTGGCAGGCACAGTGGCGCAAGCTCTTCTGCAGGACACCGCCTGTGCCGACAAACTTGGCAAGTTTCGAGTCTTCCACGAGAATTTGAAAGAACTGCCAGACATGGAGAAATCTGTGCAGCTGGCCATGGCCAAAGAAACCAGGGATCACAAAGTCTTGTTGAAGATTCGCCCGCAACTGATCAGCCAAGATGAATGGAATGAAGCATTTGCCGTCCTCAGTGAAAATGTGCGGCAAAATGGAGGGGAAGCCAAGACAAGTGCAGCTCCACCAAGCCCACTGATTCGCCAATTAAATGTCAAATAGGCAGTGCAAATACGGGGTCTTTCCCCCGTGCCAAGCCCCCGCAACTGACGGGGTTGCAAGTGTGCTCTGTGGCGCTTAATTTTCCATTTTATTTGATTTTCGCCCTACCTTATCCTTAGGCCAAAGATCTCAATTTGAGACCATCCTTTTTTTGCGTTAGCAATTGGCTTCGCTGGATGGTTCACACACCACACGAATGTGTGCGCAACTTAAGTTGTGCGGAGCCCCGGCCCGAGTTTCACTTGGAGAGAGTGGACTCATGCGGACAGTCAACAGTCAACATAATATATACAAAATGCACATGAGATTTCATGTTGGATGCTTCACCTATTCAACTTGTACAACTACAAAATGCAAATGATATTTTGTGTTGGATGCTTCAACTAACTCAACATATACAACTACAAAATACAAATAAAGATTTGAAAGGAAACAACTACAAAATGAATGCAAATACAAAAAGGTTGGCCCAACTCCATTTTTTTGTACAAAACGACCCCTGGCTAGCAATCTGTACTGTAGCCCAAGTCCTCCCCTTTATGTAGCTGTTATTTGATCCCGGATGGAAAAAGAAACTTGTTGCTGACAGACAATGCAATAGCACGGTCTCAAACAACCTTGAGAGTTTGCCTATCCAAGGTTCGATCCAAGCATGTGACACAAACCAGTGAGGTCTCTGCAATTGAATCGCCATGAGCTCTACCATGCTGCAGCCCTTTTTCGCATAGCCGTCCTGGGATTCTGCATAATGTTGCCAATTAAAAAAGAAAAACATGAGATTCCTCAAATTGGAAAATGTTGTCACATCATCAACAAATCCAGGCTTCGGTGGCTGGTTTGATGATCCAGTGATTCGCATGATACAAGTTGAAGGTCTCAAACTGCAGCCTTGTCCCACGCTGTTCTCCGAACGTTTCGCACCATCTGTCAGCCATCTTGGAGATGAAAGCAACGATCTTTGCCAATTGCTCGCGCGTGATCCCTCGCTCTGCAGTATCTTCGATGCAGAAAGGCTCCTTCGACGGGTCCACCAACAATTGCAGCAAATGAAATTGGAATGGAATTCAAAAAGCATTGTGCAGTACCCTCACAAGGTGCAATCATGGGCCTGCAATCTATTGGTACTCTCGCCTTTGCTTCACAAGTTCTCAATGCAGTTCCTTCCCCCCATTTAATTCAGGAGCAGGTATACGTTTTACAAGCCACCAGTGTCCAGGGTATGTTGAAACCACTAAATCCAATAACACTGAAATTGAATCGATTCATCACACTGCTGCATTTGTTGGTGTTTGTTGGTATTTGGTGGTATTTGTTGGTACGAGTATTGTTGGCATATAGATTCTAAATTGTGACTGGCCACTGGCTAGTGAGGATTTGGCATGTTTGTCTCCTGGTTGGTGATCTCTGAGTAGTTTGTCAAGACCAAACTGCTGTAGCCAGTTGCCTCCACAATGTCATCGCACTGTAGCTGGCAGACCCCACTTGAAAGCAACTTGTTCCCATGCCATGGATTCTCTGGCAAACGCTCACGTAGCAGTAAAATGATGTCAGCTGCAGTGCTCAAGGCAGTCAACGGGATGTCGAAGTGACCAAATTCGGGACTATCCACAGAAACCGACATGAGGCAGCGAGTCCTTTGCGCTGTCCAGCAGTACGAATTACAGTAATTGCAGTCTATAACACGTGGTCTGCAGGAACTTTCTCTTGAGAAACATGAGATTGGCTGCTTTGTTCTTATGTGGTTGCTTGACTGATGTGGTTTTCATGTCAAAGTCGATAGCGCCGTACAGTGCAAATGCGGTACAAGTTCGTCTTGAGAAAACGCCAGAGGGGCAAAAACAACCAAACCACCTTCAAGACAACATGCAATAAACATGGCCAACATGGCCAACATGTCCAAAACAACCAAAACCACTTCACAGAACCCTTAAAAAAGGAAGCCATGTCTAAACAGCTGGAATACATCTTCAGATATTATACTGTATTACGACATGTTTTGATCCATCATGCCAATCTCAAATCTTCAATGCTTGGTTTCCACACTCTTCCAGAACCACTGCAGGGAGGTCCTGCAGGTGTTGAACCCACACCAGCGAATGACGCGAAATCGCCTAAGATTCTGTTGCACCAAGATCGGGGGGCATCAAGTTGGCTTTGCCCGGAACCCTAAGGGGACAGGGCAGCGAACATGCTCTCCAATTTCCAACAACTCTAATTCCAAGGACAGCAGCTGACGTGGCGTCCTCTGGCAGAGTTGGTGGCAAAATGCACCTTTGCGGCGCTCAGGATCAGACAGACGAGCGAAAAGCCAACGGACGAGTTTCACAACATTTCACGACTAAAGAACCACGTGAACGACAGTATGTAGTAATGTAATTCCTCCGAACTTTGAATTTCTGAAATGTACATCCTCCAATAGCGTAGCCTGGCCATGGAAACCCAATGGTTCAATAGGAAAATCAACTGTAAAAGCAGGATTTCCTATCACCAGGTTTCACAACCAAAGGAGGGCCTCAACATCTCTCTGGGACAGGGAAGGTGGACCCGGGTTTCTCTTGGAATACCGAGCCTCAACCGAAATTCGGAAAATCGTTGTCTCTCAATGCAGTTGACCCATCCAAAATCCATGGGCCGCATAGTGCTTGAAAGATGATGGGAATGTATGCAATCTTCCAGATGTTCCAGAAATGTTGCTGCCAATGATATCCAATGATAATCAAGGTCATAATCCCGTTGTTTTCATGATAAAAATTCGTGTTACTAGTAGTATGTCAATTAGTATCAACTCTAAATTCCTGGCCATGTCCTCACCCCACGACTCTCGAAACTCGTCGCGCAATGCTGGGCGTTCGAGCCACTGCAGTGAGTTTTTCCTGCAGCGCTGGGATGAAGCCCTCATCGTTTTCCCCGTGCGAAGCCCATTTCCACTGGGGACATAGTCCCAGCAAATGATGGACTTTTGGATAAGGCGCCCTTTATCAGGATATGACTGGTGTCTAAATATCGGAATCCCCACAGTTGTGTAATGGTGTGTGCACATGCGAAAAGCCGCTAATATGGAGCAGCTTGCAGAAAATAGTCACATGGTTGTCCTTCATCGGTCCACACATTGAGTGGTGTAAAGACCGCAAACAATGGAAACCATGTCGACTTGAAGGTGCTGAACTTCCATACAAGTTCTGGCATTGATAAGATGTTGTAAGCGTGTAAGTGTATATGGAAAAACCCTAACCCTTGCTGCATCATCCTCCATGGTAGAAACCCTGGCAATTGTCACTATCTGCAACGCTTTCCTCAAGCGATGCACCAAAACAATCCAAAACATTTGTGAGATCTTTCAGGGTCAAGTCCAAGCACCTTTTTCCAAGCTAAGCCATGGATTTTGATCCAATGGACCGACCCCACCAGATTCTGGATTCAAATGGTGTTAGATGGTGTTATGCTGTATGATGTTGTCATGTTCTCAAAAGGGATGGCCATACACCCACAACTTGTCGAAACTCAAAAATTCTCGGCGTGATGTTCCCATTTGGAGCCATTGGTGCCTGGTCCAAGGCGCAGCGTGCCGAATGGCAGCACTCAGCGCTTCACGTGGTCGACACAGTGGTTACACCTGTCTCAGCGGTTTCTTTCCACGTTTTTCAAAGAAACAACTTCTGTTCTGCTCCCTTCAGACTCTGTCTTTTCCTTGTTGGAAGTCTTTCACCACAAGAGGGCCAATCTGGAACCCTACAAAGACTGAAAACGAGTTTCCAAGCAGAGGCAAGCTGTAAATACCGGGGAAGACATCCCAACAATGGAGGTTGAAAACTTACAGAGATCACACCATGAAGACTTCGACTGAAGACTTTCACAACTGTGATGACTTCGACTGGACATTCCGATGCCTCGGTCTGCAAACGTCTCTCCAGTTGCGCGCCAGGTGCCACTGCCACCTTGGACCTTGGTCGCCCAACGCAGGTGCTACTCTCAAAACGCCCCAAAAATAGCGAAACAAGAATAGAATGCAATAAATTTCATGAGGACAAACCATATGAAATGCATTGCAACTAGATTCAAAATGATTCAAAGGGGTTGTTGGAAGTAGGTGAACTGTGAAATCTATACCCAGGAATCAGTCCTAGCCTCGTCACAATATGGAAAAAAAAATGACCACAACCCTATCAAGCGGGCAGATGGCAGAGCACCCCATCATTTTCGCCGAAACAAACAAAAAAAGAATCCTTCATCCGCATAGCCGGACATCTCAGTTGACCATCTCACCGTTTGAAACACGTTATATCCGAACAAATTGCGGGCAACTCACTGAGACCATTGCCCCACAGCCAAAGCTCTTGCAGGCTTCCAAGCCCTGAAAACATATTGGCCCAGACTTCAGGGGGGAACTCGCCGAGTTTGTTGTCACTCAGCAAGAGCCCCTGCAACCTGCCGAGCCCCGTAAACAGATTATCCCAGACTTCGACAGGCAACTCGTTCAGCCTGCACTCATCGAGGAAAAGTATTTGCAGGTTTCCCAGCGTGGAAAAGGCTTCAGCATGCAACTTGCTGAGATCGTTTTTGCTCAAGTCAAGCAGCTGCAAGTGGCTGAGCTCTGCAAATAAGTTGGACCAGACTTCAGAAGGCAACTCGCCGAGTTTGTTGGACCTCAGGTTCAGCTTCCGCAAGTTGCTAAGACCTGCAAAGAGATGGGCCCACACTTCGGCAGGCAACTGGCCGAGTTTGTTGTTCCCCAGTTTGAGATCTTGCAACTTTCTGAGCCCTGAGAAGACTTCAGCAGGCAACACACTGAGTTCGTTGTATTGCAGGTCCAGCTCCTGCAAGTTGATGAGCCCTGAAAAGACTCCCGCATGCAACCGAGTGAGCGAGTTGTACCCCAGGTTGAGCTTCTGCAAGCTGCTGAGACCTGAGAAGACTTCAGCAGGCAACTTGCTGAGTTCGTTGGGCCTCAGGTCCAGCTCCTGGAGTTTGTTGAGCCCTGAAAAGATTTCGCCTGGCAATTCAGTCAGTTTGTTTGAGGCAAGGTCGAGGGTCCGCAACAAAGGAGTCTTATCAAAGATGCCGCTTGGCAGCGAGGTCAACTTGTTTTCGCTCAGATCGAGAACTTGTAGCCGCGGGCTGTGCTGCAAAAGCTCTTGAGACAGCACGCTCAGCTCGTTTCCATATATCCGTCTGAAGCCAATATTGGCTTCAGTATAGCCCCCCAGCAAGAATTTCTCCAGGGCTGGCATCGGGCGCAGCAAGTCTTCTGGCAACACCCTCAATTGGTTTTGGCTCAGCGACAAGATTTTCAAGTTTGACAAGCCCGTGAACGTGTCTGACTCCACCTGTTGCAAACCCAAGCGGCCCAGGTCCAAGAGCTGCAGGCTCTCCAATGGGGCAAACACATTTTGAGGCAAAACAGACAACCGATTCCCAGAGAGCGACAACCGTTGCAAGCCCCATAAAGGGGTGAAGGCATCCCCTGCAACACTTGTGATGTCCTGCTCACTCAAACTCATGTCTTTGAAGCTCAGAACACCTACAAGGCTGCAACTCGCAAGGTGCTGTGTACCATCTTTCTTTGGGCCACAACGGCACGGAAAGCATCCGAAATCAGCTGTGTGAATCGGGTAGAAGTGCGTCGAAAGCAGCAGAGCAAGGATCGTGACCAGCAAACAGGGCGAATACCTAAGTGGCAGTTGTAAAAACAAGCAATCAAACAGAACACATCCATCACGCCCCACTGGGGTCACGACAGCATGGCTCAAACTAATTTCATGACGAAACCCAAATCTCAGGTGGCTGGGTACAGATGTCCAAAGTAGTCGTTTGGAATCAACCACAAAATTTCAATTCCGGCAGTGCTTGTTGGGTTTCAATGGTCTGGGACTGGTGCATCCCGGATGCTTGGAGAAATTCCTAATTTGCACTTTTGGACAAACCAACAGCTGGATAAACTTCTGAACCCTTGGAACCTATCGTGACCAGCAAGCAGGGCGAATACCTTTGCAGCGGCTGCCAAGAAGTCAAGCAAAGAAATCCGTCACAGCCCGATGCGACGAAAAGGCTGGCCACTACAGCATGGGAAAAACTCATAACAAAACAGAAACCAGGTCTCAAAGATTCTCAAAGTTTTGGGCATTGAAGATGTGAAAGGAATCCAAAGTTTTAATGAGGGACTGCCTGTGGAGGGAACACCACCCAAGCCCAAGATTTTGCAAAAAATACAGTGTGGACAAAAATGTGAAACCGCTAGCAGCCGGCCACTTCTGAAACCTTAGAATTCTGGAACCTTGGAACGCTGGTACTTTGCAACCTTGAACCGTATGGTTACAACCAAAACTGCGAACCCTGGCACCTGCACCTGCAGGAAACCTTTGGAACCCTGTTTGGGGACAAGAACGTCATAAGTGGCGCATGCTTCCAGTCCCAAAACAAATGTTCAGCATGTTGAGCAAAAAGACAAAGCTGGAAAAATAACAGGCCTTCTCTGCACCAACTTGTTTACTCGAAATGGAAATACAATGGCAACAGATTACGAAACCACAATGGCTTGAAAATTGCCGAAACGACATAGAACTAAACTAATGCAGCCAAAACGCAATGCTTTGCAAAATATCCTGGACCTCTTTGAGCAAGAAAATCTCGATGGGCTCAGCAGTGACTGGGAAGCAGAGTTCGGTAAGCTTTGCAACTTCTTCCAGTAGGTCGATCGATCGCTTCGCTCTAAGGCGCGGCAAACAGTGCAAACATGTGCAAGTGAATAGTAGACAGCAAAGAAACCAAAAAAGTCAGCTGGGAACGCAAATGCCGGGTCCAATTCTGCTTGGAAGTTCACCGAAGCCTCATCCCCGAAATTTCCTGAAATGGCTTGGCCCAGCTGCAGTTCGTAGATGGCCAGCAAGGTGATGATGAGGTATGTGCTGGTGTAAGCAATATCAAGAACCGCATCCATCATCGCAGCACCCCGGCGCACCCACTTCACCGAGGGGAAGGCCAACAGAATGGTTGGATAGATGCTGTTCAGACATAGGAAACCCACAAAAGCCCAATAACATCCTTCAAACGCATCTGAATGCTTTGGAGCTGAATGGAATGCAAATGACACAAGGCCACCCATGATTTGGAGCTTTCCAAAGGCCTGTAGCATCACTGTGAATAACTGCAGCATTGCAACTTTGAAGCCGTAGAGCTTGCCTTCAATGCCAAAATACTCCTCGTAGAGCAGCTGGGTGGGTTTCAACGGTCTCAACTTGATATTGGCTGACCGACACCGGCGCAAGTCGCTCAGGAGGACGATGATCAAGGCCAGGTATGGCAAAGAGAAAACAAGGGAAGGCAACAGCTGCGAAAGGCTCTCCTCCAACCATCCAGAATCAGCAGCGACAGCCTCCGGCGATCTCCCATCACTGGGCTCAACTGTCTGCTTGAGAGCAAAGGCATCTCGGATCAATTGTGGAAGCTTGGAACGGATGAAAGGTGGACTGTACCGCACAAAGTACTGCCCCCCAAGGTACACTGCTGCCAGTAATGAGCTGATCCGAAGCAAAGCAACAACACCGACCACCAATCGTGATTGCTGTGCGGGTCGCCCAGACACAAGCAAAGGATCTACCTGCAAACTGCCTGCCAGAAGTCCCACCTGTTCTGCCAAGTGGTGCACATCATCCACTTGATTCTCCAGCTTTGTCAAAGAGGCTTCGCGGAAACGGATCGTGGCTAAATAGTGGTTGATCTTGACCACCATCTCGGCACATCTGACACCAGCATGGACTGAAGCAAAAGAATCGCGAGTACGCACGATCTCAATTTCCCTCAACTCATCATGCTCTGCTCTGGTTTTTAGAAAGCAC
Source organism: Cladocopium goreaui (assembly GCA_947184155.2). Lineage (NCBI taxonomy): Eukaryota > Dinophyceae > Suessiales > Symbiodiniaceae > Cladocopium > Cladocopium goreaui. The sequence continues at coordinate 376,606 of CAMXCT020006530.1, forward strand.
CACGCACTGAGCATTTTCTCCCAATCGTCGAAGAGTACCTCGCAATACAAGAGATCTAAGATTTTGTCCCATCCACCTTCTCGCACGACAGCCTCTTGTGCCATCGGCAGTGTCATCAATACAGGCCGCAAATCTTGACGAGATATGGAACCGGGCTGCTCCTCCAAGAATTCTCGCAGTGGAAGGCACAGATTCTTGTCGAAGTCATCAAGATGCTTTCTGGTTTCGACGAAGTGTTCCGTCAAGCTTGTGACTTGATGCTGGGCAATATCGTCTCTACCCCAATCACCAAAAAGCCTGGACATGTCATTCTGCAAATTCTTTGCATACAAAGCTTCCGATTCAACTTCAAGCCTCCTTGACAGTGTTTGCATTCTGTTGAGCCGAGCTGTGGTGTAAACAATGCTGACAATTGCAATTGAGATAACAATCAGAAAAATCAACGTGCCAGACACTCCTGTTGACTGAGAAAAGGCATAACTTGCAACGGGCAACAGGCTGAGAACCAGAAGAACCAACAAGAATCGGCTCTCTACCTCTGCCACTGCTTGTGCAAGAATCAGCACACTAAGCTCCACATTCTGGCGCCAAGCATTTACCGCAACACAAATCCTCTTGAAAAGGCCCGACCAGCGGTGCCTTTCACAGTAACCGCTCTCAGAACAGTGAAAAGACTGACATGAAGGATGGCTGCATGGGAACGGTTTGTTTTCATCAAACATCTCCTGTGGAGTGCTGTGACTCTCTGTCTCTGCATCTTCTCCAGCTGATTCGTCAGTGCTTGTGGCGCTGGACCTGCCAAACCTGGTTGGCTCAAAGTACACTGAGCTGACATGTGGCAGCTGGCGGGCACTGAGTTGTCGCATGCGTTGCCAGATGAAACGGAAGCTCCGGGTGCAACGCCCTTTGATGACACTGCCAAAATCAACAGGAGCAAATCGAGCGAACCATTCTCGCTTTGGCAAACCTTCAATATTCACCCACGTGTCCAAGCTGCCTCGCAACCATTTCAGTGACTTGATGGATTGGTGAAGTTCCATCCTCGCATCAATCGACACCTGGCCACATCCGCTGAGATCAATAACTATACTCTCCAGGTTTCGAGAAGACTGCAAAGCAGAGCTGAAGCATCCGAATTCTTCCAAACATGGCAAGTTCATGAACCTGCAGCCACTGGACCGTGGCAGCTGAGAAAAATCAAAATAACAATATCATATCCATGGAATCAAAAAGAAAGCGCAGCAAACAATAAGCTGAAAATCATATTTTTTGCTGGTTCAAGATGAAGAAAAATGTGAATGGAAATTCACAACTCAGCGCACCATAGCTCCAAGTACATGAGGTTCTCCATTTCTCTCATGGCAACTCCAAGCCCTGCCGCAGTCCTGAAGTGTGCGGAACCTGTGAAGCGCAAATTCAACTGGACCAAAGACTTCAAACACTGCACCGAAGATGTAAACATGTCCAGAGTCTCAAGACCCGAGAATCCCAGATCCAATCGCAAAACGCGCAACTCTGCAGGAAGGCTTTGGATCAGCACATTGAGCTCATGGTCAGAGAAAATCCGGCATCCAGTCAGTGAAAGCTGCACTATCTTTCTACCAACGTCTGCCTTTACAGCTGTGGCCAGGAGTTCAGTGCATCTTCCTTGAAGGACAAATCCGTACCGGCTGCATAAAGCGAAGTGCGAAGCAAGAGCTTCATCTACTCGCTGGAAATTGGGATCCCCCGTGGGATACGACTGCAAAAGCTCAAAGTCGCAAGTTCCAAGACGAGAAAAGGCAATGCTGTTCAGAATTCGCACTTTGTCGATGTTCTGCGTGGCATGAGCTCCCTTGAGCGGTTGAACATTCACATTTCTAATTATGCAGCTCACTTTGTGGAAAAAGAGGAAACTTGGAATAAAATATCATACTGTGACATGAAAACAATGAACCATGGGTATTCAATGGATTGTCCAAATACATAAATTCGCTTCTCCACACAACATCAAAACAGCAAAAGTTTCTTGCAATCCTGCACCAAGTTTCTTCGATTTTGACCTTCAAGCCCTTTTCCAAAAGGTCCAGAGGAAAGTGACGCTCACGAGCTGCTTTGTGGTGCAACCCGATGATGCCGATCATTCGACTTTCTGCTCCAGCAAGTCCATCAGTAAGCACATGAGCCTCAGAGATCAACAAATTTGGAACGGTCAAAACATCACTTTTCACTTATCACCTCTTTGTAAAGATATATGGAAAGGGATGCTTACAGTAAGGTGATGTGACAAGGTTCACCATGGTGCAGAAATGGGGTTACGGTAAAGGCGATGGTCTCAACCTTTCGAGCAGACCACGCAAAGGAAATGTCCACACAAGGCCGCCACTTCTGTGTCGAGTAGCTTTGTCATATGCGTCAGTGGCTCCCACATCAAGCAGTAAACGTCGTCTGGACCAGTTGCCCTCTCGATGTTCGATCGCCTTAGTCGCTTTTAGGGTGAAAATACCGGAATTGTCTACACCAGTGTCTCCTTCGATCCACTATCTACTGAAGCATTGCCTGCCTTTACGAACATGACCTGGTGTTGCTCCTGCTCGTTATCCCCCATTCACATGTATGCAAATCAACCAAGCGATCATGCTGTTTGGGTTGTGTTTCGCATTTTGCACTGAAACAAGCTAGCTGCTAGCTGGACTCAAAACGTGTCCCTTCAAGCAGAACTCACGAACGAAAAAAACTCACGTTCATGTCACATGTTTCTCGTTCTATGATGCTTTCTCGCACTTCTAGGAATTTCTAAGGCTGGGGCAATGGCTTCCTCGAAGCAGCACCAAATCCTTTCGAAAGGCGTTGTTGTTGTTGTTGTTGTAAGCGGACGTCAACCTGCTCCTCACCGAAGTGAAGTAGTTAAGACGCCATAGTATGCCATCTGCGAGAATCAAGTTCCCATACTTCTCCAAGCAAAACACAAAAGAAGCGAAACCTGCCTGAAAAAAAGAAGTAAACACAGTGCGCCAGCTAGCATTCCGCAAGGAATGTTTGTTGATCAAGTACGACTTGCCAAAAAGGTAAAGTCCGTAGCCGCTGCAGACGCCAAACTGCTGCAGCCCAAGCCACGGCTCGCTGATGTCGCTGCACAGCCGCAGCGATCATGGAGCGTGAGTCACGCAACACCTCACCTGCCTGAGCATCGGCTGTCGCATTGAGAACGCGGCAGAGATGAACATCAATCCAACCATCTGGTGGTGTCCAGTCAGGCACCTTGTTGTGAGAAGGGATCCAAATGCAAACAGTGCCCTGAATCAATAAGCCGCTGATCCGCTGCCAGAAAAGCGGCAAGTCACCCTCCCAACGGCCAGTGCTAATGCCTCGCTGAAGCCGCCGCACCAAAGCCTGATTGTCAATCAAGAGCATCACCGGTCTGTTAGCTGCAGAAGAGGCTAAACAGGCTTGCAGAAGAGCAGCACGCTCACCTGCAGCAGGTGTTTGCTCAAAACCAGTCACGGCACCTTGAACAGTGGTGCCTGAAAGTGTCGAAACCGCCCAGCTAGCTCTTTGCCATCGATCACAGGAAGTAGCTATGATACAACTGCCGTCCAAACCCAAGGTGGGTCGCTGAAGAGGATCGAATTGCTGAATAAAAGTAACCAAAGCAGGATCTGCTACCATGTTGGAAAAAGGCAACACAGGAGGAGCATCCACAAGTGGAACCAGCAAACGACGTTCAGTAGCGCTCCTGAACTCACCATCCCATGGCTGCGCTTGGCAGTGAAAAGTGAGATGTTCTCGATCAGGAGACCGCAATCCACATTCACAACTCAAAGCAGAACCAAAGCGCTCTGTGACCCTGCCATCCACTGCAGCACCAGTCAAAACCCTGCGACTGTAGTAATCCATGCCTAAAGCTGCATTTGCCTGAAAAAGGAAAACCGGCTCCTTGCCGTTTGGCCATCGACCATCCGTTTTGGTGTCTTTAGTCCACAAACCAACGAGCCATGAATGGATAGCGGCTTTTTGCAAGCTTTTCAAAGACATCCACCCAGGTTTCAAAATCCCAGCAGGCGTGTGCCACAGGCCATCGTCAAGTCGCCATTTCCAATCTTTGAGCACTGCTTTCCAGCGAGGAGCAGGCGAGGTAGCTGCAGGCAACCCTTGGGCACGGCGGCATTGCCGATTCCATTCCGCCCGGGCGGCGGTGAACTGGAGCGCAAACATCGGATGTAGTCTTGCAGAACCCAAAGAATTCCAAAAGAGCAGCCGGCTCCTACCTGGAGGAGCCCTTCGACCCCAAAGTGCAGTTTCGATCATAGATGTCCATGTTCGAATGGTTCTTGCACTGAAGTGATGAAAAGCACCGGACCAAGCAAATAAAGATATCACCAACTTATGCACCAATGCAATGCGAGTGCCTAAGTGCTGTGCTGCCAAACGAATTTTGAGACATCGTCGCTGAATGTTGTCACTGACAATATCCGCATCAACACAAGAACTGGGGCGTGACAAATTGTATTGAATGCCAAGCAGTGTGAAAGTATCCGCAGGTACACCTACTAAATCTTTCTTCTTGCGCACCTTGGCAACCAGATGCGGTTTGGTGGCGAAGCTAGCCAATTTGTCAGGGTGAAGTTCGAAGCCGAGAATAGCATCGGCTTGCGCTCCCGCAGTCATGGCGTTGATGACCACTTCAAAACTTTGACAACCTTGTTTCCACATGGTGCGATCGTCCAAATAAATAGCCAAAGAAATCCTTGGTTCCTGCCGTTTGACAAACCTCACCCAAACGGTCATCAAAGCGTTCAGTAGCGCAGGGCTGGCTGGACAGCCTTGCAACAAACCCCGTTGAGCAAAAACCGGATGAGGGTGATAAGAACCTTGCCAAGCAAACCAACGACGCTGTAGCTGAATCCAAAAGAACTCCCTCAGACATCTGCATAGCTCTGTAGAATGAAGTGCTGCGTGGATTGCTTTTGATATCCTCTTCCACGCAGTGCTGGTTATTGGCATATGCACAAACCCAATAGAATGTACTACTTGAGAGTTCTCGCACCAGAGCATGCTGCTCCAAGCAGGCCAGAAACTTACAAACAGGCTCCTCACAGATCTGCCCAACACAAAATTGGACGTGCTTCAAAGCAATAGATTGACTTTCATCTATCATTACGCTGGATGTTCATTTCTTTTTTGATACAGCATCCTATTGAGGGTCCGAAATGAACAAGTCCAAAGCTCAACCAAGGCTTCTAGGGGAATGTGAATTATTAGCGGAAAAAGTAACTTGTTACTGACAGACAACGCAATAGCAAACTCTCCAAAATCCTCAAAAGTTTGCCTATCAACCAAGGCTCGATCCAAGCATGTGACACAAACCAGTGAGGTCTCTGCACTTGAATCGCCATGATCTCAACCATGCTGCAGCCCTTTTTCGCATAGCCGTCCTGGGATTCTGCATAATGTTGCCAATTAAAAAAAGAAAAACGGTAGATTCTTCAAATTGGAAAATGTTGTCACATCATCAACAAATCCAGGCTTCGGTGGCTGGTTTGATGATCCAATGATTCGCTTGATACAAGTTGAAGGTCTCAAACTGCAGCCTTGTCCCACGCTGTTCTCCGAACGTTTCGCACCATCTGTCAGCCATCTTGGAGATGAAAACAACGATCTTTGCCAATTGCTCGCGAGTGATCCCTCAGTATCTTTGATGCAGAAAGCCTCCTCCGACGTGTGTGGGGCGACCAACAAATGTGGCAAATGAAATTGGAATGGAATTCAATTGAAGCATTCTGCAGTAGCGAAGGTGGAATAATGGGCACAGCGTTTGTTGGTATTCGTTGCTGGTTTGTTTCTGAATTCATGCTTTGCGATACACAAAAGACTACTGAGGACTTGGGATGTTTTGTTGTACAGTACACAATCTGTCTTGCGTCTTTTTGCCAAAAAAAAAGGAACAAAGAGGCAGGTGTGTCTCCTGGTTGGTGATCTCTGAGTAGTTTGTCAAGACCAAAGTGCCGTGGTGGGTTGCCTCCACAATGTCATCGCACTGCAGCTGGCAGACCCCACTTGACAGCAACTTGTTCCCATGCCATGGGCTGTCTGGCAAACGCTCTCGTAGCAATAAAATAATGTCAGCAGCGGTTCTCGAAGCAGTCAGTTTGATATCAAAGTAACCATGTCCAGGAATATCCACAGAGACCGACATGAGGCAGCGAATCCTTTGCGCTGTCCAGCGGCACGAATTATATAAGTCCAGTCTGTAACAATACACAGATTTGTCCATGGTTTATCAAATACTTTCTCACTTTCTCTTACGCAACATGAGATTTGGCTGCTTTGTTCTCAATGTGCTTGGCTGGCCGTTTCATGTCCAGGTGAGTGTCACCGAATGCTGTGGTACAGGTCCGTCTTGAGAAGCGGAGACAATCTGCAACACCTCCAAAAGAACCAAAAGAACCAAAAGAACCAACACAGTAAACATGACCCACACGTCTCAATGCTTGGTTTCTGAGCTCTTCCAGGACCTCTGCAGGGAAGTCCTGCAGCTGTCAAGCCTAATCAAGCCTAATCAAGCCTAATGCATATCGTGGATCAACTTTGTTTTGCCGAACCCTGAAGGATCCTAAAGGATCCTAAAGGATCCTTCTAACAACTCTGTTCCAACATAGTGCGACAACGAGGTGGCGTCCTCAGATGGCATGCATCATGGTGGCAAGATGCACCGAATGTCCATGCTGCCGGGTGGTACCGGACAAGCTTGCAACGCCAAGTGGGGGCAACGGACAAGTGGTGTCACGACTCAAACCAAACTGTGAAAAGGTAAACTTTGATGAACTTTGAACTTCTTTTCCCTCCAATCAAACCTGGCAATGAAAACTCAATTTTCAGTACAGGAACATCAACTGAAAGTCAGCTCCAAAAGCAGGATCTCTGATCACCAAATTGAACTACCTACCGGAAACATGTTGGAAGTGCCACCTGCTAGGATCAACATTTCAGGCACTAGGTGGACCCACTGGACCCAACTCCACTTTTCTGAGACAAAACAGATTCCAATTACGTTTGCTCAACATATTTCAAAGGCCTCAAATTTGTTAAAAAACACAACGGAAATCCGAAAACCTCCGCGGAACCTTCTCCCTTGACGCCAGTATGAATCTATCGGTTCCAGCTCCACTTCCTGCCTCGCTGTCCAACTTGGCAGCCCCGCGGTTCGCCTCGTTTCCGAACCCGCTTGGGATGTGTTTTTCAACCAGGAAAACACGTGAAATCCATCGGAGGACGTGGAGCTGAAATTTCCGGCATGTTTTGACAAATTCAGAGATCCCTACAACTTGGATAATTCCGATATTCAACGGAAAGTGCAATGCGTTTCGTCTCGCTTCGCACAGCTGGCCTTTCCACGCTCACTCGACCATATCGTATATGCCGTAGGATAAAATGGTATGAAAAGATCACTGAATCTTCTAGATGTTTCCAACATATGCTGCCACTGAAAAGCCACAATCCATCACAATCTCACTGTTTTCATGATTCATGATGATATAAAATCAACTTGTGTCAACTCGTGTCAGCTCAACCCCTGGTCGTGTCCTCATTACGACTCTCGCGCATCGTCTCTCCGGCCTGGCGTCCTTTCCACGCCACGTGGAGAACCCGCAGCTAGGTGACGTGACCTGCCGGTGCCCAGGTACCCAGGTGCCCAGGTCATGAACTGCATAACAACCCCAGGGTGAGTTCAACCAGACAATATGATGTATATTTATTAAACTTTATTTATATTTATCATTGATTTATGAATATCAATGAAAATATGATATCAATTGATATTGAAGGCAGTATCCCCGAGCATTGATTCTTGGGTGCGCAGCCAATGATCAAAATATCGGAACCCCATTCGCATTCCGTGCTGTGATCACCTGTAGGGCTTTTAGTGCAAAGCTATAGGCCCATAGGCCCACCTAAACTCACTCATTTACGGCCCTTCTCTACTAAACGATCCAAAGGAAAAGATCCGATTTTCATAATTTTTCCGGTTGGTTGTCGAAGATGTGGATCATATGCCATGTCGCAGTGGGCGGCCCATGGTTTTTATAAAACCGCATGATGATATTGTGACCGCCACTATGCCACCGTGCTGCAAGTGCGCCCACCAAGCCACGAACAAACAATTGGTCGTATTTCATTTTAGTTCTGATGTTCTGGATTCAAGTGGTGCTGTTTCAATGTGTGAATCGCGAAAAAAACATCAGAAAATTGCGACGCCCAGCTTTTCCGGCGCCTGGTCGCTGACTGTCGTAGCGTGGCCTGAGCACCAGGTGTGTCTTGCCACTGAGAACTCGAAACACCGTTGGATACGAACAGCACAAAGACACGTTTCGGTCGTTGAAGGGAACAGAAATTCCAAGAATCAGTCAGTGACAGGGCACGCCTTTCATCTTTAAAAAAACTGAAATAGCCTGGAAGGATCTGGAAGGTGTTGAGTCGGGACTTGTGTTTGGCCAGATGGAAACTTTGTTACACCTCTCTCAGCAGCTTCCTTCCAGGTTCAAAACAAACAATTTCTGTTCCGCTCCCGACAGACCTGATTGTTTTCTTGCCGGAGGGCTATACATTGAACCTTACAAAGAGTGACAATGAGTTTTCAGGTAGTTGCCAGCCAAAAAAAACAGCAAGACATGCCATCTCATCCCACAGCAATCGAGTCCAAACTCCAAAAAGTCACCAGGCGAAGCAGGACAGAAACTTGGATAAAACATGAGAAAACCATAAAACTATCATTAAACCCTGATGCCTTTGCTGACTGTGAACATAATTTTAATTCAAGTGCTCCCGGCCTCGGCCTTGGTGCTTGGAGACCGGCTCCGGGACCTCAGAGTCGTCACCAGAAACCCATGCAGCCTGGTTGAAAGAGCGCGACTAGAACCTGATCCCCAGGCAGCTCGACCCATCATTTTCGATCAGAAAGGACATCCTCTAAGCCGATCTAAGCCGGATATCTCAGGGATTCATCAGCAGACGATACTTGAACAAATTGCGGGCCACTCGCTGAGATCGTTTCCGTTCAAGTACAACTTCTGCAAGTTGTCGAGTTCTGAAAAAACATCATCCCAAACTTCAGCAGGCAACTCGCTGAGTTTGTTGGATCGCAGGTCGAGCTTCTGCAACTTGCTGAGCCCTGAGAAGTCTTCGGCACGCAAGTGAGTGAGATCGTTACTACTCAGGTCGAGAATCTGCAAGCTGCTGAGGCTTGAAAAGATGTTCGCAGGCAATTGGGCCAGTTTGTTTGAATCAAGGTAAACCTTCTGCAGGTTGCCAAGCCCAGAAAAGAACTCAGCGGGCAACTTGCTGATCTGGTTTAACTTGCTGAACATTGGCAATGTGTTATTTAAAACTGCCGCAAGATCGAATTCGTAAAGCAAACATAGAAGACGACTCACGTCCTCGTTGCGCACCTCCTTGCACTCGCCCAAGTTGAGCACGTGCAGGTTTCTGAGCCCTGCAAAGCCGTGAGAAGGCAACACACTGAGATTGTTGCGTCCCAAGTCGAGCACCCGCAGGTTACTGAGCTCTGCAAACAGGTTGGCAAAGGCTTCGGGAGGCAATTCATTCAGCTTGTTGTCAAAGAGATAAAGCCGTTGCAGGTTGCCAAGCGCAGAAAAGACTTCAGCAGGCAACTCACTGAGCAAGTTCGACCACAGGTCAAGCTTCTGCAACTTGCTGAGCCCTGAGAAGACTTCAGCATGCAACCGAGTGAGCGAGTTGTACCCCAGGTTGAGCTTCTGCAAGCTGCTGAGACCTGAGAAGACTTCAGCAGGCAACTCACTGAGCTCGTTTCCATACAAGTAAAGCTCCTGCAAGTTGCTGAGTCCTGCAAAGACTTCAGCAGGCAACTCACTGAGCGAGTTGTGTCTCAGGTCAAGCTCCTGCAACTTGCTGAGCCCTGAGAAGACTTCAGCATGCAACCGAGTGAGCGAGTTGTAGTTGTACCCCAGGTTGAGCTTCTGCAAGCTGCTGAGTCCTGAGAAGACTTCAGCAGGCAACTCACTGAGCAAGTTCGACCACAGGTCAAGCTTCTGCAACTTGCTGAGCCCTGAGAAGACTTCAGCATGCAACCGAGTGAGCGAGTTGAAACTTAGGTTGAGCTTCTGCAAGCTGCTGAGCCCTGAAAAGACTTCAGCAGGCAACTCGTTGAGCTTGTTCCACCCCAGCTGCAGCCAGGTCAAGTTGCTGAGTCCTGAAAAGACTTCAGCAGGCAACTTGCTGAGCTTGTTCCGTCTCAGGTCCAGCTCCTGCAAGTTGATGAGTCCTGCAAAAACTTGGGCAGGCAACTCACTGAGAGTGTTCCAACTCAGGTCCAGCTTCTGGAGTTTGTTGAGCCCTGAAAAGATTTCGCCTGGCAATTCAGTCAGCTTGTTTGAACGAAGGTCGAGGGTCTCCAACAAAGGAATTCTATCAAGGACGTTGTGTGGCAGCGAGGTCAACTTGTTTTCGCTCAGATCGAGAACTTGTAGCCGCGGGCTGTGCTGCAAAAGCTCTTGAGACAGCACGCTCAGCTCGTTTCCATCAACGATCAGTTTGCCCTCCTCATCAGATTTACCCCCCAGCAACAATTGCTCCAGGGCTGGCATGGGGCGCAGCAAGTCTCTTGGCAATGCGTTCAAACGATTTTGGCTCAGCGACAAGATTTTCAGGCTTGACAAGCCGGCAAACGCGTCTGACTCCACCTGTTGCAAACCCAAGCGGCCCAAATCCAAGAGTTGCAGGCTCTCCAACGGGGCAAACACATTTTGAGGCAAAACAGACAACCGATTCCCAGAGAGCGACAACCGTTGCAAGCCCTGGCAAGAGGTGAAGGCATCCTCTGCAACACTTGTGATGTCCTGCTCACTCAAACTCACATCTTTGAGGCGAAGAACGCCTACAAGGCTGCAGCTCGCAAGGTGCTTTGCACCATGATCCTTTTGGTGACAGCGGCACGGAAAGCATCCGAAATCAGTCGTGTCAATCGGGTAGAAGTGCGTCGAAAGCAGCAGAGCAAGGATCATGACCAGCAAACAGGGCGAATACCTAAGTGGCAGTTGTAAAAACAAGCAATCAAACAGAACAAATCCATCACGGCCCACTGGGGTCACGACAGCATGGCTCAAACTAATTTCATGACAAAACCCAAATCTCAGGTGGTTGGGTACAGATGTCCAAAGTAGTCGTTTGGAATCAACCACAAAATTTCAATTCCGGCAGTGCTTGTTAGGTTTCAATGGTCTGGGACTGGTGCATCCCGGATGCTTGGATAAATTCCTGATTTGCACTTTTGGACAAACCAACAGCTGGATAAACTTCTGAAACCTTGGAACCTATCGTGACCAGCAAGCAGGGCGAATACCTTTGCAGCGGCTGCCAAGAAGTCAAGCAAAGAAATCCGTCACAGCCCGATGCGACGAAAAGGCTGGCCACTACAGCATGGGAAAAACTCATAACAAAACAGAAACCAGGTCTCAAGGATTCTCAAAGGTTTGGGCATTGAAGATGTGAAAGGAATCCAAAGTTTTAATGAGGGACTGCCTGTGGAGGGAACACCACCCAAACCCAAGATTTTGCAAAAAATACAGTGTGGACAAAAATGTGAAACCGCTAGCAGCCGGGCCACTTCTGAAACCTTAGAATTCTGGAACCTTGGAACGCTGGTACTTTGCAACCTTGAACCTTGTGTATAGTTGCAACCAAAACTGCGAACCCTGGCACCTGCACCTGCAGGAAACCTTTGGAACCCTGTTTGGGGACAAGAACGTCATAAGTGGCGCATGCTTTCAGTCCTAAAACAAATGTTCAGCATGTTCAGCAAAAAGACAAAGCTGGAAAAATAACAGGCCTTCTCTGCACCAACATGTTTACTCGACATGTAAATACAATGACAACAGGTTACATAACCACCATGGTTTGGAAATGTTGACACAACCTAAAAGGAAACCAATGCAAACAAAACGCAACAACAAATCCGGGATCTCTTGGAGCAAAATCTCGATGAGCTCAGTGACCAGGAAGCAGAGCTCGGTAAGCTTTGCAACTTCTTCCGGTATGTCGATCGATCGCTTCGCTCTAAGGCACGGCAAACAGTGCAAACATGTGCAAGTGAATAGTAGACAGCAAAGAAACCAAAAAAGTCGGCTGGGAATGCAAATGCTGGGTCCAACTCTGCTTGGAAGTTCACCGAAGCCTCATCCCCAAAATTTCCTGAAATGGCTTGGCCCAGCTGTAGCTCATAGATGGCCAGCAAGGTGATGATGAGGTACGTGCTGGTGTAAGCAATATCGAGAACCGCATCCATCATTGCAGCGCCCCGGCGCACCCACTTCACAGTGGGTAAACCCAACAAAATGGTTGGATAGATGCTGTTCAGACATAGGAAACCCACAAAAGCCCAAAAACATCCTTCAAACGCATCTGAATGCTTCGGAGCTGAATGGAATGCAAATGACACAAGGCCACCCATGATTTGGAGCTTTCCAAAGGCCTGTAGCATCACTGTGAATAACTGCAGCATTGCAACTTTGAAGCCGTAGAGCTTGCCTTCAATGCCAACATATTCCTCATAGAGCAGCTGGGTGGGTTTCAGCGGTCTCAACTTGATATTGGCTGACCGACACCGGCGCAAGTCGCTCAGGAGGACGATGATCAAGGCCAGGTATGGCAAAGAGAAAACAATGGAGGGCAACAGCTGCGAAAGGCTCTCCTCCAACCATCCAGAATCAGAAGTGGTAACCTCCGGCAAACTCCCATCACTGGGCTCAACTGTTTGCTTGAGAGCAAATGCATCTCGGATCAATTGTGGAAGCTTGGAACGGATGAAAGGTGAACTATACCGCACAAAGTATTGCCCCCCAAAGTACACTGCTGCAAGTAATGAGCTGATCCGAAGCAAAGCAACAACAACGACTACCAATCGTGATTGCTGTGCTGGTCGCCCAGACATAAGCAAAGGATCTACTTGCAAACTGCCTGCCAGAAGTCCCACCTGTTCTGCCAAGTGGTGCACATCATCCACTCGATTTTCCAGCTTTGTCAAAGAGGCTTCACGGAAACGGATCGTGGCTAAATAGTGGCTGATCTTGACCACCATCTCGGCACATCTGACACCAGCTTGGACTGAAGCAAAAGAATCGCGAGTACGCACAATCTCTATTTCTCGCAACTCATCATGCTCTGCTCTGGTTTTGAGAAAGCACCACGCACTGAGCATTCTTTCCCAATCATCGAAGATTACATCGCAATACAAGAGATCTAAGATTTTGTCCCATCCACCTTCTCGCACGACAGCCTCTTGTGCCATCGGCAGTGTCATCAGTACGGGCCGCAAAGCTTGCCGAGATATGGAACCAGGCTGCTCCTCCAAGAACTCTCGCAGTGGAAGGCACAGATTCTTGTCGAAGTCATCAAGATGCTTTCTGGCTTCGACGAAGTGTTCCGTCAAGCTTGTGACTTGAGGCTGGGCAATATCGTCTCTGCCCCAATCACCAAAAAGCCTGGACATGTCATTCTGCAAATTCTTTGCATACAAAGCTTCCGATTCAACTTCAAGCTTCCTTGACGGTGTTTGCATTCTGTTGAGCCGAGCTGTGGTGTAAACAATGCTGACAATTGCAATTGAGATAACAATCAGAAAAATCAACGTGCCAGACACTCCTGTTGACTGAGAAAAGGCATAACTTGCCACAGGCAACAGGCTGAGAACCAGCAGAACCAACAGAAATCGGCTCTCTACCTCTGCCACTGCTTGTGCAAGAATCAGCACACTAAGCTCCACATTCTGGCGCCAACCATTTACCGCAACGCAAATCCTTTTGCCAAGGCCCACCCAGTGGTGCCTTTCGCAATAACCGCTCTCAGAAGAATGAAAAGAATGACATGAAGGATGGCTGCATGGGAACGGTTTGTTTTCATCAAACATCTCCTGTTGAGTGTTGTGAGTCTCTGTCTCTGCATCTTCTCCTGCTGATTCATCACTGCTTGTGGCGCTGGACCTGCCAAACCTGGTTGGTTCAAAGTACACTGAGCTGACGTGTGGCAGCTGGCGGGCGCTGAGTTGTCGCATGCGTTGCCAGATGAAACGGAAGCTCCGGGCGCAACGCCCTTTGACAACACCGCCAAAATCAACATGAGCAAATCGAGCGAACCATTCTCGCTTTGGCAAACCTTCAATGTTCACCCAAGTGTCCAAGCCGCCTCGCAACCATTTCAGTGACTTGATGGATTGGTGAAGTTCCATCCTCGCATCAATCGACACCTGGCCACATCCGCTGAGATCAATAACTATACTCTCCAGGTTTCGCAAGACTGCAAAGCAGAACTGAAGCATCCGAATTCTTCCAAACATGGCAAGTTCATGAACCTGCAGCCACTGGACCGTGGCAGCTGAGAAAAATCAAAATAACAATATCATGTCCATGGAATCAAAAAGAAAGCTTTGAAAGCGCAGCAAACAATAAGCTGAAAATCATATTTTTTGCTGGTTCAAGATGAAGAAAAATGTGACTGGAAATTCACAACTCAGCGCACCATAGCTCGAGGTACATGAGGTTCTCCATCTCCCTCAGGGCAACTCCAAGCCCTGCCGCAGTCCTGAAGTGCGAGGAACCCGTGAAGCGCAACTTCAACTGGACCAAAGATTTCAAACACTGCACCGTCGATGTAAACATGTCGAGAGTCTCAAGACCCGAGAATCCCAGATCTAATCGCAAGACGCGCAACTCTGCAGGAAGGCTTTGGATCAGCACGTCAAGCTCATGGTCAGAGAAATTCCGGCACCCGGTCAGTGAAAGCTGCACTATCTTTCTACCAACGTCTGCTTTTACAGCCCTGGCCAGGAGTTCAGTGCATCTTCCTTGAAGGACAAATCCGTACCAGCTGGATAAAGCGAAGTGCGAAGCAAGAGCTTCATCTACTCGGTGGAAATTCGGATCCCCAGCGGGGTATGACTGCAAAAGCTCAAAGTCACAAGTTCCAAGACGAGAAAGAGCTATGCTGTTCAGTATGCGAACCTTGTCGATGTTCTGCGTGGCATGAGCTTCCTTGAGCTGTCTAACATTCAAACTCATGATTATGGCTCGCTCACCTTCTGGAAAAAGAGAGAACTCAGAATGAGCCATATATATTAACATGCAAATGGAACAATGGACCATGGACCTTGTCCATTCAATCGATCGTTCAAATTCACAAATTGGTTCTCCAAACAACAAAACAGTAGAGGTTTCTTGCAGTCCCGCAGCAAGTTTCTTCGATTTTGACCTTCAAGCCCTTTTCCAAAAGGCGCAGAGGAAAGTGACGCTCACGAGCTGCTTTGTGGTGCAAGCCGATGATGCCAATCATTCGACTTTCTGCTCCAGCAAGTCCATCAGTAAGCACGTGAGCCTCAGAGATCAACAAGTTTGGAACGGTCGAAACTTTAAACATCACTTATTACTACATTCACCATGGTGCAGAAATGGGGGTTACGGTAAAAGGCGATGGTCTCAACCTTTCGAGCAGACTACCCAAAGGAAATGTCCACACAAGGCCACCCCTTCTGTGTCGAGCAGCTTTGTCATATGCGTCAGTGGCTCCCACATCAAGCAATAAACGTCGTCTGGACCAGTTGCCCTCTCGATGTTCGATCGCCTTCGTCGCTTTTAGGGTGAAAATACCGGAATTGTTTACACCAGTGTCTCCTTCGATCCACTATCTACTGAAGCATTGCCTGCCTTTACGAACATGACCTGGTGTTGCTCCTGCTCGTTATACCCCATTCACATGTATGCAAATCGCATTTTGCACTGAAACAAGCCAGCTGCTAGCTGGACAAATCAAAACGTGTCCCTTCAGGCAGAACTCACAAACGAAAAAAATTCACGTTCATGTCACCGTTTTTCTCGTTCTATGATGCTTTCTCGCACTCTAGGAATTTCTAAGGCTGTGGCCATGGCTTCCTCGAAGCAGCACCAAATCCTTTCGAAAGGCGTTCTTGTTGTTGTTGTTGTAAGCGGACGTCAACCTGCTCCTCACCGAAGTGAAGTAGTTAAGACGCCATAGTATGCCATCTGCGAGAATCAAGTTCCCATACTTCTCCAAGCAAAACTCAAAAGAAGCGAAACCTGCCTGAAATAAAAAAAGAAGTAAACACAGTGCGCCAGCTAGCATTCCGCATGGAATGTTTGTTGATCAAGTACGACTTGCCAAAAAGGTAAAGTCCGTAGCCTCTGCAGACGCCAAACTGCTGCAGCCCAAGCCACGGCTCGCTGATGTCGCTGCACAGCCGCAGCGATCATGGAGCGGGAGTCACGCAACACCTCACCTGCCTGAGCATCGGCTGTCGCATTGAGAACGCGGCAGAGATGAACATCAATCCAACCATCTGGTGGTGTCCAGTCAGGCACCTTGTTGTGAGAAGGGATCCAAGTGCAAACAGTGCCCTGGATCAATAAGCCGCTGATCCGCTGCCAGAAAAGCGGCAAGTCACCCTCCCAACGGCCAGTGCTAATGCCTCGCTGAAGCCGCCGCACCAAAGCCTGATTGTCAATCAAGAGCATCACCGGTCTGTTAGCTGCAGAAGAGGCAAACAAGCTTGCAGAAGAGCAGCACGCTCACCTGCAGCAGGTGTTTGCTCAAAACCAGTCACGGCACCTTGAACAGTGGTGCCTGAAAGTGTCGAAACCGCCCAGCTAGCTCTTTGCCATCGATCACAGGAAGTAGCTATGATACAACTGCCGTCCAAACCCAAGGGGGGTCGCTGAAGAGGATCGAATTGCTGAATAAAAGTAACCAAAGCAGGATCTGCAACCATGTTGGAAAAAGGCAACACAGGAGGAGCATCCACAAGTGGAACCAACAAACGACGTTCAGTAGCGCTCCTGAACTCACCATCCCATGGCTGCGCTTGGCAGTGAAAAGTGAGATGTTCTCGATCAGGAGACCGCAATCCACATTCACAACTCAAAGCAGAACCAAAGCGCTCTGTGACCCTGCCATCCACTGCAGCACCAGTCAAAACCCTGCGACTGTAGTAATCCATGCCTAAAGCTGCATTTGCCTGAAAAAGGAAAACCGGCTCCTTCCCGTTTGGCCATCGCCCATCCGTTTTGGTGTCTTTAGTCCACAAACCAACGAGCCATGAATGGATAGCGGCTTTTTGCAAGCTTTTCAAAGACATCCACCCAGGTTTCAAAATCCCAGCAGGCGTGTGCCACAGGCCCTCGTCAAGTCGCCATTTCCAATCTTTGAGTACTGCTTTCCAGCGAGGAGCAGGCGAGGTAGCTGCAGGCAACCCTTGGGCACGGCGGCATTGCCGATTCCATTCCGCCCGGGCGGCGGTGAACTGGAGCGCAAACATCGGATGTAGTCTTGCAGAACCCAAAGAATTCCAAAAGAGCAGCCGGCTCCTACCTGGAGGAGCCCTTCGACCCCAAAGTGCAGTTTCGATCATAGATGTCCATGTTCGAATGGTTCTTGCACTGAAGTGATGAAAAGCACCGGACCAAGCAAATAAAGATATCACCAACTTATGCACCAATGCAATGTGAGTGCCTAAGTGCTGTGCTGCCAAACGAATTTTGAGACACCGTCGCTGAATGTTGTCACTGACAATATCCGCATCAACACAAGAACTGGGGCGTGACAAATTGTATTGAATGCCAAGCAGTGTGAAAGTATCCGCAGGTACACCTACTAAATCTTTCTTCTTGCGCACCTTGGCAACCAGATGCGGTTTGGTGGCGAAGCTAGCCAATTTGTCAGGGTGAAGTTCGAAGCCGAGAATAGCATCGGCTTGCGCTCCCGCAGTCATGGCGTTGATGACCACTTCAAAACTTTGACAACCTTGTTTCCACATGGTGTGATCGTCCAAAATAAATAGCCAAAGAAATCCTTGGTTCCTGCCGTTTGACAAACCTCACCCAAACTGTCATCAAAGCGTTCAGTAGCGCAGGGCTGGCTGGACAGCCTTGCAACAAACCCCGTTGAGCAATAACCGGATGAGGGTGATAAGAACCTTGCCAAGCAAACCAACGACGCTGTTCACTGTAAAAATCAGCGAGTAAATCACAAATTGATGAGGGAGCACCGAACCATCGCCACACTTTAATGGCTGTCTGAGGGCAAACTGAATCAAAACACTTGCGAACATCAACTTTGCACCCGACCAAATCGACACGAGACTGCTTTGCCGCGCTGACAGCTTCGTAGAAACGTTCATGGACTTCCATGATGCCCTTGCCTGGTAGACCACCAAAAAGTTCGGGCGAAGCCCATTCCGCAATCCAAGGCTGTAATTTTTTCAGAGTGGCACTCATGCAAATACGCCACAGGACAGTGACAATGGCTAAAGGGCGCATGCCACCAGTAGCTTTTGGTAACAAAGCAATTCTAACATCTTTCCACATCGTAGGAACACAGCCATGTCGCAAGCAAGCATCCCAAAGAGCACCGACCTGATCCCAAAAAGCAATGGGAAGATTGCACAAATGGAGAGCTGTCCAGGCATCCATGCCCGGAGCCTTGTCCTTCGCTTTGAGCGCAATCCGAACCAATTCAGAACCACTAACCTGAATACAGTCATCCGGCAATGGATCGCTTGCAGAGCCAATCTGAGAGTACAACTGGTCCCCCAGATTCAAATTCGGAAGCGACCCTAGATTCCAATACCTCTCCCAATCCAATGCTGCGCACTTGGCCCTATCTGCAGGTAGAATGGGGCCATCAAAACTTGCAGTAGGACTGGCGGGCGGCACCTGTTTGACCCACCTGCCTAGTTTGGTGGCATTTTCCTGCACGCTGTCCTTCCACGCCTCCAAGCGTAACTTGGACGCTGCTGTAGCTTCTGCATTTGCCAATTCTAGCACTGCACTAACCAACCTGGGGTCATCCAAAGAGAAAAAAGCCAAAGAATGATGTAAATGAGGGCCATCACGAACCAACTTCTTCTCCAACTCTGGCAACGGGGCCTTTTGGTACTCCACCACTCTTCGTGCGAAGCGTCTGAGCTTGCGCTCTTTCACTGTTTGCAAAGAAGGCGCTTTTGAAGACGGAGGACTGGCAATTTGCTGCGGGCCCTGGCGCATAGCACGACCAGTTTTGCCACGTGCGAGAAGAAGAGATTCTGCGCAGTTGCTAAGTAAGGTCCAAGCAGAGTCCACGTTGCCTGTACTCAATGCATTTCCAAAATCGTCACATACTTCTTCCCAAGCACTTAGCCAAGAAGCTTCAGCAAGCTTTTCAGAATGCAAAGGGGCACCAACTGGGAGAGTCCACGGTGTGGATAATGAACCAGGCACATGCAAGTTGTAAACCACCGCGTCATGGTCAGCCACGCCAAGATGTTGCTCCCTACCAGTAATAATTAACCGAGGAGTGCACAAGCCATAGTCAATGACCACACCTGTATAAACACCTGCAGCAGTTCGATGTGTACCACCTAAAACACGATCTCCGCAAACCAGCTCATCACAGGACCGCCACTGTCCAGTAGCCAAAACGTTAGAAATTGGCCAACAATGAATTTCCAAATTGAAGTCACCCATGATCACTGTATCTTCACCACAAGCAGCAACAAACTCGAACAGCGCACCCAGCGCACGGCTGGCAGCTGTGCGATCTGAAGCATGTAAGTAAACATTGATGAGAATCAACGGCCTTTGCTGAGGTCTATAGAGTTTGACGGCCATGGATCTTTCCACAGACACCATGTCGACAGGAAGGGCCAAGGCCTCAGCAGGCCACTTTGTTAGAACCAATGTACCACCTTCCACTACATTTTTCGAATTTCTTCCTTGAGGGCCAGGAAAAAGTTGCCACCCGCGTGCCTTGACGGCACGAGTCACAGCATTCCAGCTGTGATTGTTAACTCTAGTTTCTTGAAGACACAGAACATGTAAATTCTGGAGCTGAGCAAAGTCAAGCACACCACCCAAGCGGCCTCCCAAGGACCGTACATTCATATTCCCCAACCGCATAGTGCTGTCAGAGCCCGTCATGGGTTCTGATCCACAGCGCCATCCTGCTGCAATCCCAAAATGTCCAAAGCTCGCGAAGCAGCTCGCTGTCTGGCACTTGGAGCCTGAGCCGCAAGAGGCACCAAAATATCCCTCTGGCCCTTTCGAAACTTAGTCCAAACCATTTTACGAGGACACTGACTTCCTGTAAGCCGTCTGATGTTGTTGACACAACGCTTGCAATGCACACAAGCAAAACGCACCGTAAAATTGGCAGGCCACACAATGGCCTCAATCTGATGCGTGCTGTCTGCTGCAGTATCAGTGGTGCGAACTGCTCCAGAGTCGATGATTTCCAAAACTGTGCGGGCACCCTTCTTGAGGTCATCGCTGATGTCTGCATTTTTGAGGCACGCACGCAATCTTTCCACCAACTGCTTTCGTTTGGGCCCTTTGCTGGAAGCATACTGTTCACAAGCAATCTTTGCCAAACGCTTCGCTGTCAAAGCCATACTGCCACAAGTTTTGCAAATGACGTAAGACATTCCAACTCTTTTCTGTTTGCCATTTCCTGTGGCTGGAATGGTAACGAAAGTGGGGTCATGTGCTCCAGCATCGCCACGCTTGAAGCCAAGCAACCTTCGAGCCACTGCAGCTGCACGCACCTGGCGCGTGGCTTTGCTAGCATTCTCCCGTCTGAAGCTGCTGTCCTTGTGGAAGAGCTTGGCATCTGCCTGAGGATGTTTGTCTTCCCTATGCTTGCGGATGACGCTGTACACTTGGCCAGGTTTGAGGTTGTGATCAGCGGACAAGCCAAGTTTGCAAACAGGACACTTCCAGCTATAGACTCCTCCCTTCTTGACTGCAGACAGCGCAGGCAAAGTGTTTTTGAAGCCGATTTTCAACTGTTCCTTCTCATCGGGATGCCAAGCATTGATATGAGCTCTCTTCTTGTCAACCCATCCTTTGCACACCCCAGTGGAAAAGTCACACAAAGGGCATGTCCACTCAGTACGCTTAGTGCGTCTGGACGAAGCACTGGCTGCGTCTTGTCCTTCACTGGCTGCACGTGGCGTGCACGGACCCCGACCCGAAGTAGCAGCCGCAGGGGAAGAAGAATTCTTGCGCTGCTCTGACAAAGTAGAGGCGGGCGCGGGGCTAGCACACCTTCCACGTTTATTGTTGCTATGAACCAGTGACGGCAAAGCTGACAATCTGGTGGCACCAACTGAAGTAGCGCCACATTCCGATCCTCCACCTCTGTTGCCCTGCATTGGACCATTTGCGGCCTGAGTCAAAACTTCAGGAGGGAAAGCACCTTCAAGTCGTTCATAGTGCTTTGAACGAAACCACAAAGCGATGGGAGCACCACCCTTGCCACGACCATTGTAAATCTCCGGAACCCCACGAGGCTGGAAGACAATGATCGGGCGATCGTAGTGCACAGCCGCAGCAGAAACTTCAAGAGCACTGCCCCAAGCACCAATCTTTGAGAGCATGGTGAGATAGCTCTCCCATGATTCGCAAGCATTCTCCGCCTCTGTTGGCTCCTTGCCGTCCCACCAGGGCTTGTAACGACCCTGGTGCTTGGTCAGGTGGGTGACAACGCTTGCACGCACATTCCTGGCTGTTTTTCCGCCCAAACTTTGAGCAAGGGCTTCAAAAAGACAGTTGCCGTCAGCAGGGATGCTTTTCACCTTCATATTGTGAGGGGGCTTGGGTTCCCCCGCAACACGCTTGGCCGGAGGACTCTTTTCAGGAGTACTGACAGTTCTTTTTGCCCCAGCGGGTTCTCCAGCATTGTCCATCTTTGCGTCCGACTTGTCCTCGTCCAAATTCTCAGCAGGAACCTTCTCAGCCCCTGCAATAGTCACTGGCTTTTTGACTGGCGTTCCCATGTAGAAAGATTTGCGAGGAGCAGGCGTGGCAATCGCCTGCCATGCATGGCTCTGGTTATAACTGACCCTTCCATTGCTAGCCAGTTTCATGGTATGTGTTCTCTGCCGTCTTTGTCTTGGAGCTTCAACAGCTACAATGACTTTTTCGCCAGCCTGAATTTCAATGAAATCCATATCCTTTTGAGCATTGGCCTGCACCCACCATTCCACTTGTTTGCCCACAGTTTTCCGGGACAACACCTTGAGTTCAGTCAGGCCAGCACGTGTAAGTTCCTGAGTCAAGGTACTAGCCGCCCAATCTCGCGGAACACCAGTGACGCGCCAAGCTCTGGCCTTAGGAGGAGGCTCGGCGCTCCTGGGCTTACGTACTCCCAGTCCATTCCATCCCCGGGCAATGCCCAGGTCACCAGCCATGGACTGAACCTTCTGCAAGTAGCTGGGCCCATCAAGTTCCGAACTTTTCTTGACCCACTCAACATCGCAAGATTCAATCACGGAGTTGTTCCATTGCAAAGGCTCCACAAACCAGGTACTTTTGCCTGAGCAGCCTAGAAGAGCTTTGGCAGCACTTCGCTCAATGCGTAAAAGGCCAGTGATCACTGGCTTGCCTCCGCCTTTCATGCTTTCTTTCTGAAACGCCCACATATCAAAGACTTTGTCCGCAACATGCTCTGGAACATGCCGATGCAACCAAGCCTGCGCGTTTGCCTTTGGCTTGGCCTGGATGCTCTGCCACTCGTTGTTTTGCAAATATTTTGCATCAACACTTAATCTCACTACAACAGTTTCAGGCTGCACTGCAGGAGCCGCTGACACAACGGCAGCTCTCTTGAGTGATGGCCCTTGGCCTTGAAGTGGGATCACAAACGCCTGCCTGGGCTGCACCTTGCCCGAGATCTTTCCTGGCACCATCCGCAAAGGTCGATCCTCCTCAGTCTGCTTGGCCTCTTTCGGCGCTAGCATCACAGCTGTGATGTTGAGCTCTCTTTTGATATCAGGGGAATCGCCTTTCAGCAAAACCTGCAACTCCTCAAGTTGCTCTTCCGAGTTCACTTGCACTGTAGCTGAAATATTTCCAGGCTTATCCAGTGCGACACAAAAGTCATCAAAGCCCAAAATGGGCCCCGTCCAGTCTGACTGACGCAGGCTCCACACCGGCTTAAACGCAGTGTTGGCTCGAACCACTTCAGCAAAGGTCTTGGGCGTTTTGTGGGGCTGCTGCGTGGCATCCCGGTCCAAGATCAGCACGACCCCAACGGCCAGTTTCATGGCCTTGTAGAAGGACGTCCCACGTGGGTTGGCCGAGATCTCCTCCTGGCGTGCGCTTCTTGGATTTTTTGTTTCAGGAAACACCAAAAGAAGTAGATTGGATTCAACAGGCAGTGGATTTAAAAATGGAAACATAGAAAAAACATCTTCATCGAAACTTGAGGCACAGGGCGGGGTGAACGTAAGCTAAAGGTCATATGAATGTGGAAAAAGGTGGGCGGAACTTGGAAACATGGAGGAAGCGCAGACGATACTCATCCACAGGGAAGGAGTCAAAATGGCTGCAAAGAATTGTGTAATGTCCAGCTTTCAATCGTAGAACATGTGAAGCAAAGAACATGGTTACTGAAAAAAGCGTGGTCCTTTCCAGAAGTGTAATTTTTGATGGGGCTGAAATCCTCAACTGTTGGTCCGAGTCACAAAGAATTCTATTGGGCCCACTGCCAAATTGTTAGAAGCTCTGGCGGGCTTGGAAAGTCTCAACCAAAGGAGATTGGTACGCGACAAAGTTTGGGCCCCATCCAAAATTATAATTTTTGATGGGGCTCATATCTACACAGTGTTGACCTGAGACAGAAAGAACGCTAGCGAACCTAATGTTCTGGTGAGGGATCTTGCGCAAGAGTTCCATCCGAACAACATGCAATCTTCCGCTGCAAGTCGTAAAACATCTGAACCAATGAAGATGGTGACTCTATAAAGTTTGGGCCCCATCCAAAAATTGTAATGATGGGGCTCAAATCTACACAGTGTTGACCGGAGTGAGAAAGAATTCTATCGAGCCTAATGTTCTGGTGAGGCATCGTGCGAGAGGTCTATCCGAACAACAATAATCTTCCGTTGCAAGTCGTAAAACATGTGAACCAAAGAAGATGGTGACTCTATAAAGTTTCAGCCCCATGCAAAATTTTATTTTTTGATGGGGCTCAAACCAAACAGTGTTGACCTCAGTCAGAAAGAGCTCTATCGAGCCTAATGTTCTGGTGAGGCATCGTGCGCAAGAGTTCCATCCGAACAACATGTAAAAATCTTCCATTGCAAGTCGCAAAACATCGGAACCAAAGAAGATGGTGACTCTACAAAGTTTGGGTCTCATGAGATAGGATGCCTGTCCAGATCTCTTTTTTCACCACCTTCTTTTTTGGTGCCGGGCATCTGAGAGGCTCGCGACTGTTGTCATTTTTTGCATTCTACCATGAAAATAACATTGTGTGGGGGGGTGGGGTGGGGTGGGATAATAACGTCATTTGCACTTCCACACATATGTGATGCAACATATCTGTACGCTCTCTTGCATTTCATTCACATCCACATATACGCCATGCTGCGCTGTAGGTTTTCTTGCACTTCCACACATACGTCATTCTACGCTGTAGGTGCTCTTGCACTTCTACACATGCGTCATGCTACGCTGCTGAAGATTCTCTTGCATTTCCACACATAACACGTCATGCTACGCTGTAGGTACTCGTGCACTTCCACACATGTGTCATGCTACGCTGCTGTAGGTTTTCTTGCACTTCCACGCATACATCATGCTACGCTGTAGGTTCTCTTGCACTCCTACACATGCGTCATGCTACCGTGTAGATTCTCTTGCGCTTCCACACATACTCTTGTGCACTTCTACACATGCGTCATTCCACGCTGCTGTATGTTTTAGCGTATGATGATGATGATGATGATGATGGTGATGATGGTGATGATGATGATGATGATGATGTTGATATTGCTGACGATACTAAAGTTTCGTTTTTGGGCCTTTTCAATTCACCCATAGAAAATGTTTGAAAAGTGACGACAGTCGCGAGCCTCTCAGATGCCCGGCACCTTGTTTTTGTTGCTGAGCAGCTGCGGCACGTTTCGGCTGGCATCAACTGGGCAGCACATAAACTCAACAAATCATGAGCTAGAGAGTTACAGAGGGACGGCCCTGGCAGGATTTGAGCCCGTGACCATCTGCTTCCGAGACTGCTTCAAAATGCCCCGGGAGCTTAGAAGGGGGGTTCAGTTCAAGTGAAAAATCACTGTGTTGGACTCAGACCTGCCCCTCCCCTTGCTGAAACAAGAGTAACTCAGCTAGCTACCGCTAGTTTTCGTGACCATGATTTGGGATTGAATCCAAACTTTAAATCGCCAAAGCCATGAGATGTCATGAGCACAGCACTCCTGCAGCTTGTGTTGATTATTTGCGTACGCACAGACCCAGTATGCTAGTCCCACGGCATTCCGCAGTTCCGCGTGCTGGCGCAGGCAAGCAACAAAGCGACACACGGCTTCTTGCCACGCATGACTTACAAACCAACACGGGAACTGCGTTTCTGCGTCTTTGGCAACGAGCTCCACGAAGCTGCACCTGTACCGCAGGGTGGCTGGCTTTATGACCCAATGAGATGTGTGGTAGAGGTTGAAGGTCTGCAGCTCCAACGGCTGTTCAAAGTTTGGGCTGCCAGAGTACCTGGGGTTTGACAAAGCTACAGTACGGAGCGAAAGCTGAACTTGAAACAAAGAAAACTACATGAACTTGGCAGCTGTGGATATGCCTGAAAGCAACAACTAGGACCAGCTAGAACCAACTCCACTTATGTCAAGGAACGTCTCCACCCAGAGGTGCGCATGGTCACGGATGAAATCCACCAGCTGCGACAGCTGCTTCAAGTTGATACCACGGCATTCCGTTTGTGGGACGTTGATCGCACGGCTGCCTAAGGTATCGTAGCTCACCAAGGTATACCTCAGTTTCCCATGTCCCAACCTGGAGAAGTAGCGTAGCTACTGTCGAAGGCACGACACGTCACCAGTCCAGCAGTGCAGTAAACGTCTTCGAAACCAAGCAACGCAGCAGCTTCCAGGGTAGTGCCTGGTTTTAAATGTTGGACACCCTGGGAAAGCACGGCATTCTCCCAGCCACCTGAGTTTCGGACATCACCAAAGCAGTCAGAAAAGTCTGTTTGGGAAACTGTCACGAGCTGGTTGATAACATCTAAGAATCAATGGATATCAATGGCATGAGCCCCTTCATGACTGATGAAAACCACCCATGACGTTTGAAATGGCTCACCTGGCTGCATCTTTTGCGCAGCGCGAATGGCATCTTCCACCGTCGCGGGCAGTGGGCATGGGATCACGCCCGATGCGCCGGCGCCACCGGGGAGGGTTACGGCAGCTGTGGCCATTGCAAAAATTCCAAGGAAATCCAGCAATTGAAAAACTAAGCAGCTGAACACCTTGAATTAAATCAAAACGCTGCAGTCAGACGGATATCAGAGGTATCGAGAACACTGTAGCCGTGGCATGTGCAGATGCGAATCTGGATGAATCTGCTGGATTTGCGCAGCTGTCTAAGCGACTCAGGATGGAACTGAAGGATGAACTGCACATGTCCACCTTGCTGATGGTTTCGGCGAAACAGCACACGCATGAAGCTTAAAATCGAAGGACTGCTTTGCGGTTCCAAAAAGCTTTGGTGCGCTTGCAGGTTGAACTCTATCAAACCAAAAAATGAGCATAGTTTTGTCATGTCTTGTCTGCATAATGACTCCCTTCTGTAAGAAAAATCCACCTTTAGCTTAGCCCTTACAGAAGATAGCAGAAGGTCACCTTTTCTTATACAACGTGGTATCAGACCAATCTGGCGGGAAACCGGCAAAGTGTATCAAGGTGTGGCAAGATGAAAACGACCAAGGTGTTTCCCCACAAGATTGTGCAATTTGCCAGCGGTGTGAAGAAATTTGTCAACATAGATCATAACGCACACATGTGTTGATTTATGTTGGTTTTATCTGATCTACTCAGAGGGATGAGTGGGAAACTGAATGGATGCCGACTGGGAAACAAATCACTTCACAAAATGAAGACCCAGCTGGTTGCTGTCAGTTTTTCCGTGGTTCTTCGACCACCTGCAGGCATGAAAAATGCGTTTCGAACTAGTTGGTCAGCAGAATGCGACGCTACTTGGCAATAGATGGGATCCCTTATTGGCAATCGCGCTGGTACGAGATCTTGTCCACAGTGCCAGCACAATCCAGCCCACACCCCAGGGGTTCAGGAATCCAGGTATCCCGCCTGTCAGGTCTCGTTGGCGACAACATGGCTTTCCAACTCTATAGTTTGTGCAGCTGAATGCAATACTGTGATCATTGCATGAACCCTATACCTTTGTCGATGGCTCTGTGTGAGGGTTTTTTGCGTTTTGTGTGACCTTATGTTTCTGCTATGTTCTTCCTTGTGCCGCCCTGCCCAGTTTGTGTTTGGTCCAATCAGTGAATCAGGATTCATGTGCAGGTCGACAAGGTCCAGGCTTTTAGGCTTTTGACGGAGATTTCTTTCCACAAAACGCTTCAGAATAAAAAGATGCTTGATCCATGGGTCCTTGTGTAGAGTTTGGAAACGTGTTGATTAGCAGAAAAGCACCAGAGAATGCCACCTAGCCCCTCGCACCAAAGAAGCCCATGCTGACCAGCTGGCAAATCTTCTCCTGACCAACGACTGGCTGGTACACACTGCATGCTGCATCCTACACATTCCTCACACTTTGAAACGGCGAAATCAATGCCAGTTTCCAACCATCACGTGACGTACACTTTGTGGAGGGATTGAAGGCTAACAACAAGCAACCACAACCAGAACAGCCACAACAACGACGACGACAACCACCAGCAACAACGAACCACAACCAGAACAGCGACAACAACAATAAATCATGCCCGAAATGAATCTTTAAACTAGAATCTCCCCAGCGTTTCTTCTTCCCAAGGATTGATTTCCGCAGAAAAATGGTAATGATGATGTCGATGGTGATGCTGTTTCAGTGACTACCACGCCTAACAAAGTTTGCAAATGTTGCCACACGAAGTGCAAGGTTGGAAGCTGATCCACTTCAGGCTTGGATTTCCCGATTTGTTTGTTTTCTCTTGTGTTGATTTGTCGAGCAAGTGGCTTCTAAGATTTCCAGACACCAAATGAATGAATGAATTGGGGACTCTCAAAAAGTGAAATGTTCCATGCTGTTCCATGCAACTAGGCTGAATATCCAGCCACGAAGCATCATAGAATCGGGACACCTCATTTGACTCTCTTTTTCTTCCGCCAGAGCGGTGGTCTGGAATTTCGCTTCCGAGGCCGAGATCTGATTGTTACCCCCTTCGGCCACCGAGTAACTGACCAAATTCTCATGCAGGTCAAAGCAGCCTCGCCTTCCTTCCTGGTTTCGTATGAGCTTCCTGAAATAAAAGAAGACTTTGTTTGTGCAAGTTGCAGTCAAAGCCTGCGAACAAAGAACAAAGGAATTATAAAGGGTTTTAGAAAGTGTTGGTGGATGGACTGTACAGAGCCACGTATCAATCAAAATTCTGGCTGTACATCGCAACATATTACTGGCACACCATGCAATAACTGGGCAGTCTTCAAAACCCTCTGTCGCCTTTTTTCCCACAATGGATTGCGATGGTCCCCACTCTGTTTGGATAGTATGACCCTCGGGTAATTATGAATCCACAGGAGTTTTGAACACTGCGTGATTGGGTTGCAAATGTCCATCTCAAAGGATATGGTTTGTCAACTGCTATTAAAACCAAGGATCTGCAGGATATCATGTGCCGGGGAATCAGTGCATGAAATTGCTAAACATTTCCTGCTGAAAACGCAGGCCGATCAGGTTGGACTCCAGGACTGGAAACTAAGACTATGGCCAACTCTAATTGGCAGTGCATATCATATGCACAATTCCCTCATGCGGTACTGTCTCTGCAGTACGTTCGCTCGCAGCAATGGTGTCAGTGCGAAAGACACTTCCTTGCCAAATGAGGTCACAACCAACTGGACTCCCCAACACTGCGGACTCCAACATCAAAACTTGTCTGCATCTCGGCTCTGCACCGCCATCCATCACTGCATACACAAATCCATGGTGTTTGGCAGGGTTCTGCAGCTTGTCGGCTGCTTGTGCATCAATTGGATGGATGCCCCCCTGTCAGGAACCCCTGTCACCAATGTTAACTCAAATTGCTAAAGCTCCACCGGCTACCCGAAGGCTACAAAGCCGGAATTAGTTACGTAACAAGTTTCCACATTCAGCAGGCTCGCAACAACCTGTCCGTGAGCGCCTTCTTGGGCCTTGGGTCACAAGATTAATCCTTCCAGTGATTACAGGTTGGTCTCGCTACCAAAAATTGCACCCCCGTAGACCCTAAACAGTTTTTACATATCCATTGCAGCGTCTGTGTGCATGTTTGTGGTTATACTAGCTCTGATGCTCGCAATGTTTGATCCATGTCAATTGAGAACAGCATGAATCACAAGCAAGATTGTCTCATGCCACACCCTTTCGATTTTTGCCCCGGCATTTGTACCTGAGACAATAAGAGGGAGACAAGGTAGGAGACAGGTGAGAGACAAGTGGTAAAACACAAAAAGCCATGGTGGAACATGATTTTGTCTTGAGACAACAAGAATTACAAAGGGAGTAAAGAACAGAGACAAGCACAAAACACGAATAAAGTCATGAAACTAGAACAGGACACCGCCACTAAGGCAGACATATGATTGGAGACAAATGGCTTCGGAGACAAATGAAGTACGAGACAGATGGAGACACATGATGGAAGACACACAGAGGCGAACAGGCGAAAGAGCCCGACACCACTAAGGCAGACCGATGATGACAAATCAAGTTGGAGACAGATAAATTGGGAGACACATGGCGGGAGACACATGATGAGAGACAAGTGAAAACACAGAAAAAGACATCCGGAGAGCTGGACACCACTAGGCACACTGGGAGACAAATATATAAAGAGAAACAAGGAAAGAGAGACATCCAGAGAGCCGGACACCACAAGCACAGAAGAGAAAAGAAAGGAGACCAATAAAGAAAGACATCTGGAGAGCCGGACACCACTAAGAAACAAGTTAGGAGAGGCACCCAGAGAGCCGGGCACCATTAGCAGACTGAGAGACACATGAAGGGAAACAAGGAAAGAGACATCCGGCGACAAATGAAGGGAGACAAGTAAAAGAGGGAGACAAGTAAAAGAGAGACACCCGGAGAGCCGAACACTACTAGGCACGCGAGTTAGGAGGGAGAGAGAGAGAGACACCCGGAGAGCAGGTCACCATAGGCACACTGGGGGAGACATGAAGGGAAACAAGGAAAGGGAGACATCCGGCGACAAATGGAAACAAGTAGGGTCAAACACCCGGAGAGCCGACACTTCTGGGCGCACAAGTTAGGAGAGACACCCGGAGAGCCGGGCACCGGGAGACACATGCAGGGAGAAGAGAGACATCCAGAGAGCTACTAGTATAAGCACACTAGGTGACAAATCAAGGGAAATTAACCTAGCTTTGCCGCCCAACAGCAGCAAGGGTTCCAACGTCTGAGATTCAAAACTGATCACCTTGCATGCTGCCACAAGGTCTTTTTTTGCAGCAGCACTCTTCACGTCCAGAAAATGGTATTCTGTGTTTTTTTTGTGGGAGACAAGAAGCAGACAAGCGGGATACCAATGCAGACAAGTGGAAGACAAGGGCGAGACAAGTGGGGGACAAACAAGTCGCAGACAAGTGGGAGACAAGTGCGAGACAAGTGGGAGACAAGTGGGGGACAAGTGGAGACAAGTGGGAGACAAGTGGCAGACAAGTGGCAGACAAGCGGCAGACAACTGGGAGACAAGAGGGAGACAATTGAGACAAGTGGACCGACAAATGGACAATTGGGAGACAAGTGGAGACAAGTAGCACGACAAAGTGGCATGACAATTGGGCAGACAAGTCGAGACAAGTGGGAGCACAAGTGGGAGACAAGTCGGAGACAAGTGGGAGACAAGTGGCATACAGTGGGAGACACGTGGAGAACAGCAAGCAGACAAGTGGGAGACCAGTGGCAGACAAGTGGGAGACACGTGGGAGACAAGTGGGAGACAAGTGGGAGACAAGTGGGAGACAAGTGGCAGACAAGTGGGAGACAAGTGGCAGACAAGTGGGAGACAAGTGGGAGATAAGTGGGAGACAAGTCGGAGACAAGTGGGAGACAAGTGGCAGACAAGTGGGAGACACGTGGGAGACAAGCAGCAGACAAGTGGGAGACAAGTGGCAGACAAGTGCGAGACAAGTGGGAGACAAGTGGGAGACAAGTCGGAGACAAGTGGGAGACAAGTGGCAGACAAGTGGGAGACAAGTGGCAGACAAGTGGGAGACAAGTGGGAGACAAGTGGGAGACAAGTCGGAGACAAGTGGGAGACAAGTGGCAGACAAGTGGGAGACACGTGGGAGACAAGCAGCAGACAAGTGGGAGACAAGTGGCAGACAAGTGCGAGACAAGTGGGAGACAAGTGGGAGACAAGTCGGAGACAAGTGGGAGACAAGTGGGAGACAAGTGGGAGACAAGTGGGAGACAAGTGGGAGACAAGGGGGAGACAAGTGGGAGACAAGTGGGAGACAAGTGGCAGACAAGTGGTGAGACACGTGGGAGACAAGCAGCAGACAAGTGGGAGACAAGTGGCAAGTAGCAGACAAGTGGGAGACAAGGTCCCAAAGTTCCCGGAACCCTGCTGCGTCCCGATCGCCAAGGAGGGAAAAATCGGGACACCACCCCCCTGCTTCTAGAGATTGAAACCCAGCAGCTTTCTGCTGTTGGGAACAAGTAAAGAGAGACATCAAGAGAGCCAGATACCACCAGTAAACAGGAGGACAGGTCTTAAGAAAGAACGGAGAACCCCAACAATAAACAGTTTGAGGAATAAAAAAACAAATAGACAGACAGAGAGCGAGAGAGAGACAGAAAGAGACAGAGAGAGACGGAGAGCCGGGCACCACCAGCCAGACTGGGCACTACCGGTCATGGCAAAGAATTCTTTAGCCGAACTTTAGCCCTAATCTATGCCACTCGATGAAACTCACAGCTGTCTGCGCACTTTGCTGGTGGACACATTCTAAATATTCATGACACGAGTGAAAGGCCACCGCCCAACCCACAGGCAAATCGCTTTTTGAGTGCTGCTGAAGCAGACCAAATCCAGGCCCGCAGGTCAGGTCTTCGAATTTCCTCAGGATTGGGCTTTGCCAAAATGCTACCTCGCTCTTACCTCACCCAGGTGTGGGTGGGTGGGAAAGAAAAACAAAGCCAATGGTGGAGGTGGATGCTTGAGCCAAAATGGCATTCATTCAAGCCATCCACCTCCAACTTCACTACAACGTGTCCCTCACAAAAATCGTGCCTCTTTTTCTTTTACGACACGAGTGAAAGGCCACCGCCCAACCCACAGGCAAATCGCTTTTTGAGTGCTGCTGAAGCAGACCAAATCCAGGCCCGCAGGTCAGGTCTTCGAATTTCCTCAGGATTGGGCTTTGCCAAAATGCTACCTCACTGCGTCTTCGCGCAAAGCCCTCGGCACTTCTGGCAGCTGACCTCCATCTCCGGGTCTGTGAAGACGAAGTTGCTGCCGTAGTAATTCCACCCGTTCTCCACGTCAACGGCGGTGATGCTGCTGATCTTGAAAGGTTCAAGTGGATCACCTTGCTGGGGAGGCTTTGTATCTTCCTTGGCATTGACCCTGGGTTCTCTTTGTAGAGTTTCGCCCAGTAGTCCATCTGTTCCGATTGATTTTCCTCGGACTTCTGCATGTTTTCTCTGAGGGATTCCATTTCCTTCTTCAGTTGTGCCTTCCACTGCACGAAGTCCTCCTCCGTGATCGCCTTGCTTTCGAGGCCCAGGACCCCCGCCTTGTCCACCGTGGGGACTGGGAGGTGGAGGTTAGTGGGCATCTGTTCCAATGCCTCTTCTGCATAGCCCAGAATCGCGTTCGACTTCCACCGGCCTAGATGAGCCACTTGTGTGATTGCCCACCCTGACCTAATGTAGTTGGGTGCTCCCGTTCTGCGGCCCGAGTGGCCTGATACCTCTGGGCCATAGAGCCACCTCCAGGTCTTGATGACTTGGGCCTTGGTGGCAAGTTCTCTGTTCTTCACTAGCGCCAGAGGTGAGCCTGTGCCGTTGAACTTCTCCACCAAGTTCACCAGGTTGACCGAGATCCAGTAGGGGCACTCTGAGCCGCAGTTGTTGCTTGTGCACAAGCATTGTAGGGTCCTCCTTATCCCTTTTCCTTCTGCGTCCATCTTGCTCAGCCTGAGGTTCAGGCATACTCTCTTCGAGATGTGGTCTGTCACCAGGTCCTCTGTGTTCAGCGCGGCCAGCTCGATCTCCCGCAGCATCCACACCACGCAGAAGTCGAAGAGCTCCTTGCCGAACTTGACGGCTTTGTCGGCTTTCTGGAAACTCAGCTTTTTCGGCTTGAGTCTCTCTTCTTTCGAGACTTCTTTGGCCTTTTTCCGGGGGCCTTGACCCCTGGTTAGGGCTCGTTTGCACTGCTTGAACACTCGGTCCAGTTGATCGGACCAGGGGTGTCCTTCCTCCACGTGCCAGAGTTTGGCTTCCACCAGGTAGCCTTCGCCTGCTTTGTAACCCCCGTCCGATAGGGCGGAGGCTAAACCCTTGAGCAAGTCCGCATTCAGTGGTAGGGGAGGATCTGGATGAGTGAGCGCGTCCAGGATCTTGTTGATCGTCTTCTTCTTGGCGTTCTTGGAGCCTAAAGAGGAAGCCGCACAGAAGTCTTTCTCAATGGAAGGCTTTGCAAACCCGCTTTCTTTCAGCACCCGCGCTGATTCCAGCGCTCTGTTCAGTTTGTCCTTCTGCGCCTTCTGTTTTCCAGGCAGTTTGATGCGGGGTAGCTCTAGCCTTTTCGGTGGTGCAGGTGGGTCCTGTGTGCGCCTCCTTTTCGAAGGACTCATCCACCCCACGGCCGAATTCCAGTATCTCTGCATCGTCCTAAACGTGGTGTTTGTCGCTTCCCTCTTCCAGGTTGATGCTCCCAGAGCTTTGATCTCCTCCTGCGTCTCCGTGTAGAAGACCTTGTTCTCCTCCTGCATCTCCGTGTAGAAGGCCTTGTCCCGGAAGATGCCATGGTGCTCCACTTGGAACAGGTAGTTGAGGTAGTCCTTGTGCTTCCTTCAAGCTCTTCTGATCAAGCTCGCCAGCACTTGTCCTCCTTGGGTGTCCCGCGAGCTGGGTCGGTACCGCAGGTTGACTTGGTATTTGCCCCCAACCCATTCCTCGCCAGCTTTCACCCGGGAACGCCGGGGGGAAGGAATCTTGGTTGTTGTCTTCCCCATGACGCGAATGAGCCCCAGCAGGTTGTGCAGAGCCATAGCGCGAGCAGGCCGTGGGCCAGAATGCCGGAGAGGACTAGCCAGAAGAACAAGTCCCAGCCGGCAAAGTCCAGGGCGTCTACGTCAACCATGCTTGAGCCCTGTGCCCCCGGCATTGAAATGAAATTAATTAACCAACCGGAGAAAAAGAAAAGGAGGCAGAAAACGGTGG